>CM055640.1:80881576-81416576 GCA_029378325.1 Elaeagnus macrophylla | reverse complement strand
TCAATTTGAATCGATCCAATCCAAAGTAGATTTGAAATTTTTTAATCATAATTCAATTTGATTATTTAATCAATCCAAACCAATCTGAATTCAAACAGATTGAATTTTTTAGATCAGATAAAATTGGATTGATATTATAACTTATTTTTGAATTATTGTCATATAAAACACAATATATACTAAATTTTAAATTGATATATCTTTAGTAAAAAAAATTATTTATAGTTACAACCAAATTCTATATCTTCTTTAAAAAAATATGAGTAAATTTATGATCGTTAGCATTGGCAAAAAGAGTAGTGCTATATGATCAAGTTGTGATATGCACGAAGTGACGTGTTATTGCTGCAGAAAGATAAAAATAGGAACGAAGTTACCAATTGTCAAGACTCGTTCCAGCTCAACACTAGAGCATGGGACGTGTCCTGAGGGAACATAATAACTAGCATTATGAATCGAGTTTCGTTTAACTTAAATATTTTATGTAAAAAATTAGGCAGAATTTTCTCTAATTATTGAACTATCTTTTCTACAATAAATGATCACAATTCTTAAGGATAAATTTTCACAATCTAACAAACTTCATATAACTTTACATATCCAGAAAGTGACTCATGGCCAAACATAGCTATATATTGTCAGATACAAAAGAGACTTCTTGCCTTGGTCACTAGTCCAATGCACAAAGCAAGAAAATACTGTAGAAGGTGGAATGGAGATGAAAACAACCTAAAGTGTACAACAACAGATGAATGAGGTCTCCAAACCTGTTACTTGAGGGAGGAAAATAAATATAAAGGGTGAGTTTGGAAAGCTCAGTAAGTGGATAAATTTTATAAAATAACTGCATATAATACTCACAAAAATTACATGCAAAATGTTTATCAATTTTCGTGAAACAACATGCTAATAAGAGAATTTGCATATGGTCTTTATAATAATAAAATGTTCTCATAAATGCATAATTGAGTTTTATAAAATTATTGCAATTTTGTATCTATGAAAATCTGTGAATTATATGCTCATGATTTATAACGAAGTAACATTCTGATAAAAATATATGTTCATGATCTTTAGAATATGATGATGATGATATGATCAGTATACAAATAAAATGCATAATAATGAGAAATGTAAATTTATTGCCAAGAGCACTCGAGCATCTGGTCACATACGAAGGAGACATTTAGCATTAGCTCTCAACTACACATGTGAAAAATTTATTGCACTCTCAACTACACGTATGAGAAACTTTCTTGATATAGCTACAAAATGGCTCAGTTGGTTCTGTTGATATATGAGTCATGTGCATACTGACTTACCTGAACTTGTAACCTGATACTAAATTTGTAATATCATATTGAGTTGGTAGATATCATAGTAAGCTAAACTTGACTAATTCTATTGGTCATGATATTTTACCAAATTATTGTATATCTGAATGCTGAGTAGAAACAATTATTATGAACACATGAGGGAAAATACTCTAGTAGCTGTAAAATATTTATTAAATAAAACTAGTATATGTAATAAAATTGATTTAATCTTAATTTGCTTATAACCTAGCTTACATATATTTGACTGATTCTAATAATGAAAATAAAATATATTTTTATGGTGTTCACGTTATTGAAGTGCATTGAAATTAATATATGTTTTTTCAATACTAGTTAACATAAATGCAATTTTCATAAATATGCAACTTGTATAAATTAGATTACTTGAACATGAATGCAGTTCAAAATAATACTATCCATGCTATAGAAAATAATTAAATATCCACTTACAGTACTATGTCACTGTTAGTTCTCTATGTGTACTACAGGGTTTGCTTCCTCAATTCTTTCTAAGAATCATATTTGTGCTAGAACATGAATAACGCCATAACTTGTTTATTTAATGCAAACTAAAAGAAACTTTAACATTTTCAAAACAAGGGTTGCTAATAGTTAATTGTTGAATTTAAGTAATTTTAGGGTACTATTAAACCTACCATTGTATATTCTTATATAACTTTTTGTATAAGTGTCTAAATTTATTTATGTAAAAACTACAAAAAATATACATTTTAATCTTTAAAATAAGGTATTACACACACTCAATTATCATATGTAAAACCCCTTTCAAATCCATAGAATGCAAATTATTTCAAAACAGAATTTTCAACACAATTGCAACAGAACATACCTTTAATTAAATTGTTATAAATTTGTCTAGAAAACTTAAAATAACACAATAAAATTCATATTAAACTAGACATCAGAAGCTTTAAAACAAAATATAAATCATCACATTCTAATTAGAAAAATTATTTTAAATTATAAAAATACCGATTAATTTCAAACAGTTTTCTCAGTACTAATCTTACTTGATATGCTCTTGGTTAAACAGGTATAACTTTGTTTAGAAATATCAAAATGACAAATCGTAAAATTTTTTAAATACTAGACATGTCAAGCTTTAAAATAATATATAATTTCTTAGTTACAATTTGTGAAACCATGTCAAATATAAAAAAAAAATACCGAGAGTACTTCCAGTTTAACTTTCATAAAATCAACCTTCATTTAAATAGATATAACTTTGCGTAAAGAACTCCAAATTATAAACCGTAAATTTGAGATAAACTAAACATCCATATATTTTCAGAAATATAATTTTCAAACCCTAAATCATTGTGGAAGTTTCTTTGTTTTCATTTCAAATTTTGGAAAAACAGTTTTATATAAAATTCACAACATCACAAATAACCTTGTTCTTGAATTATTTTTGTAAAATTCATCCATGGTTGATTCATTTGTATTAAAAAAGTGTTTTTAGATCATAAATAGGATTTAATCAAAAGGAATTAAAGAGAAATGAAGCTTTGTATACATACCAAATTACTTGAAAGATTATTTGGTTGCAAAATTGAATCTAGTGAATCGCATTTCAATTTCTAAAATTTTCCTTTAGAAATTTCAAGAAGAGAGAAGAAGGAAAGAAAACACAATATATGGCTACCAAGTTGCATGGTTGGAAGTCTTTTGTGAGGATATGTATGATACTAGCCAAGGCAATCCCATATGAGGACATGTGTCCTCAACATCTTATGATCAACAATCCCTTTTTTTTACCATGGGTCACTTGAGGGGTAGAGTACAAGTTGCTCATCAAATTTACATGAAAATGACCATAATATCCTTGTCCCATAACATGAAAAGTTTAAGAGTTAGGAGCATTTTGGTAACTTTGCACAAAAATTAAAGAAATTAATTTAAACCCTTTTTAATTTATTATAATATCTTCACATCACAAAATAAACTCATAAATTTTATTTTCTACACATTGTGGGTAAAATTGTAATATTTTTAAAAATATAAGTTTGGCTAAAGTTTTAGTTCATGTAAGAAGTAGGGTGTTACACCAATATGTTACTAGTTGAGTTGAGTTGAGTTGCAGACTAGGTCGATTTTTTTAAAATGTTTCATGGCTCTGCCCAAAATGTGTAAGTTATGGTCAGCCCCGTCATTCATAGGATAAAATAACCCATAATTTTTTTTTTCTGTTTCAGAGTTTTACTGCACACCTGAAGTCCGAAATGCTACACCTGAACTCCGAAATGCTACACCTGAAAATTTATGTTCCTCTAAAAAGTGTATAAGATGTTATGCAAGTACACATGTTGTAAACAAGTAATATAATGATAAAAAAAATCGTTTCCACGAAGATTGAAATATTAGAAAGTATTGTAAAAATTAACTAATAAAATCAATATTGAATGTTTTGTATAACAAAATAAAATAAAATAAATTAATAAGAACAAGATGACAAAAGTAAGAATGCTAAAACAAAGTCCAACAAAAAGAATAGCAAGAATCTCAAGTAGACAAATTAGTTAGGATTGTAAATATAACAAGCAATACAGTTAGACTGCAATTGCTACAGCGTTGTTGCGGCAAAGTGCACTAATAACTAGAATTACAAAAATTACAATGGATTCTTCCGAATCTGCAATGTTCATACGTCCTACGACTCAATGAAACATATTCTTATGCACAACTGAGGTTTAGAACAATATTTAATGCACCAATTATTTTGTGTTATGTGAGACAATTATATATTCCTATATTAATTGCAATTTTAATTATTATCTTTATATTCAAATTAAACACACATTATTCAAGCTTCATCCAACATCAACTAATCTTTCTAGCATTAATCTTAGTTTATTATCCTATCAATTAGTGATCAAGCAATCAATAAAAATTAATCAATAAAACAAGCAAAGCACAAACTTTTAAAATTGAAAAACAGAAACTACATTCACTTGCACACCTACAATCCTAACTATAAAAAAATTAGCTAATCATATTCATGAAATCAAATATAAAATCATAAATATTTAAAATCATATCCATTGAGTTGTTGAAATTGAAAAACAATTAGAAAATAATAGAAGAAGGAATAAATCACTAAAACCCCCTTTAATTGAATCTCAATCAATTGAGTTACAAATTTATAACACTCTTACTTTCCTCACTAATAATCCTTGCAAATCAAATCCTTGAATTGTGTCTTCACAGATTGTAGGCAATTGGTCTCTTTCCAGTTCCGAAATCAGCCACGTTTTGCTCCTATGTTCTTGATTCTCTTTCTCTGCCATTCTGTGGGTGTATCTGCTGCCAGTTTTCATGTTCTCCTCTTCTCTTTTATATGTAGAGTTCTAGGTATAATTGACATGAGGTGATATTCTTATGTTAACTTCCAAATTTGTCCTTAAAAAGATGAATTATTTGATGAGTGCTTAAAAAGTATTAATATTTTGTGATTTATTTTGCTTAATTGTGACAAATAGATTTGATTATAACTCTTTTATTTGCATAAATCTATCAATTTGAAATCACGATATATTTTTATGTATTTCAGGTATTTTTAGCTTCAAAAGAGATGATTAATATAAGCACACAAAGATGGGACACTTTGAACACCCAAATAGCAAACTAGGAGTAAAAAGGACTAAGACATGTAAGCCTTACATCAGAAATCAACCAGTTTGTAAGGGTTATGTAATCAGCTTGTGCCGCAGCAGAGGTTTTTGTGTGCCGCAGCGCAATGCTCTCAGATTTTTTAAAGGGGAAATTTTTTTGGGCTTGTGCCATGGCGGATAAAAAGTTGTGCTGCGGCGCGTTTGTTTTTTTGGAGAGTTTCAATTTTGTACAACCCTTACATCTATAAAACCCCCCCTTACGTTTTCAGCATTACATAGAATTTTTCACACAATTTGGGGACGATTTTCTACAAAAATAAACTAAGTTTTGGAGCTTTGCCACATCCTAGGGAGGCAAAAAAGGCACATCTAAAGGAGACAATAAGCCTTTTAAAATTGAAGATCAAGCTTTTGGGGAAGGAAACATCATCTAAGTTAATTGTGGTATCTAGATTTAGGTTACTTGTTGTTGTTAGATATTTCTTCTTCTTCTTTCCTCTCTAGAATGTATGTTAGATTATATTTGTCTATAAATATTAATCTAAACATGTTTAGCTGCATTTAACTATGAATGTTTAACTTTTATTGCCATGTTTGTTAGATTTGTTATGGTGAATATTTTTATTGCTTAAATAAATAAAATTGCTCTTTGATTAAGAATTTATTTAAATGTTTATTTGTGAATACTTATGGGCCAATTTGAGGTTCATAAATGGATTGAAAAATCTTAGAGTTTAGTTTTAGGAACGCTACTTTGACTACATTTTGAAAAAACTTAATCACAACTTCAAATTGATGACCTAGCCATGACATTGGTATGATTGACATATTTTTCCTTGTGCATAATTTGTTTTCTATTTAATATACCTGATCGTAGGATATTGATAAGTTAATTAACAAAGAAAATTACCCGATCGTAGGAAATTTTCATAAACAAAAGCAAAGCCGGTAGTTTTTATTTATTAGAACATTCATGTTAATTTACCATATATCTTTTATTGATATTTATCAACCTTTTTGAGCTAGTTTAAGTTCAAAATATTGTTTTATTTTGCTACCATTGATCTTGTTCTCATGTCCAACTTTATTTACAGTTTTAACTACTCACATTTTTATTAGTTTTAGGATTTTAATTATTTACAATTGTAGTTGTTTTAGGAGTCTAGTTATTTAGAGTTTTAGCAATTCTAGAATTCTAATTAGTTATTGTTTTACTTGCTTTAGAAGTCTAGAGAAATCAAAAAAATGTTATTTAAAACTACTGCAATTTCTTGAGAGATCGACATTGGAGGTTTGCTTATCGCTTGCTACAAGTGATTCGTACATTTGTGAGTACTATAATTTGCATATCATTATTAAATGCCCATTATCGTCTTTTTATTAAAAGTCTAAGCCTAGGTGCCAAAATTCATATTTCATGCTAATTTATTTTGGGTCGCTTTGCTGCAGCAAAGTTGATTAATGCTTTTTTGTTGCTCTTTTTGTTCTCTGCAAAAGAACACATAAAAGCCTCATGAGTGAACTTTAAAATATAAGTCTTTTTAATGAAATGCAAGATAATTTTTGATTTAATATCAAAGAATTCACTCATCTTCACAAATTTTACAAATAATGTTCAAATGAGTACAATGTGCAACTCTTTTCACATGACCAAGCAAGTTTTAAGAAATATGATATAATATTTATTCTTATAAATTAGATTTATCAGCTCTGAACAAAAAAAAGAATAGTGGATGGAAAGGTTTATGTATCAAATTTTTTCTAGGTGGTTACTATATTGAAAAATATGTTTCTAGGTATTTAAATATTTCTGGATTTTCAAAGAACAAAGAGAGCTCGAGAGGGAATTAATGTTGTTTGTTTTTTAGTTATAAAATAATGAGAGTAGTGATGCTTTATTTATAGCTGAAGTTCGTAGTTAATTATCATAGAAAATGGGATGACTAACTTGATCTTAGATAAGAACGAAAGGTTTTTTGTTACCAACTCTGATCTTATTTGACTGTTTGAAAAATAATTTAATAAATAAATTTTTTCCAAAAAATAAAGTGTCATCTCACCTCACACACACATGCTTGAGCTCTGCTCGGTCGGACCGACGGCAATTGCGGCACACGCGTGTGTGGTTAAACTTACAATTGCTTAAGTGCTCTTTCCTTCCACAAAAGTGGGTGCCCCTTAAGGCTCAATCCCAAGCCTAAATCTATTTGTTTATATACACCTCTTAAGAGATGTAAAAAAGTAATGTAGGACAAAGTTTTGAGAGAGTAAACTCAAGGTACTTTTTGTCATCATTTTTTCAAAATTCATAGTTAATTTTCAACAATTTTTCACTTGAATTTTATAAAAAAAAAATTGTTTCCATCAAGAAACCAATCAATAAAAAATAGAAGATTGTGCATCAAGAAACCACTCTGTCTCTAAGAACATTACACACAATATTTTCAAGGTGTAGTTTGAAAAGTCCATACTTTACAATCATGCATGTATATCTCAGTATAGTGAATACTCTAGTAAATTTTGCTCAAACATTTCTTAGAAAGCAGTCACACTTTCACATTCACATAGAGTATAGAACTCATTAAGAGTTAATAATTAACTAATCCTTTTGTTGCTTTAAGACTTCATGCTTCTAACGATATAGAATCAGATTTATAATAGCATGATTCAACTTATATCACTTCATGACTTGTTATTATCCATTGAAATTATTTCTTGGGACCTTCAGTCTATAAGTTAGGTCACCGTCATGAGTGAATCTTCATTATAAGGACTTTAGCCTCATTCCTTTCAAAGTTTTTAAAACCTTCTCTCTTGCTAATCCTTTCGTCAAAATATTAGCCAAATTATCATCAGTACATACACGATCCACTCCTATAGCTCCTATAAAGAGAAACTCTATAATTGTATTGTGTTTACGACGTATCTATCATTTCTTGTCGTTATAATAACGGTTCTGAATCTTTGTTATAGCTGTGGTACTATCAGAGTGGATCAAGTATGTTGGAATCGGTCTTTTCCACAAAGAGATATCAACTAACAGACTTCTTAACTAGTCTGCTTCCTCATTAGTAGTAGCTAGTACTATAATCTTAGATTCTATCATAGACTCAGCCAAAATAGTTTGTTTCTTAGACTTTCTAGAAACAGCTCCACTAGTTATGCTAAATATGTAGCAGCTAGTTACTTTGGCGTCGTTTGAAAGGGTGTTCCAATAATCATCGTTGTATCCTTTTAAAACAGCGGGAAACTTCTGATAATGTAATCCAAGGTTTATAGTTCTCTTTAGATATCTTATGACCCTTGCCATTGCATTCCAATGCTCTATACTAGTTCTATTGGTAAACTTACATATTAATCTCACAACATAAGTTATTTTAAGCCTAGTACAATCAATAACAAAATGTAAACTACCAATGATGCTGACATACTTAGACTGTCTAACACCGTTGCTGGTGTTCTTGAACAACTTTATACTAGGATCATAAAAAGTATATGCAGATTTGCAGTTAAAGTAATTATATTTCTTTAAGATCGAGATTGATCTAAAGAAAGTCCCTTTTCAAACCTAGTAATCTTTATTCCAAGGATTACAGTCACTTCTCTAAGGTCTTTCATGTCAAAATTAGCACACAATAAGTTTTTTACATTATTCACAACATGAATATTTGAACAAAAAATAAGTAGGTCATCCACATACAAACATATATTAGTGCAAATGTCTTTTTCAAACTATAAAGATTTTTATCTATTTTGTAAATTTTGTTTTCTTAACCAGGGATAATAAAGCTTTCAAGTTAGTCTATATAAATATCCTATTCTAAATCACCATTAAAAAAGGCAGTTTTAACATCCATTTAGTGCACAACAATATCATAAATAGATGCAAGTGAGAATAACACACATGTGGAAGTTATTCTAGTGACATGTGAAAAGATATAAAAAATCTACATTTTCTTTTTGTCTATATCCTTTGACTACAAGACGAGCCTTGTACTTTTTAACAATACTATTGAGTTTTAATTTCTTCTTTAGTATCCATTTATATCCTATGATTTTGTAACCAGGGTGTAAGTTAACTAAATGTCAAATCTATTAGATTTAAGAGAGTTCATTTCATCATTTATAGCTTCTTTTCAAAAGTTGGTATCTAAAGAAGATAATGCTTCTTGTAGAGTTTGGAGATCTTCCTCTAAGGTATACGCATAAAAATTAGACCCATAATCCTTAGATGTCTGAATTCATTTAATTCTCCTAAGTTCAGAATCTAATCCCTCATTTGGTTCATTAGTTCTAATTGTAGGTATTTCACTTGAAGTAGAGCCCCAACTATTCTTCAATTTAAAGAAAAACCTATATTTATAGAAATTAACGTTATTTAATTATATAACTACATGATCAATCAAGTTATAGAATTTACAATTTTTACTATTCACAACATATTCAATAAACACACATTCATATGCTCTACTAGCAAGTTTATTTCTTTTATGATCAGGGATTTGAACATAGGCCAAATAACCCCAAGTTTTAAAATAAGATAAGTTAGGTTTTTTATTTTTCAAATTTTTATATGGAGAAATTTTACTTGTAGATTTAGGCACTCTATTTAGCATATAGCAAACAGTTAATAAAATTTATTCCCACCAATGGACATTAGAGTTTGGTGAAATGGAAACAACCGATTTAGTAAAAGTTATATTTTTTTCTTTCAGGTTAGCTATTTCATTTCAAGAGAATAAGGTATAGTTTTTTCACGAATGATTTTATGAATTTTATAAAAATCATTGAAAATACTGAAATCATATTCAATGTCTTTATCACTTTGAACTCTTTTTATTTTTCTATTAAGTTGATTTTTAATTTCAGTCAAAAATATTTTAAACATGTCAAACGTTTTACTTTTATTTTTCATAAGATATACAAAAGTATAAAATAACAGTTTTCATTTCTATTTAAAACATAATTAAGTTCACATATATCAGAGTGAATTAAATCTAGTGATTCAGATTCTCTAACTACTGATTTATGTAAAGTTGGTAATTTTAGCTTGACTACAAAAATCACATTTTTTAAAATCTTTCAAAAATAATTTAGGAATTAGTCCAAGCTACTAATGTTTTTAATTATGTGTTTATTAATATGACAAAGTCTAGCATGACGATATTAAAAAAACACAACATGTAAAGCAAAAGAAGAAGTTTTATTAATTTCAACATTTAACTTGAACATGCTATCAATGGTGTACCCTTTTTAAACAAAAATATTGTTCTTAGTTATTGTATACAAATCAGCCCCTATAGTTTGCGTAAATCTAGCTTTGTTTAGAAGATAGCTCAAAATTAAGTTATTTCTCACCTTTGGAGTATGTAAAACATCATTCAAGATAACAGTCTTTCTAGAGGTAAATTTTAATTCCATCTCACCAATACCAACAACTTTATTAGAGTGAGAATCACCCAACAATATTTTCTTATTCTCGTATTCAAAATATGACTTGAACAGATCACGATCAAAGCAAACATGGTGAAAAGCACTAGTGTCCACCTACCACCCATCGAATCCTGATAAACATTATTTTGAACTTATTATTTGTTAGTTTTTAAATACTTATTTTATAGTTTAATTTGGTATTACTTTGATTTGGAGAGGTATTTTCATGTTTTATAGGTTGAAGCATTGTGAATGAATAGTGGAGTGGAGTGAAGTGAAGTGTTCAAAAAGGGGCTCAAAACGTAACCCTTACATTGGAATTCATTTACTATGTAAGGGGAGTAAAATTAGAGCAGAAGAACGTAAGGCTTACGTTAGAATTAGAAAATATGTAAGGACCCTTACATGACATTACAATAATGCGCGCCGCTGCAAAGAAAATGAGTGCCGCGGCATGGGTGTCTTGGATTGCATCCTGGGAATCATAGAAAAATATTGCACGCCGCGGCATGAATATTGTGCGCCGCAGCGAGACACTCCCTGATTTGGTTCGAAGTTTAGAAAAATATTGCGCACTGCGGCATAGGAAAATGTGCGTCATGGCTTGCGCATGCTGATTCCACTTTTCCCCTTTCCATCCCCCCCACACACACAAACCCTAACCTATAAATACATCACACAAACCCTTTTCTTCCCCAACTGGTGAACAGTGCCGAACTATGATTTTTCTACACATTTTGAGAGAGAAATTACTCCATTAATGTTACTCCATTGAAGCTTCATCAAGAAATTTGAAGAAGATCATCATCCAACATCAAGAAGCTTGTTCTAAGAGTGGAAGTGGGGTATTTTGTTGTTTGTAATTTCTTTTCCCTTTAGAACTTTTTGAATGCTATTTGTAATGTAAAACCTTGATTAGAGTTTTATTATGAGTAGCTAAACCCCTTTTGTGTAGAATTTTAGGGATGTGGCTGTGAATAGATAATTGTTTATGCGGTTTAATTTATATTTAAGTGATTTATTTCATATTCATTGTTTTTAATATCTATGTTCATTAATTACTTTTGGTCAATTTAATTTATGAATGTATGAGAATATTTTAGGGTTGATCTTTAAAAACGCTGTCTAAGTTCGATTGGGTATTTTTGAGCATGAGCCTAATTTAAGTGCATTGGCTTGTCTTAAATTAGGTGATTAAATCTTTTCATATGATTAATGCTAATTAGTTAATTAACTATCCAGATCAAAGAAGTTAATTAGGTGATTAAGGAAAAATTGCCATTGATTTGAGATTGTTTAGGCTTAGTAAAAAGGATCAATAAATTCCAATTTATTTGCTTAATTGTGAAAACCATGTAATTAATCTATCCGTCATTGGTTCACTAACTAATTTCCCACACTCGTTCATCTTATCGTTTCGACTACGTTTTTACTTGTTTTAAGGAACTATAATTTTAGCAACCGTTCTCGAAATCAACCCTTGTTAGATTGTTTAGGATTTATTTCCGTAGCTAAGTTTTAGAGAATCAATTAACAATTTTAAAACAATCGTAATTCTTTTGAGAGACGATCTTGGGAGTATACTTGTCGTTTATTACAAGTGACTCGTGCATTTGCTAGCTTTTACAAATACAAAATTTAGTTATCAAGTTTTTTTGCATCAAGTTTTTTGCATCGTTGTCGAGAAATTGACGTTTTTGAAATTGTTTATTTGTTTTCTTTTTAGTGTACTTTCTTAATTTTTAGTTTTTGTGATTTTCTTCGTTTTTTGTGTTTTGATACTTGTTGGAGTCATATAGTGTCTAGTGCTCTGATTTGTTGTTGTTTTTGGATGTGCATGCACAATAGGAGATCTCTTGGAAATCCACTAGTGTCGTTCATAGACAACGTCAACAGGAGGCGAGCACATTTGAGACCATTTGACGTTAACACTCTGGAGGAAGAACAACCACCAATAATGGGAGAACCTCTACCTCCATCGAGAGAGATGACGATGAAGGAGTATGCAAGGCCAATCATTGGCAATGCAACTTCTTGCATCCAATTGGGGGAAACAGCTTGAAATTATGAGCTTAAAAACTTACATTATAATATGTTGCCTTCTTTTTATGGATTCTTAAGGAAGATCTGCTAACTTTTATTCGTGATTCTATGTAACTGTACAGACTTTTTCGCTACAAGGGCTAAATGAAGATCAGTTGAGGATGCGATGTTTCCCATACACGCTTAAGGACAAGGCAAAGTCATGGCTTATGAATCTTCCACCTAGTTCTCTTTCAACTTGGGACGCAGTATTCAACAAGTTAATGGGAAAGTTTTATTCCCATCAAAAGACTGCCTACCTAAGGACAAAAATTGCGACATTTCTCAAATGGACGGAGGACCTTTTCATGAGGCGTGGGATCACTTCAAATTGCTTCTAATGCAGTGCCCCTACCATCACTTTCCATTGCAACTCTAGAACCAATTTTTCTACAACTGGTTGACACAACAATGTCAATTTACTATGGATAATGTCGCCAGAGGAGCCCTGGGATAAAAGATCGCCAATGAGACATATGACTTATATGAGATATTGGGTGCTAATTTCCAACAAAAGAGCTCTAGAGGACGGAGGATGGGAGTTAATGAGGTAGCTCTGGGTAATGAGATGGTGATGCAAATTGCGGAGCTTACCAAACAAATCAGGCTTCTCACCTCTAAGAATACACCGAAACAAGAGGTATGCGGTATTTTTAGTACCTACGGACATGGTGCTAATTTTTTTCCTTTTGTTTGTGATCCTAATATAGGTACAAGCTACGAGAAAGCTAATGCTATGGATGGATACCAACCGAGACCAAGGAATGATCCTTACTTAAATACATACAATCTCGGTTGGAGAAGTCATCCCAATTTCTCTTGGAAGGGAAACAACAATCCCGACTATGCTCATAATCACTTCCCACACAATCCCAACAATAACAATAACAATCCCAACAATAATAACAACTTGTAACTTACTTTTCCCAACAAACCAAGCTTGGAGGATAACTTGAATGCATTCATTCAAGTTAGTCGAGAGAACCAAATGAAGAGTACTCAAAGGTTGGACTCGTTGGAGGCTTCTGTGAAAAGGGTTGAAGGCCAAGTTGGTCAATTAGCGGAGCACCTCCAATGTCAAGAAAAAGGAAAATTGTTGAGCCAACCTGAGCAAGCGAAGGCAGTTACAGTCCTTCACAATGTAAAGTCGTAAATAAAAATATACTTGAAGGTTCTGATGACTTACCATTTAATGCAAGAAACATGAAAGGAGATAGTGCAATATTTGAAGGGAGTGATGCACCCAAGGCTAAGGATGATAAGCCTTCCAAGGAAGCAATTGGAGAATCATCCATCGCTCCCCAATTGCACAAATCATTGGAACCATACTGAGATCCAGTACCTTTTTCACATCGTCTCAAGGACGATAAACAGGATAAACAGTTTTTTGATCTCTTTAACATGCTTTCTAAAGTTCAAATAAATCTGCCTTTACTAGATGTTATTAGAAATGTGCCTTCTTACGCAAAATTTTTCAAAGATTTAAATACTAGGAATAGAAAGTATAGATTTAATGAGAGGATTGTTGTTTCTGAAATCTCTAGTTCAATTCTTCAACAATGTTTGCCACCCAAACTTAAGGATCCCGGGAGTTTTAACATTAACATTACTTTGGGGAATAAGAAAGTGGTAAAAGCCATGCTAGACTTAGGAGCAAGCATAAACTTAATGTCTTATTTGATTTATTTGCAACTAGGTTTAGGAGAATTGAAACCTACTACCATGTCCCTGCAATTAGTTGATAGATTTGTGAAATATCTTAAGGGAATGGTTGAGGATTTGCTTATATAGGTTGAGAAGTTGATTATACTTGTAGATTTCGTTGTGTTGGATATACACTATTATTCTTGGTAGACCATTTATGGCCACTACTAAGACAATTATAGATGTCCATAGTGGAAGTTTAACTATGATAGTTTTGGGAGAAACTGTCAATTTTAAGTGTTTGATTCCTCCACTTTGCCTTATATATCCTCAATTGATGAATGTTCTTATATTGACCATATTGATACTCTTGTTTATAATGCCTTTTTGTAAGATGAATTTGAAGATAAACTTGAGTATGCCTTAAAAGTTGATAGGGTAGAGAAGGAGTTGGATGATGAAACTGAAGGATACATTGAGTTGTTAGATAATGTCGAACCGTTAGAAAAATCTAGTGTGCCCTTAGAGTTACCTGAAACCCCATATAGGGAAGACAATACTCCACCTAAGCTTGAGTTGAAAGAATTACCCAAACATCTTACGTATGTATTTTTGGGGGAAGGGGATACCTATCTAATCATCATCTCATCCACCTTGACCCGAACCCAAGAACGAGAGCTAGTGAAAATACTTAAGAAGTATAGGAAAGTCATAGGATGGAGCATTGGTGATATTAGAGGTATTAGTCCTACCATGTGTATGCATAAGATAATTCTTGAGAACAATACCAAACCTGTGAGAGAAGCCCAAAGGAGACTTAACCCTATTATGCAAGAGGTGGTGAAAACGAAATTTTTGAAACTCTTGAAAGTGGGGGTTATTTATCCTATTTCGGATAGCAAATAGGTTAGCCCAGTACATATGGTACCAAAGAAATCTAGGATCACTGTGATTAAAAAAGATAAAAATGAGTTAGTTCCCACAAGAGTGATCACAGGTTGGAGGATGTGCATAGATTTTCGTAAATTAAATTTGTACACAAAGAAAGATAATTTTTTCCTTCCTTTTATTGATCAAATGCTTGAACGTTTAGCAGGGCATGATATTTACTATTTTTTTGATGGCCTTTCAAGTTATTACCAACTGCCCATTGCTCCTGAAGATCAAGAGAAGACCACATTTAGATGCCCATTCAGGACATTTGCTTTTAAGAGGATGCCATTCAATCTTTGCAATGCCCCCGCCACATTCCAACGATGCATGATGTTGATATTCTTGAATATGGTGGAGAAATGTATAGAGGTATTTATGGATGATTTTTTAGTTTTTGAAAATTCATTTGATAATTGTCTGAACGATTTGACTCTTATTCTTGAACGATGTATTGAAAGTAATTTGACCCTTAGTTGGGAGAATAGTCATTTTATGGTTAAACAGGGCATGTTATATCTAGGAGAGGTATTGAGGTGGATAAAGTGAAAATTGACTTAATAGCTAAACTTTCACCTCCCATTAATGTTAAAAAAATTAGGAATTTTCTTGGCCATGCGGGTTTTTATAGGAGATTTATTAAAGATTTTTCTAAGATAAGTCATCCTCTTTGTAATCTATTAGCTATGGATGTTTCTTTTGTCTTTGATGATGATTACCTGAATGCTTTTAATGTTTTAAAAGAAAAACTGACTTCTGCGCCCATTATCATGGCACCTGATTGGTCACTCCCCTTTGAAATTATGTGTGATACTTCTGATTTTGCTATAGGGGTTATTTTAGGACAACAAGTAGATAAGCATTTGCATGTTATTTACTATGCTAGTAAAACTCTTAATGATGCTCAACTTAACTACTCAATCACTGAAAAAGAATTCTTAACTGTTGTGTTTTATCTAAATAAATTTAGGTCTTATTTGGAGGATCTAAAGTAATTGTGCATTTAGACCATGCTTATTTGCAGTATTTGTTGAGTAAACTGAATGCTAAGCCAAAACTAATTCGGTAGGTTTTGCTTTTATAAGAATTTGACTTAGAGATCAAGGATAAAAATGAAACTAAAAATGTTGTAGCTGATCATTTATCTAGGTTAATTTATGACTTTGAAACTACTGAGAGTGACAAAGAGATTTAAATTATTGAAACTTTTCCTGATGAGCAGTTATTTTCTGTGGGTCCAAACCCTTGGTATGTTAATATCGTAAATTATCTTGCTAGTAGTTTGTTAAGGCCTAACATTTCTTTTGAGGAAAAGAAAAGATTTTTTTGTGTGTAGGCAATATTTTTGGGATGACCCATATCTATTCAAGATTTGTCAAGACTAAGTCAACCGGAGGTGTGTGCTTGAAGAGAAGCATGTGAGCATCTTAACTTTCTGTCATGAGCTTCACTGTGGAGGACATTTTGGCGGTAAGAAAACCGTCATTAAGATACTCCAATTTGCTTTTTATTGGCCTACTCTTTTTAAAGATGCTTATGATTTTTGCATGTGCTGTGATAAATGTCAGAGGATTGGTAAGATAGGTAGACATAATGAAATGCCTCTGACATATAATCTCATTGTTGAGTTATTTGATGTATGAGGGATTGACTTAATGGATCCTTTTTCCCCTTCTTCTAGATTTGAGTATATATCAGTTGCGGTAGATTATGTGTCCAAGTGAGTAGAGACTATACCCACTAAATCTAATGATGCTAACTGTGTTGTGAAGTTTTTAAAAGAAATAATATTTAGCAGATTTGGAACACCGAGGGCGATAATCAGTGATGGAGGGAGTCATTTCTGTAATAAACTTTTTGATGGATTGTTGAGAAAGTACAACATCACTCATAAAGTGGCTACTCCATATCACTCACAGACATCCGGACATGTTGAAGTGAGTAACTGGCAAATAAAAGGGATTTTGGAATGTACGGTGCGACCTACAAGGAAGGATTGGGCTTCAAAGCTCAATGACGCATTAAAGGCTTATCGAATGGCATACAAGACATCTATTGGGATGAGCCCATATCGGTTGATTTATGGCAAAGCATGTCATTTGCCTGTTGAGCTTGAACAAGGCCTATTGGGCAATTAAGCAACTAAACATGGATTGCCAACAAGCGGGAGATAAACGTTTACTTCAACTTGATGAGCTTGAAGAGATTCGGAATGAAGCTTATGAGAATGCCAAGATTTACAAAGAACGCACCAAGCGTTACCATGACAAAGGGCTCGTTGGTAAGTCTCTCTATCCTGGAATGAAAGTACTTTTATTTAACTCTCGTTTTAAACTTTTTCCAAGAAAGCTTCGATAAAGATGGAGTGGATTGTCATAGAGCTGTTGAGTTGCTCAATCCAAAAATGCAAGTAACTTTCAAAGTGAACGGACACCATGTAGAGCCTTACTTGGAGGGAGTCGTTCACAATGGAGATGTGGAGTGCATTGAAGTCCATCAACATCTTACAAGACGTTAAACTAGGCGCTTGGTGGGAGGCAACCCACCATTTTAGGTAATATCTATCATTTCTTTTAATTTAGTTTAGTTTTCTTTTTGCCCTTTCTAAATACTTTTTCGAATTGCTATGTTGTTGAAAACCTTGAGGACAATGTTTAGTTTAGGTTTGGGGGTGCAAATTGGTTTGTAACAAAATTTTCATGCTTTTGGTCAATTTTTGATGAATAATCGAGTCTTTATGCATTGTTTGTCTGATTTTTAAAATGTTTAAGGGTTTATTGTAAAGATTGGTTTTAATTTACAATCTTTATTTCATGCTTTTGATGTTGAAACTGAGATAAATCTGAATTTTGTGTTTAGGAATTGAATAGTGCAGACTACCTTGTGAGATTATTATTGAGCCTTTAACGCTTCATTCTGAGAGATAATTATTTTTCTACTCCTTTAAACACCTTTCATATCATTTCAAATTGTTAGATGATCTCTATAGGTTTTTGTATTGAATGTTAGGATTTTGAACATATAATGAAGGATCATGTACTTAATTGATTTGCTTAGATTAAATTATTTGAGTAAAATTTAAAAGTATTTCCCTATTTCATTCATGTTTGTCTTTAAAAGATATGAGAGAATTCCTATATCCAACCCAAAAAGAGCTAAGAATTTGCCATTCACAAAACACATATGTATTTGGGTCTAAAAAAATAAAAAATAATAATAAGTTTATTATGACCCTAAGTTCTTCAAATGTGAATGACTAATACAAAAAAAAAAAAAAAGGAAATAGGAAATAATTTTCCTTAAAGTCAATGCATTTTTATTCATTTTAGGACACACACTTGAAGTTTTTGCTTGAGAATTTTAATTGATGCATGAGATTAGTAATGTGATTTCTTCATAAATCGTATCATTTGATTCATTTTATGATATCAATGTTATGCACTTTTGAGCATTTCTTATTTAATTATATGCGAATCTATTAGCTCATTTCTACATATAACTTCTATTCGCATATACTTTGTTAAGTGTTTGAACCCATAGAATTGGTGTGATTTGGAGAGTAATTTTTGTGAGAATTAGAGTTGAAACGAATTCGTATTCTTGACACTAGGATTGAGTGAATCAATGTTAATATGTTTTTAGTATTAGGATTTAGATTAATGAAACGAAACTAATTTTCATGGTGAACCTTGATGTGTTAGAATGTTGGATAAATTTGTATATAAATTCTTGGTTATAAATTGGAAAGAAACTAAAGTATGACCAGTTTTATTAATTTTATTTTTAGTTTTGATATTTGTCTTTTAAATTCTAGTCTTGCTTAAGGACTAGCAAAATGTAGGTTATTTGATGAACATTATTTTGAACCTATTATTTGTTAGTTTTTAAGTATTTATTTTATAGTTTAATTTGATATTACTTTGATTTGGAGAGGTATTTTCATGTTTTATAGGTTCAAGCATTGTGAATAAATAGTGGAGTGTAAGTGTTCAAAAAAGGGCTTAAAATGTAACCCTTACATTAGAATTCATTTACTATGTAAGGAGAGTTAAATTAGAGTAGAAGAATGTAAGGCTTACTTTGGAATCAGCAAATATGTAAGGACCCTTACATGGCATTACAACAATGCGCACCGCTGTAAGGAAAATGTGTGCCGTGGCATGGGTGTCTTGGATTGCATCAAGGGAATCATAGAAAAACATTGCGTGCCGCGGCGAGACACTCCCTGATTTGGTTTGAAGTTCATAAAAACATTACGCACTGCGGCTTAGCAAAACGCATGCACACGCTGATTCCACTTTCCCCCTTTCCAGCCCCCCCACACACACAAACGCTCTTCTTCCCCAATTAGTGAACAGTGCCGAACTCTGATTTTTTTTTTTTTTACATTTTGAAAGAGAAGTTACTCCATTGAAGCTTCATCAAGAAACTTGAAAAAGGTGATCATCCAAAATCAAGAAGCTTGTTCCAAGAGTGAAAATGGGGTATTTTATTGTTTGTAATTTCTTTTCCCTTTAGAACTCTTTGAATGCTATTTGTAATGGAAAACCTTGATTGGAGTTTTGTTATGAGTAGCTAAACCCTTTTGTGTAGAATTTTAGGGATGTGGCTGTGAATGGATAATTGTTTATATAGTTTAATTTATATTTAAGTGATTTATTTCATGTTCATTGTTCTTAATATCTATGTTCATTAATTACTTTTAGCCAATTTAATTTATGAATGTATGAGAATATTTTAGGGTTGAGCTTTAGAAATGCTATCTAAGTTCGATTGGGCATTTTTTAGCATAAGCCTAATTTAAGTGCATTGGCTTATCTTAAATTAGGTGATTAAATCTTTTCATATGATTAATACTAATTACTTAATTAACTATCTAGATCAAAGAAGTTAATTAGGTGATTAAGGAAAAATTGTCATTGATTTGAGATTTTTTAGGCTTAGTGAAAAAGATCAATAAATTTCAATTTATTTGCTTAATTGTGAAAACCATGTAAATTAATCTATCTATCATTAGTTCACTAACTAATTTTCCACACTTGTTCATCTTATCGTTTCGACTATGTTTTCACTTGTTTATTTTCACTTGTTTTAAAGAACTATACTTTTAGCAACCGTTCTCGAAATTAACCCTTGTTAGATTGTTTAGGATTTATTTCCGTAGCTAATTTTTAGAGAATCAATTAACAATTTTAAAACAATCACAATTCCTTTGAGAGACGATATTAGGAGTATATTTGTCGGTTATTACAAGTGACTCGTGCACTTGCAAGCTTTTACAAATACAAAATTTAGTTATCAAATTTTTGTGCATCAAGTCCACAACAAAGTTGATTTCATATATCATAGCAATAAGCTGAACTTTGGTAAGGTTTGCTTGTAGGGTAAGACGAGACTTGTTACAATTATAACACATAAATGTGTCATTTCTTGGGGGGTTGAGGTCTATTTCATGGATGATTTCTATTTCGATTTTGGTTGTTACGGTTTTAGTTGTTATTGTGATTCTAATTTTTCATGTTTCTTCTTTTATGTTTCAGAATTACAGAGAAATATTTCTTATTAGCAATGTTTTTAGAAACAACTTTATCTTTTTGATCTTGTTTTGGGCTTCTTCCTCAATGCACAAATGGGTTATAACACTTTTTAACTACCTAAGTACATTTTTAAAGTATTTCTATGCAAGGGTAATTTATTAATAATAAAAGCAACTTGAAATTATTCATTTAAAGTCATACTTTTAGAAGTTATTTTATGTACTTTCTTTTATAATTCATGTGACTGAGCTTTTACAGATTTGTCTTCAGTCATTTGGTACTTCATGTATTTGCTGACAGCATACTTTTTTGTTCTAGCTTCCTCAGTATCATACTTCTTTTGAAAGGCATTCAAGATTTTCTTAGCTGACTTATCAGAGTTTTAGTAATCATACAAATCATCGGCTGACTTATCAGAGTTTTAGTAATCATACAAATCATCGGCCAAACTATTTAGAATAATGTTTTTACATAAGAAATCATTTTTCATCCAAGTGTTTAAATCCTTTGTTATAGCTTTAGTAGATAGATTAGGCAATGTAGGCTTTTCAATTTTAAGAACAAATTGTACCTTTTTGGTAGTTAAGATAAACAACATTTTCTTTCTCCATATTTTAAAATGTAACCCCTCAAAACGAAAGGTCTTGTTTAAATTAGTTAAAAATTTAATAGATATGGCAGATAGATCGTCTTACAATTGTTGCTATAGAATGATAAGAATATGAACAAAGTTACCAATATGTTACTACTTGGATTGAGTCGTAAACTAAATCGCTCTTTTTAAGACGTTTTGCTATTCTGCCTAAAATTTGCAAGTAGTAGTTAGCTCTATCGTTTCCAAGATAAAATAGCTCATAACACTTTTTTTGTCTCGGAACTTCACTACACAGCTGAAGTTCATAATGCTAAACTTGAAAATTTATGTTACTGGAAACCAAAAAATGAATGGAGGATGAGGAGGTTTTCTGTATTGGATTTTTTATGGTTGGTTACTATATCGAAAAATATGTTTTTGGGTATCTGTATAGAAGAAAAAATATTTATGAGTTTTAAAATAATAAAGAGAGCTCAAGAGGGAATTCATGTTGTTTGTTTCCAAGTTATGAAATAATGAGAACAGTAATTCTCTACTTATTGTTGAAATTCGCAAAGTATTGTCATAGAAAATGGGAGGAAAAGTACGTGCAAAGTCATAAAAAAATGGTCACAATTTGGGATTATGAATGAAGACTAACTTGGAATTGGATAAGAATGATTTTTTTTTTTATGGAGTCTTATCTTATCTCACACACGCACTTGCGCTAGCACGTTTGGTGACAGTAGCGCGAATGCGTGAGTGGTCTCACAATTGTATAAGTTTTCTCTCATTTTGTAAAAGTGGGTGCATTTTGGGGTCCGATCTAAATCTAAATCAATTTATTTATATATCTTTAAGAGATATAAAAAAAATATATATGTTGATAAAGTTTTAAGAGAGTAAAATTAAGATACTTTTTTTATCATTTTTTTAAAATTTATTGTTAATTTTTAATATTTATTAATTATTAATTAAATATAAAATTAAAAATTTAGAATAAAAAGTTATTGTGGGATTTCAATATTGTATTACGTAAATCATGTTATATTGATATAAAAGGAGTTATTCATCCACAAATTTCAAATCCACTTCGCTGCAGCTGCACTCTTTCCCACTCTCCATCAATTCCTTTACTCAAACGTTTGATCAGTTTTCTGATCGAACACGTTTTTTCCTTTACTCTTTCGTATTTTCTTGTTCTGGCGGATCGAACACGTTTTTAACTTTACTCTTTCGTATTTTCTTGTTCTGGCGGATCGAACACGTTTTAGCTATCGTACATTTCTCTGACTATTTCGTGTTCATTGCATTGATAGTAGAAAAGAATGTGGAAGTTGAAGATCGCTGAGGGTGGTAGTCCATGGCTGCGCTCTGTCAACAATCATATTGGCAGGCAAGTTTGGGAGTTCGATTCTAAGCTCGGAACTCCCGAAGAACTTGCTGAGATCGAAAGGGCTAGAGAAAACTTCTCTAGAACTCGCTTTGAGAAGAAACACAGCGCCGATCTTCTCTTGCGCCTTCAGGTAATGTATGCGTCGTGTATATATTATGTATGTCTAAGTATGAATATCATTTTTTCTTGAGGTGATTGCTGCGTTTTCAGCTCAAATTTGTTTTTTCATGAATCAATGAGAGATGGATATGTTTTGTTTGATAATGAGTTTTTTGTGATTTACCATTATTGGATCTGTTTCTTGTCTGGAAAGAGTAGAAATCAATTTTTTTCACGTAGGATAAAATATTTTAATGCGTCCTGTCTTTCTGAACATGGTGAACTCCTGTAGTAGTAATGTCGTTAACCGCTGATCGTGGGTTTTCTATGCGGCTATGAACTGTTTGGTGGTAGGAAGTTAAGGATGCTACGCTGAAGGAAAATGCTTACGTTTAGAAGCTGGATTCTGGTAACATACCTGATAAAATTATTGGAGTTGTTGGACGTGCTTGATATCTTGGGTCATGTCAATCCGGTGAGAAGACGCGCTTGATTTTTCACATGGACTCTCAATGACGAGTTCGCTTAAGAAAATGGGACTCTGTTTCTCTTCAATAGTTGAATTCGTTAATAGTCTCTTGCAAGTTAAACCATTTCTGACTCTACTTCTGCATGTACGGATGAAAGGATGGCAACGTCCAAGGAAAAAACAACTATTATATTAGGATAATGATTTTTACCTGTTACCAATTCCTTTTTCTTTTTAGTTCAAACGATGAGTTACCTGTTACCAATTCACTTGATTGTTATAATATAATTGGTCACTACTAGTAACCCTATTAGTAGGTGCTCCCTTTCAACATCACATATGCATATAACAAGTTAATGCGTATGACATTACTCATTGTATTATTACTCTTATCATGATTTGTGAACTACATGGCTGATTTAAGTTTTCTAAACAATTTGAAATGCTCATAACTTTAGCAATTTTTATCTGTTCTTTCCCTGTGAACATTGTTTTTAACCCCGTCTCTCATCTTTCTTTTGGAGTTTTTTATTTGACATACATGTTTTTGAAAAGCATACTTCTTCCACACGCATGCATTAAGCATACATCAGTATCCACCTATGTGTTTGTAAGGAGTTTGAAGGCAGTCCTTTTTCAGCTCTTTGCTGTACTTTTTGACCACTTCAGTTACGCTTATAGGCAATTTGGAATAAGCTTGTTGCTTATGACTGATAGAAACAAAGAAGGGGAAGAGTATGTGTCTTTCCATGCCCTTTTTTCAGTTATCTGTTTGCATTGTCTGTTTGTTACTTTTCACTCAACTAAAACAGTATTGGTTTGAATGTGCTATTCTTTTAAGTTGATCTTAAATGACTTCATATTTTCAGTTATTAGTATTAAAACTGAACTTCTCCTTGCTGACAAAAATGTAGTTCTCCAAGGAGAATCCGAACGACGTTTTGTTGCCCCAGGTTAAAGTAAAAGATACAGAAGATATAACAGAGGAGATAGTAACAAACACATTGAAAAGGGCTATAAATTTTCATTCAACTCTCCAAGCCCATGATGGACATTGGCCAGGGGACTATGGTGGCCCTATGTTTCTTATGCCTGGCTTGGTAAGTTTGTATCTTTTTTGGCTAGATTCTTTCAAGCTGTGGAGGTAAACTCTCACCACCCCATGAATCATATGAGAACTAAATTGGCGTCATTGATAATATATTTTTTTGAACTTCACATTTTCTTTTGCAAGTTTCTCCATCTTTTGACTTTTTATGAGTTCTTATATAATGAATCAGGTAATTGCTTTGTCTATCACTGGGGCACTGAATGTTGTCTTGACAGAAGAGCATAAAAAAGAAATTTGCCGTTACCTCTATAATCACCAGGCAAGAACTAATTTCCATGGTATTAAGCTTATATATTTGTTTTTCATAACTTAACTTTTTTGGTCTTTCTTTATGATTTATCATGTATGGTCATTTGTTAGAACATTCCTTTCTAAAGTTCCTGCAAAACAGCTTAATTTCTGATGTCTGTTTAATCATAGAACAAAGATGGTGGATGGGGTTTACACATTGAGGGGTCAAGCACTATGTTTGGTTCTATCTTGACGTATGTTACTCTAAGATTGCTTGGGGAAGGAGCTAATGACGGAGAAGGAGCAATGGAGAGGGGACACAACTGGATTCTAGAACATGGTGGTGCTATTGCAATTACATCGTGGGGGAAAATGTGGTTATCAGTTGAGAATTCATCCTTTTACTTATTGAGTTTGAACTCTTATATTGATATTCTTGCACCAATATTTTTAAGGTGGTTTTCTTTTGCAGATGTGGTTTAGTTTTTTTATTTATACATTTTTTGGGCAGCCTACTTATGCATATTTCTTATTTTTTATTAATAGTTACTTGGAGCATATGAGTGGTCTGGGAATAATCCCCTTCCCCCTGAGATGTGGCTTCTTCCTTATATGCTCCCTGTCCATCCAGGTTATTTTTTAATTTTGATCTGCATAACAATGCAAAGGTGCCGTTGTTGTTTGTGGGGAATAAATTAATTCTTTTACGATGTACACCATTTCCTTTTTTACGCAAAAGCAGTTAATGCTACTCATGACCAGGGAATCTCCAGAAATCACATTAACATGGTGCAAGCTTGTTTTAAGAAACATTCTGAAAAGTTGGTCAAGATTGATAGTTGGAACGAGCCTTGTTATTATAACATATATGATTTTTTTTTTTACAAACAGTTTTTGCACTTTTTACTAGTAAATCTAAACATTATATGATTTTTTTTTTTTTGCAAACAGTTTTTGCATTTTTTTTACTAGTAAATCTAAACATATATGATTTACTTCTGATGGACGTGTTCTTTTTATTTAAATTTAATATGGACTATGCTTTGGTTTTGCAAAGAAAGACAAACTGTACTAGTCTCTTTTAATACTGGAAGGCACTACACGGAAAATTTGGTTAGAAGATCTCATAATGAACTGACTTTGGTGGCTAATTAACAGTGTATATTTGTCCGTTTCATTTCCAAAATTAAGGAATTGAATTTTTTATTTTCTATTTTGCATGACCTTTCTTTCTTCTAACTTTGCAGGAAGAATGTGGTGTCACTGCCGAATGGTGTATTTGCCAATGTCTTACTTGTATGGGAAGAGATTTGTTGGCCCCATCACTTCAACAGTTTTGTCCTTAAGAAAGGAACTTTACACCACTCCCTATCATGATATAGATTGGGATGCAGCACGCAACATATGTGCAAAGGTTAGTTATAATGGCATCTCTGGTTCCCTAAACCTTGAGTTTTTATTGATTAACAAGAGTAAAAGTAGAAGAAAAAAGAAAGCATCTGCATTGGGACAAACATTCACACTCACATTGTAGTTAGGGGTGTCAATTATGTCGTGTTCGTATCATATTTGTGTTGTGTTGTGTTGTGTTGTGTTGTGCTTGTTTGTATGGTGTTTTTGGCCCAACTTCACATATTTTTTAACATTATGAAAATTTTATTTCTATTGAGATTAATTATTTATAGGTAAGAAAAAGTAATATGTCTACAATAATAAACAGTTAGCAGTCAATTCTAAACAAAAATAATAATTTGTGTCGGCTGTGCCCAAAAGTCCACCCCTAATTATAGTACTTTTATCTATCTTTAATCTTTGAGTTTGTCAGAAGTGCTATTCATGGATGCTATGCATTATCAGTTTAAAACTGCAATACCAACATTTAATCAAGAGAGGAAAACTGCTTTGCTCTGGCAGGAGGATTTGTACTACCCCCATCCCATTGTGCAGGATATCCTTTGGGCAGGTCTTCACAAGATTGTTGAACCAATTTTGTTACATTGGCCAGGAAAAAAACTGAGAGGGATGGCACTTGATACCGCAATTCAGCATATACACTATGAAGATGAGAATACTCGTTATTTATGCATTGGGCCTGTTAATAAGGTAGTTCATTGATGTGTATGAACTGTACTTGTTTGTGTTTTCAACTTATACTTGTTGAGATAGGTGAGTTGTGTAGTTACCTGTCTGGGACCTCACAAGTCCCCTTGTTCTTGGAAACGCACACTTGTTCCTTTATTTTTTACCAGTGCCCATCTCTAGTCCTCTAGTTCCTTGAAAGGTTCACTGGTTCAATTTCCAGTTTCAAATTGGTAATTGTCAATTTTCTTTTCATGTGTAGGCCACATGACTATTAAATTGAGAGGTAATATGTGTCATTTGTTTAGTTTTTTACTATGTGGGCAGCATACCAACTTTTTTACCAACATAATAGTAGTTTTTCTTATTTTCACAAAATAGTAGTTTTTCCTATTGTACTTTTTATTTAATTAAGAACTAAAGGTGTACCAGTACATAACAAAGGGACTTAAGTTGGTACCTTCTTTGAAACAAAGGGACATGTGGGGTTACTTTTTTCATTATTTTGAAAGATAATAACCCTTCTTATATTTTTTGGTGGTTAAGGACTTTTTTGTTGATTAAACCTTTTATTTCCTTTCACTGTTTTCAATTGATTTATGTTCTGGTTTTGTTATCTAATGGGAACTATCATGGAAATTGCATTTTCGTTAAGCTCTTTTTATTCTTGATGAGTTTCAGATTACTAATTTTGTTACACAGGTATTAAATATGCTTTGTTGTTGGGCGGAAGATCCAAATTCAGAGGCTTTCAAGTTGCATCTTCCAAGAATTTACGATTATTTGTGGCTTGCTGAAGATGGCATGAAAATGCAGGTCATAGTGATTGAATCTAGTCCTGAACTACTTATCATTACTAACATTTTACCCTTTTTGATATGGTGCATGCACCCATGCATACCAACATTTAGGTGGTGTTTGGTTGGCTGTAATAAGACATGTAATGTAATCAATTCAGCTTATTACAATGTTTGGTTTCCTTAAAGAGATATAATGTAATGTAATCAATTACATTTCTTTAAGGAATTGGCATTACACAATCAAACACCAGGAATTGCAATTACATTACATAACCTATTCTTCACGCTGCTTCCACTTCACTCGTTCGCAAAAAATTTTGGTGCGCCGTCATCTGTCCTGTTTCAGCGCAGCCGTCGTCGTCCAGCACCTGCATTGGCGTTGTCGTCGTCTCGTTCGGTTGGCCTCGTCGTCCCCTCCGTCGTCGTCCAGTCCGGCTGGCCTCGTCCTTCAGCTCGCGTCCTCCCGTCCAGCAGTCGTGCGCCAACCATCGCCCTCCTCTGCTTTTGTGTGACGATTGTGCTTTTTTTTTTTTTTAAATTGTTTTTTTTTTCCTGAAATTGCATTTTTTTTTTGTTGCATTTTTGTTGTTGTTAATTTATGTAATTAATTAAAATTTATTAATTATTGTTACTTTTTTCGTTATAATTAATTTTTTTTTGCTGAATTAATTTTTTTTTTTGTTAATTTATGTGATTAATTAAAATTTATTAATTGTTGTGATTTTTTTTTATTCCATTACATTACAGTTGTCAAACCAAACACTGTAATACTGATTCCTTTTTTTATTACAGTGACTAAACCAAACACTGTAATAGTAATACTAATTCCTTTACATTCTCTTACGATTACGATTACGATTACGATTACGATTACATTCAGTGAACCAAACGCACCCTTAATGTTAGTGGTAGAATTCATAGCAAAAAACTTTTGATTTCAATGTGTGAACTCTTTAGATTTGAGACACCTTGGGAAGGTTTGATAGTCCACATCTTTGATTATATTAGTAACTTTTTTCTTAAAAAATTTCATTTATTCTCAATTAATATTACCTTTTCCGATTACATTATACCTTATTGTTTTATTGCAGGGTTATAATGGAAGTCAATTATGGGACACTGCCTTTGCTGTTCAAGCTATAATTTCAACCAAACTTGTTGAGGAATATGGCCCCAGTTTAAGAAAGGCTCACACTTATATTAAAAACACACAGGTAGTGACTAGTGTATTCATGATCTAAATGGACTCATGATCCCTGAATCTTTCTCATGCTAACTGGTGGACCTATTTCTTGAAGGTCTTAGAAGATTGCCCTGGCAACCTTGAGTTTTGGTATCGACATATATCAAAGGGTGCTTGGCCTTTTTCAACTGCTGATCATGGATGGCCTATTTCAGATTGTACAGCAGAAGGGTTAAAAGTAATTGTAGATCACCCTTAATCTACTCCATTTATTTTAGTATGGACCCTAAATATCCATAAATAGTATGTATAGATTGTATATAAACTAATTGTCTCAAAATAGCATTTATATGTTGTACATAAATTAATTGTGCCAAATAGCATGTACATTACGATGTACACGTTGTACATAAACTGATTGGTTCTGAATTAGCATGTACGTAAACCAATGTACACATTGTACATAAGCCAATGTACATTTCGTACATAAACTATGTATAGGTGCACATAAATGTACATTAACTATGTACATGTGTATATTTTTTCATGTACGCTTGTATGTATAAGCTAATATGCTACTTTGAGACCAATTTTACTTCAATTCCAAGTATATGCTATATTAAGACCTCAAACTCCATTTATTTATTGTTATATAATTTCTATTTGTTTACCTTTTTAGGCTACTCTCCTCTTATCAAAAATTTCGTCAGAAGTTGTTGGTGAACCATTAGACCCAAAGAGGTTGTATGATGCTGTCAATGTCATTCTTTCCTTACAGGTATGTTGGATCAAAGTTTGCATTGGCAAATATACAAAATCTATAATAAATTATTTTGATAAAGTTATCTTATATCCACTTTTTAAGGCACAATAATTTTTACTCATATGTTCACTTTTTGCCCAATTGTACAATAACAAATGTATTCAAATTGAATATAAGTCAATCACACCTTTTTTTAAGTTGTACAATCCTACAATTATTTGAAAGTTGGACAATTGAGTATAAAGTATTCATGTAAGTTAAACTAGTTTTTTTTTTGTTGCTAAAAAGTAGTTATATATATAAAAGTAAATAAATTGAAAGGCTTGATTTATTCATTAACCCAAATGGGTATTTATATACACAAGTCCAATTGAAATTAGGATGACTAATTTTAATTATACACAAAGTATGACACCTAGGAATAACCTAGAATAACTAGATTATATATGTGTGTGTTCACTCTCCACTCAAATTGGAGCATAGATGTTGTGCATGTCCAACTTGGATAATATTTTATGAAAAAAACTACCATTTTCACCATGATTCATAATATTAACAAGCTAATCAACACTCTTGATTATGACACAAGAATCCAAATTGTCCTTGATGTAGATTATGTCAATTTCAATATGCTTTGTCCGGTCATGTTGTATTGAATTATTAGTTATCTCAATAGCTTCATTGTTCTCACAAAATAGAACTACATGCTTCTTAGGACCAAAGCCAAACTCATTCAACATAAATGCTCTGTAATAACATGGTGAAGAGCGCAATATTCAACTTTTGTGCTAAACGATGATACCACTTTTTATTTCTTAATCCTTCAAATCATCAAATTGCCTCAAAAAAGTGAAAGATAACCATTGTGTGTATCCACCTTGGAACCTAAAAAGTCAAAGAGGATGTCTCCCATGATGTCTTGGTTTCTATATCTAGAAAACACAATGTCTTTTCTTGGAGAGGATTTCGAATAAGCTAAGTTTGAGTTCACAACTTCCATATGCCGGTCACTTGGATTATGCATAAACTAGCTTATCATACTAACTGCGTATAACAAGTCAAGTTGCATATGAGTCCAATAAATCAATTTCCTTACTAATCTCTTATATCTCTTCTTTATAGACAGTTAAGTCATGATTCACCTCACTAGTGTCTACAAGGTACAAGCATAATTATCTATTTTAGCCAAGAGATCTAATTCATACTCATGTTGAGAGACAAATAGTCATTACTTAGATCAAAAAATTTCAATACTTAAAAAGTACTTTAGATTTTTTAGGTCTTTCATTTTAAATTATTTAGCAAAGTAATTATGTAACGTTTCTATCTCATTGATGTTGCAACCAGTAACACATCATCAACATAAACTAGAAGGTAAAATCAACACCATCTATTCTATAAAATAAAAAAGTATGATTTGGGTGGGCATGTTTAAAATCATATTCCATTGTGCAAGTCAACTTGTCAAACCATGCCTTGGTTGACTATCTCAACCTATACAAGACCTTCATTTGCATACCTTTCTTCCTTCTTTGGGCGACTAGGAGGGTATTCATATACATCTCCTTTGTCAATTCTCCATAGAGTTTTTTTTCTAATATAACCTTCACAACTTCATTATCATGTGGCTAAGTCATCTAAAGTGAAATACAAGTTGGTTTGAGTTCTTAGGTGATTTCAAGTCATGTATCCAGTTTTTTGGCACTCTAAACTTGATCTGTTTGGTTCTCACTATCTAGCTTCATTTTCTCAAATGGTGTGGCTTCTTTGATTTCTTCTTTTCCTTTCTTTTCTTTTTTTCACTATTGGTGTTTTGGCTATGTGAATTGGGTACCATTCGGTCTTCTTGAACTTATGATTATTAAGTGTTCTGGTTTTTTATTTGGGTACATCTTCTATTATGTGGTATGATATATTTAAGAACTTCTTTCTTGCTTAATTATATGGCTACTTGGTTTAATTTTACAAGTGGAATTGTCAAATTGTAAATTGAGTATTGGGCTATGCTCAATTTAAACATCTCTTTCCATTTTTGGATTTGGCTCTATGTGGATTATAAATTGATTATATGTTTCTATCTGGCCAATTTAAGGGTTATCATTCTTTGTTATTGGAGGTTTCTTTTTATATCTCATCATTCAAGTTGGATGTGTGTGATATTTATGCTCCAACTTGAGGGAAAAGTTAGAATGTTTATTCTTTATTTGTTTGGTGTTGTTGTTATTTGCACTACGACACAAGGCACACGCCTAGCACTACCACACTCAATCCCAGTTTCTTGAAAGCCCCTTTGTGTGAGGTTTTGTGTTGTTGTTTAGCCTACACCATCGTCTCTGTTTCTTTTGGTATCTTATGGATTTTATTGTCACCCTACATTTTTAGGGTCATATTACATGTGACTTTCGACTTCAATCAACGTTAATGGCCTCAATAATCCATTATTTTTAGTAGGGTGACAATAATCCATTATTGTATAATCCATTATTTTTAGTAGTCCAGTGACTACTTTTTCACTCTTGGCAAGACAATTAAATGTTTTGAAGTACGACAATCAGCTTAAAGTTGGAATATAAATATGAAATTGTGGGAAAACTGTTGAAATCCAGAATTGTAATAATTAGAGCCAGCTGTTATCCATTTAATTTTACTAGCTGTTATGTTTTTTATCATTAGCTACTAGCTGTTATGTTTATTATGATTAGTTACTAGCTGTTATGTTTATTATGATTAGCTAGCTGTTAGCATTCTTTTATTATTCCATTTTTACTATAAAATGGTGATCAAACATTGTAATAGATACAATGAAATACAGCAGAGAATTATTTAACATTGCTTCTCAATTTACGTCATGGTATCAGAGCTTTAGGCTCAATTCTGGGTTCCCTTCTTCCAGCCTTCATTGCTGTTTTTTTTTTTTGCTCAGTTTCAGCAGATTTTTTGCTCTGTTTTTACTGATTTTTTCTCTGTTTTCTAAAGACAAAACGGAGTATTTCACGTGTTCTTTTTACCAGCCTTCATAGCTGATTTTTTCCATTCACTGATAGTCTTTCCTTGCTGTTTGGCCTTCATTGCCACCTTCTCCCTGATTCTAATCAGTTTTTTAGCAAGTTGTGCCTTGTGAAAAATGTCAGAAGTTGCAGAAACAACCACTACAGCCCAATCAGAAGAGGTCATTCGATCTCAACAACCTGGAGAGTTGCAAAATATTCAGGCTGCCTATAAACTGAATGGAAAAAACTATCTCAAATGGTCCCAACTCGTTCGTACTGTTCTAAAAGGAAAGGGAAAACTAAGTCATCTTATGGGTACAGGGCCAAAATTGGGAGACCCTAAGTTTGAAGCATGGGATGAAGAAGATTCGATGATTATGGCATGGCTGTGGAATTCAACGGTTCCTGAGATTAGTGACACATGTATGTTCTTAGCTACTGCAAAGGATGTTTGGGATGCAATACAACAGACATATTCAAAGGCAAGAGATGCTGCTCAAGTATATGAGGTGAAGGTGAAAACGATGGCTGCTAAACAAGGCAATAAAACAGTTACTGAGTATGCCAATCAATTGAAAAGTCTATGGCAAGAACTTGATCATTATAGGGTGATAAAAACCAAGTGTTCGGAAGATGCTGCTGTTCTAAAAAATTTTATTGAGCAAGATAGAGTCTATGATTTTCTTGTTGGACTTAATCCAGAATTTGATCAAATGAGAGTCCAGATTCTTGGCAAGCAGGAGGTTCCATGCTTTAATGAAGTGGTAGCACTGGTTAGAGGGGAGGAAAGCAGAAGAGGACTCATGCTCGAACCACAAAGCACGGACAGCTCGGCTATGGTAGCCATTGGTGGCAATAAATCAACCACAAACACGGAAAAAGCACCATTTTTTGAAAGTGGAAAACCTGGACAACAAAAGGACAATTTGTGGTGTACCTTCTGTAAGAAGGCACGCCATACTCGTGAGCGGTGTTGGAAGCTTCATGGCAAACCTCCAAGCCGAGAATGGGGACATAAAGGAGAGCAACCAAGGAACAATGGTCAGACGCATATCGCAACGACACAACAGAATGAAGCAGCACCAAAGGAGTTGAGTGGTTTCAACCAAGAAGAGATCGAGAGGTTGAGATCTCTACTTGGAAACCTTGACAAACCTTCAGGTACTTGTTCATTGGCGTACTCTGGTAAGTTTCCATCCCCTATTGGATTAAATGTCTCGAATACAACATTTGTTAACTCCTGGATCATGGATTCAGGAGCTACCGACCATATGACCCATTCACCAAATGTTTTTTCCACATACTCCCCATGTCCAAGCAATAGGAAAATAACTACAGCTGATGGTTCTTTGACTACTATAGCAGGTGTAGGAGATGTTAAAATAAGCTCATCATTGACTTTAAAAAATGTTCTCCATGTCCCTAGATTATCCACAAACCTTGTCTCTATCCAAAAGCTTACTCAAGATTTATGTTGCAATGTGATTTTTCATCATAGTTATTGTGTATTTCAGGACAAGGATTCGGGAAAGATGATTGGACATGCTAGAGAACGGGATGGGCTCTACTACCTTGAAGCACCAAGCCAATCAAACATTACTAATGGCAGATTACCTTTTTCTTTTGTTTCAGAACTCTATTCGTCCAATAAAGACAAAGTTTGGCTTTACCATCGCCGACTTGGACATCCATCATTTAGAGTCATTAAAATTTTGTTTCCATCTTTATTTCAAGGTCTAGATGTTGAGAACTTTCATTGTGAAGTGTGCGAATTTGCTAAACACAAACGTGTACCTTTTCCAGTAAGTAATAAAAGAAGCTCTCTTCCTTTTTATCTTATTCATAGTGATATTTGGGGTCCTTCTACTATTCCCAATGTTTCTGGGGCAAAATGGTTTGTGTCATTCATTGATGATTGTACTCGTGTTACTTGGATTTTTTTACTTAAACATAAATCTGATGTTAGTACCGTTCTTCCAAATTTTTGCTCCATGATTAAGAACCAATTCGGGGTCAATATCAAAAGATTTAGGTCAGATAATGCTAGGGATTATTTCAATCGAGTCCTAACTCCTTATTTTGAAAAGGAAGGGATAGTACAGGAGTCATCATGTGTCAATACACCACAACAAAACGGAGTCGCAGAAAGAAAAAATGGTCATCTTCTTCAGTCAACCCGAGCCTTCTTATTCCAGAAAAATGTGCCTAAATCTTTTTGGGGGGAAGCAGTTCTTACAGCCACTCATCTTATAAATCGTTTGCCTTCTAGAGTCTTGGGATTCAAGAGTCCAATAGAAACACTCTCAACATTCTATCCAAACATACACACTACAAATAATCTTATCCCTAGGATATTTGGATGCGTGTCATTTGTCCATGTTCATAGTCAAAATAGAGGAAAGCTAGACCCAAGGGCATTAAAATGTGTATTTGTGGGTTATTCCTCAACTCAAAAAGGGTACAAGTGTTATCACCCTCCATCAAAGAAGTTCTATGTCTCGGTGGACGTTACTTTCAATGAACAAGCACCTTACTTCACCACACCTTATCTTCAGGGGGAGAATTCCATACTTGAAGATAAGGATGGGGATTTCTTGCTTGATTTGTTGTCACTTCCAATGTCTGAACCACTTTCAATATCTAAGTCCATGCCAAATTCTGTGTCTGAATCTATGCCTGAAATTTCAGTAAATCCCAACTCTGCCATTGAGAATGTGAGATTTGGCAAGGTGTACTCAAGGAAGAAGATATCGATTGTCCCTGAATCAGTGCAAGTCCAAGAATCCAACTCAGATCCTGAGAATGAGGTAACAATTTCTAATTCTTCATTACAAGTTGAAACTGAATCTCATGTAGGCATTGACCAAGACCTTCCTATTGCTATTAGGAAAAGAACTAGAGAATGCACAAAACGACCTTTATATCCTCTTGCACACTTCCTGTCCTTTAAACATTTATCACCATCACATAGAGCCTTCCTAGTTAACCTGAACACCATTGCCATCCCTACTACCTTATCCGAGGCTTTGTCTAATGAGAAATGGAAACAAGCCATGAATGTAGAAATTGAGGCATTGGAGAAGAACAAAACATGGGAGTTGATGAAATTGCCAGTAGGAAAGAAACCAGTGGGTTGTAAGTGGGTATATACAGTGAAATATAGAACAGATGGATCAATAGAGAGGTATAAGGCAAGGCTGGTAGCCAAGGGCTATACTCAAACCTATGGGATTGACTACCTAGAGACTTTTGCTCCAGTTGCAAAAATGAATACTGTTAGAATCCTGTTGTCATTAGCAACTAATTATGGTTGGGAGTTACAGCAGTTTGATGTCAAGAATGCATTTTTGCACGGAGAACTAGAAGAAGAAATTTATATGGAGGTCCCACCAGGTTATGGCAATAATTTGGATGCTCATACTGTGTGCAAATTAAAGAAAGCCTTATATGGACTTAAGCAATCACCACGAGCATGGTTTGGCAGATTTGCGAAAGTTATGAATGCTATGGGATATAAACAAAGCCAAGGGGATCACACACTGTTCATTAAACACTCATCTTCAGGGGGAGTCTCAATACTCTTAGTATATGTTGATGACATAATAATGACAGGGAATGATGATAAAGAGAGACAACTTCTAAGTCAATGTTTGGCTAAGGAATTTGAGATCAAAGTATTAGGAAGGTTGAAATATTTTCTTGGGATTGAGGTGGCTCACTCTAAGCAGGGCATTTTTATCTCCCAACAAAAGTATGTTACAGATCTCCTCAAAGAAACAGGCAAGACAGCATGCAAACCAGCAAGTACTCCAATAGACCCAAATCTTAGACTTGGAATGGCAGAGGAAGATGTTGCAGTAGATAAGGAAATGTATCAACGCCTGGTAGGAAAACTCATTTATCTGTCTCACACACGACCAGACATAGCATATGCAGTGAGTATGATTAGCCAGTTCATGCATAATCCAAAGGAAGTTCATCTACAAGCAGCTCACCGAGTATTACAGTATCTCAAAGGGACACCAGGAAAGGGTATTTTGTTCAAAAGAAGCGGAGGTTTGGTGCTTGAGGTATATACGGATGCCGATTATGCTGGGTCAATGGTTGACAGGAGGTCAACCACAGGATACTGCACCTTTCTTGGCGGTAACCTCGTGACATGGAGGAGTAAGAAACAACATGTCGTTGCACGGTCTAGTGCAGAGGCAGAATTCCGAGCAATGGCTCAAGGGGTGTGTGAACTACTTTGGTTAAAAATCATATTAGAAGACTTGAAGATTGAGTGGGATGGCCCAATGAGACTTTATTGTGATAATAAGTCTGCAATTAGCATAGCTCACAACCCGGTACAACATGATCGAACTAAGCACATCGAAATTGACAGACACTTCATCAAGGAGAAACTGGAAAGCAAGTTGATTTGTACCCCTTACGTGTCTACACATGGCCAACTTGCAGATGTACTTACCAAAGGGTTAAGTAGCTCAGTGTTTCAGAGTATTATATCCAAGCTGGGAATGGAAAACATTTATTCACCAGCTTGAGGGGGAGTGTGGGAAAACTGTTGAAATCCAGAATTGTAATAATTAGAGCCAGCTGTTATCCATTTAATTTTACTAGCTGTTATGTTTTTTATCATTAGCTACTAGCTGTTATGTTTATTATGATTAGCTAGCTGTTAGCATTCTTTTATTATTCCATTTTTACTATAAAATGGTGATCAAACATTGTAATAGATACAATGAAATACAGCAGAGAATTATTTAACATTGCTTCTCAATTTACGTCAGAAATATATGTTTCCTTATTAGTATAGGAGCATATTATGAGTTCTATTAGGATGATTATGGTTTTAGTGTCATATTGTTGTGTAAATATATAGGTAATCTCTCAATTTTTATTAAGAATGGAGAAATATAATGTCTTTTATTGATTTTTTTTTCTCCTCTTAACCTATTTCGATTCCTTAATATTTGCTTCCATATAATCTTGTATCTTTACTTATTTTATATTTCTATTTAAGTAAACCACAAGATTTTTTATGATTATTCTGCTAGCTGGTTATGATCAATTGACCATGGTTTTCAAAATTCTGAGGAAGTCACTATGGAGAAATTTAGTGCTGGCTTTCTCTTCGGGTGTATGCCAAAAGAAAAAAAGTTAAAAAGAGATGAATCTTTGATGGTTTGGAAGAAACGCAAGGGTTCAACTAGAAAAAAATATCACGAATTGTGATGCATTTTGGTTCTTGATATCTCCTCTATTTGAGGGGATATCTTGATCAGCAATTTTCTAAATATTCAATGTTGCAGTTAGGAAGTCCCTCTTTTTGCTATATGCTCTAGGATGCTGCTTTACCCTTTCCTGCTCTATTTTATTGTCCAGCAACCTGGTCAGTTGGTTCCCTGGTCCACCTATATAGGTGACTTTTCACTCCGACTAAATTGTTGTTTCTGTTAAAAAAAAGCCCTATCCTACTAACATTTATCTTTTCAGTTCATGTTTGAAATTATTTCCAGAAGAAGAATGTTTGTGACTGAAATAAAGTCTTTTGTTTTATTTGTTTTTTGAAATTTGATTCTCTATTAGGATTTTATCTTATTTTCTAAAACAATAACTCACAGAATACAGACGGTGGTTTTGCAACATATGAACTCACAAGATCCTACAGTTGGTTGGAGGTAATCTCCTTACAAATATTTATTTTTCTTTAATTGTTTACGGACTTTTTTTGAAGTAATCTTATTTTAGCATGACACGGTCTTGAAAATGCATTATGCATAACATAGGGTGTTGGAAATTTATGCTCGACTGTGTTGGGACTTTTGAGATATATGGTATCTAGTAATCTCATTTTGGCCTGACGCTGTCTTGAAAATGCATTACATTAAGCAGACCGTATGGGTGTCGGAAATATATTCTCGACTATGTTGTTTAGTCTGTGAGACTTTGACGACGCATTTACTAGCCTTGTAGAATAGAAGGTTCCATATATATGAATTTTTTTCTGCTGTACTTGATAATGATAACATATAGTGAAACCATACCATCCAATTTTAACGTAAGATAATGACATATAGAGTTGCACGATATTCATTTACATGGGTGATGTGATCTCGAGGATTCAACTTACTCTACTGTGTTCCCCATTCCATTAAACCAAGATCATGATGCATGTTTTACCATTGAAACAAGCTGATTCATGGTAAATCCAAAGATGAAGACCATATTTTCATTGCACTTGCAGGCATTACTTCTGTAAAAAAGCTATGAAAACCTAAATTTGAAACTTGTAGCTCTTGATTAATGATTCAAGCATCATAGAACCTACGCTTAATGTTGCCTTATTGCTGAACAATTTTGATGAGTTGAAAAGATCAAGCGTAACAGTTCCATCTTTTCCTCCATTTTTCCAGCTGATAAATCCTGCTGAGACCTTTGGTGACATTGTCATTGATTATCCGTAAGATAATGGCACCTTAAATTTGTCATTAACATTCTTTTTCTGATTTAGTCCCATTACTAATTATGAATGGCTTTGCAGTTATGTTGAATGCACCTCAGCTGCTATTCAGGCTCTGAAATCCTTTAAGAATTTATATCCCGAGCATCGACGAGAAGAAATAGAGCGTTGTATCGGGAAAGCTGCTAAGTTTATTGAAAACATACAGGCGTCAGATGGTTCATGGTTTGCCCTGAATTCAATAGTTCATAATCTCTCTGGTCTTTTCATGTTTTCTGACTTTAGAATGTTTCTAATGAAGGCATGCTTTTCAATTGTATTAATTAATTCCTGATTACCTCTCCAATTGAATATTTAAGTTAAGCATGCCTATGCTTCTCCTAAGAACCTCCTTAATATTTTGGTTAAATTTTGACTTTTGTAGTTACTGAACAGGTATGGTTCGTGGGGTGTTTGTTTCACTTATGGTACCTGGTTTGGTATTATGGGGCTGGTTGCATCAGGGAAAAGCTACAACAATAGTGCTAGTATCCGTAAAGCTTGTAATTTTCTGCTATCCAAACAGCTCACTTCTGGTGGTTGGGGAGAGAGCTATCTTTCATGCCAAAATAAGGTATTTTTTGTTGTTGTTACTTTGTCTTTTTTATCAATGATTTATATGACATTAATTCATAGAGAATTTTTTTTCCTTGCCTTCTCAGTATACTAGAAATTTGCTAACATAAAACAATCTTGAGCCAGACAACTGGCTTTTCTCCTGCTAATTCATCTTTCATTTGTACTTTCTACTTTATGTTTAGAGTTGGACTATTATCCTGTAAATTATAGCACACTAATACTTTGGTTTCCTAATGACATTAATTTTGGCTTAACTGAAATCACATGCTCCCTTAGTTGGATATGGTGATCTCTTTTGTTGTTGGGAAAAAAAAAAGGAAGTCGTCTGCTTCATAGCCATTCCCAGCCTTGTACATTTTATATTTGAAGTTGTTTGCTGTTACCTGTTTATAAAAATGAGATATGCAAATTTTATGCATTTGTGAATAAGGACATAAAAAATTCACTTACAGAAAAAGTGGGACATTTTTGGGGTTGGAGAGGACGTAATGTTGTAGAAGGTAATGGTTCTGGATATAGCCTAGCCTTAAATGTTTGTACGATATGTTATTGTACATTAAAATGAGTCTTGTTGATTGCAGGTTTACTCAAATCTTGAGGGCAACAGGGGTCATGTAGTTAACACCGGATGGGCCATGTTGGGTCTTATTGATGCTGGGCAGGTATAAGAAACTATGATATGCCTTTGTAACATTGACATGTATTGTCATTTTCATTTTCATTTCCCACAACAAGTTACAGTGCGTGGTTGACTACTGCTGTGAAATTTTGCTTTGTTACAATTGAAGCAACAAAATTTACCTGATATCTTACAAGTACCATGCATCCTTGTTTCATAGTAAATAGTTCCATAGGATTTTAGTGTGTTTTATGAGAAACGTGGTAATAGATGTAGTTTCTCACAATGCAGGCAGAGCGAGACCCCATACCATTGCACCGTGCAGCTAGATATTTAATAAATTGTCAAATGGAGAATGGAGATTATCCTCAAGAGGTAATTCTGCATGATTCCTCTTAGAAGTATTACTCGAAATTAAAGCGTCAGATTTTGATCAAACAGCATGCCTTGCGTATGTTAGAAGTCATTACTTATTAAGTGACCACAAAAGTAAAGGGAAAATAGTAAGAACTGAAATTTAAAATGTACGCTAATTTTACATAGAATTGGAGGTTTGCTGGAGGAAATGTTCATAAATGCATTCGTTTGCATTCACTAGGTTTGTAAATCTTCGATTTTTCAGTCTTTAATGTTAATAGTTGCAAAGTCAACATGAAATAACTAGTCCAACTAATTTTCATTTAACATGAAATGGAAAGTTTGGCAAGGGTAAGTTAATAAAAGATATAGGTATCATTAATATTCATTTAGTTTCCATCCACTGCCAAGGTTGTTCTTAAGGTTTGGATAATTAACTTTTCTGGTTTCAACGTAGTGTTATGTATGGCAAGAAAAGAAAAAATAGTAAAAGTAGTAACATCAGCAACAACAACAACAACAACAGTTTATGAGGGATGCAAAGGTTTGCTACAGTTTTGATGGTATTATGTTACTGAACTTTAAAGGAATTAAGAAGGGGAATTGTGTTTAAGCCGATTTTACATGGAATATAATATTTTCTTTGTATTTTAAGTTGTTTGCATTAATGGTTTCATCTAAAGTTTTGTGCATGGCCATGAGTTATATTCAAATGCGTAAAGTGTAATCTTTCTCTTGAACTTTTGTTTTTATGACAGGAAATTATGGGGGTCTTCAATAGGAACTGTATGATCACTTATGCAGCATACAGAAACATATTCCCCATCTGGGCATTAGGGGAATACAAAAGTCGGGTTTTACAAGCTTCATAAACTCACTCAGACTCTGCATTTGTTCTGGATGGTTGTTTTCTACTGTTTTTTTTAGATTGTAGTCTGTATTGAATATTGAAAAGTTGGTCTATCTTGAGGCTAAATGGGGAACTTTATGTATGGGAAAATAGAGTATTTTCTGGTAGTTTTAAAAAAGGAGCATTTTTTTCCTTTTTGACTCCCTTGTTCATTACATTTTATTTTTTACTACTAGTCAATTGACACTCAAAACTTGGTTGATCTTCTCTTTTTTTCTGCCATGCTGGATTGATGCAGGTAGTGAGAATGTTGATTTTCTATGGAGTTATCTTAATCCAAATGGCTTACTGCTATTTGATTGTGATATGATTAGCTCCTTAGGTTGCTTTCTAGCAATTGAAGTTGGGGCTGATATTGTTGGTCTGTTGTTGAAGGGGTTTGTTTAGAGTCTAGTATTGTTTCTGCTTGGTGTATGTTTCTGTTTAGCGTCATGGATTGTACTGGCTGGTTTTAGTCTAATGAATTCATTTGTCCAAAAAAAAATTACACTCGAAACTGAATATATATTAAAAAATGAAACTTATTTGAGAATAGTATTCATGGTCCAAATTTTTTTTCGCAGTTAAATATATTTTATTTTAAAATTTTAAATTAACAATAATGACGATTAGTCTAATTAAAAGAGAACGGTTGAATTTTTTTAACTAAAAGAAAGCAAGTGCTTAAACAAGTCTTATCTTTACTTATAAGGATGTGTTGATTAATTAGGAAAGATAATGAAATAAAAGGAGTCATCTTCATTCTATTGTTTACTTTGTGAAAATTAGAATCTGACAAATTTGAGAGTCATTGTTTTTCTACTTCTTTTGATATTTATTCTTAAATTCACAAGATATAATTACAATAATATATTTTTTATTTTAATTTTTAAAAGATATTTAAGTAAATTAATATTTTTATTTTAATTCTTTACTGTTCTTTAGTAAACACAAAGAAAAAGAATAAATTTTACTCTTTTTTTCTCTTCATTTTGATTTATTTTAATTCACTCCAATTAATTCTCATTAATAAACACTTCCTAAATTGATAATATAAATTATATAATTCTATCGTATGGATCTAATTCTAATATTATGAACACTATGATTTATAGTAAATTATTAAGTATAAAATTGTCTAGAATAAAATAATTACATTGGCAAGTATATATAATAATAATTAAATAAATAAAAAAAGTATCACAAAAGGAACTTTAGAATAGGCTAGTAATATCATTTAGTCTCTTCATTTGTAACTAATATGATGTTGTCTAGTCTTTTAATTTTATAAGTGGTGATAATTAAACAAAGTATTATTTTAATATATTAAGTAAAATATTATTATTTTAGAATAAGGCATTTTTAAGATCCATGATGCTATAATTGTTCCCTTTTTTTTCCAAAAGAGAAGGGAAATTGGTCATCATAATCTGAACTTTGACTGATAAAAGATTTGACAACTTTTTAATCGAATTTTGAACCAAATAAGCTAAAGACAAGGGACAAGAAGCTCAAAGATACAAAATCAAAATGAAATTTTAATCTAACGAATTTGTAACAACTTATTTCCTTAATTTCAACCAGATTGTCGCATGTGGTAAGCAAAAGCATATCTCAATGGTCAAAATGATCCAACAGTAACATCATACATTACATGCATCTTCTATACAGGGAGGTCCAACTGAAAAGAAATGCTCAGCTCTATTAATTAAACTAATAGGAAACCTAGAATGCAACATGACAGATGATTGTTCTGAAGCAGGCATATAATGCTTGAGAGCAATTTCTTCATAGCCCTTATTTACTTTTTCATCTCTTTGGCTTCTCAACTTGGCTACCTTCGTGCTATTTCCTGAGGCACCTCCCTTGTATATGGACGATAACCTGGTATTTCTAACATTCAGACGGCTGGGTTTTGAGGACTTGTCAAATTGAGCCTTAAAAGATTCAAAACTAACACTACTACATTCAGTAGAATCATCTGTACGGCCGTTTTCCGCTTTTGAATTTAACCGAACTAGCAAAAAATCTCTGCAAGTTCTTAACAAGGAAAGTAGCATATCTATGCTGATCTCCTGCAGAACCACAGCTTTGTTCTGTTCACACCCATAGCATGCAGCAATCAATGTGCCAGCTAAGACTGGCATAAGCTCAGGGTCACTGAAGAATACAAATGGTAGATCGCATACCTGTTGCCAATCCAGTAAAAAAAAATAAAAAATAAGAGTTGACCAATAAAACTTTGAGAAAATATTATTATGAAGACTTTAGCCAGACCTTGTGAAGAATAGTAGGACTTTTTCCCCATCTCAGAACGGCTTGATTCCCAGGGTGGAACAATGCAAAATGACTAAGAAGCAACAAAGATTCAAGAAGCAGCAAACCAACCTGAAAGACATGCCACAATAGTGCATCAGCATAGAGTGTAGTGAATATTACCTAATTTTTTACATCACTATCTCTTATCAGTTGAGATTTAAAAAGGGTAGAAGAGAGAAAATGGGAGAAATATTTTGCTCTAAATCTCAACCCTTTAAAACTGGTACGATAAAAAAATTATATAATAAATTGCGTCTCTTAATTCTGTGGGGGGAGGGGGGTTTACAATTCTATACACAAGTTTTTTACCTCACCTAACTTCAACAGTGAGGATTAAATGGGGAAGTAATTACCATTCATGCTACCTACACCGTCGAAAATAGGTGAGATTTAGGGGTTTATTTACGTACTTTTAATATTATGGTATACATTTTCTTAATTCAATACACAATCTATTTTCCTCCTCATTTTGCCAACATGATATCACAACAGTCCATTTTGAAACCCTCCTGTCTCTACTACACCCACCCATCCATAGCTGCTGCTTTAAACCAAAAACTCAACCCTAGCTGACCCTACTGCGACCTAAAGTTTATTTTAAAGAAAATCCATGATTTAATCACCTGATCACTAGCTATTTTCCATTTGCTGCTGCAATGAGAAAGGAGGAAACTCATCATATGAAAAAATTCCATTTTCAAGTCTGGTCTATCCTGTGACCAATTGGAAAGAGGGGGGAGTTAAGACACAAGCAAAAGAAAATGCAATTTCAGAAGTGAATTGAGTTTACTTACCAGCATTCTCTGTATAAATTTAAGATCTATATTTGCTAAATTGTTAAACACCTTCAGCACTCCGGTTGCCACCTCTTCAAAATTCGAAGGAAGGACATATAAAGCCTAAATGGATAAAATAAAGAATTTAATATTACTACTACAGACCAAACCAGATAAGTTCATGATTTGAAAAATTGAAAGAGTAAAGCCTTTTTACCTACCATACAAACACAGTAGATAATGAGTAAATCGAACAGTTTTAAAGTTAATAAATTAATATACAGTTGACAAATTCAACGGGCTTTCTTCAATGCACCAGCACGTCATATTTCACAACAAACAGAAATTACCTACCTATAATGCACGCACGCACGAACTAAAATAATAATGTATGGCCAGTTAGTGGTACAAACCTTTCCTAGTTAGCAAGAACCCATACCATATATACTATTAAGTATTAACCGATAAAATCAGCTTTGAATTTTCATTCTAAACTTATTTAACGATTTGCAAGTGCAGCCAGCTTTTTAGTCCATCCAGGTTCCTTATTTGTTCTAGCATTTCCTTGCTCTGTATAGAAGGGACATATCGTGCCAATTATGTTCATTAGTGTTCTACCATAAGAAGAAAATCCTGTTGAAATCCCGATATCCTAGGGATTATTTTTAGGGAACAAAACAGTTAAGAGGAAGATATTATTTGTAAATAATATTTTTTAGATTTTATTTTCTGTTATGATTTCATTATTTGTACCAAATAAACACATATACATGAGATAGTATTTATTCAAAATAAAAACCAAAAACATCTGGTTCAGCCTTCATGTATCAGAGCAAGGTTGCTCTAATCCTGTCACCAATGACCGAAAATAATACTAGAAATGATTCAAGTCCCTTTGATCCCACCAATAGAGAAACAGAGGAGATATCTAGGATGACTTCTGGAGGAGTCGATAACTCGTCCATCCAACTCAACAGAAAGAATAATCAATTGAATTTATAATTGATGGAAAAGGAAAATTGGGATACCTTATCAGTGAAACAAAAGAACCAGCCCCGAATAATTCATCCTCTGAAAGTGGAAATCAGCATGGTCATTGCTTGGCTACTGCACTCCATGAAACCCTTGATAGGAAAGACCTATCTATTCCTTCCAAGAGCCAAAGATGTGTGGGCAATTGTTCAAGGAACTTACTCGAACACTGAAAATTTCTCCCAAATTTTTTAGATCAAAACTCAACTGCGGCGGATGAAGGGAATCGTGATGTCACATACTACTATATGGAAATGGTGGCACTGTGGCAAAAGCTTGATTTGAGTCTCGAAGAATAGTGGGAGTGCATGGGTGATAGTGTTGGTGTTGAAATCCCGAAATATCAGGATTTGTTAATAAATCCAAATATTAGGGAATTTTTTAGTTAGTTTAAACTGTAAATATTATTTCATATCTTTATTTGTTTTATTTTTTATTCCCTAATTGTACTATATACACCCTATTTGTATATACGATTATTAATCAAAAAAATATAATAAAACAAACAGTTTTATTAATTCACATGTTATCAAAGCCTAGGCTCATTATTAATGGAAGATAATACTAGTGAGTCTCATCCCTCTGATCATACCAACAAAGAGACAAAGAAGATGGCTACACCCAACCCTAGTGGTACTGATAATTCTCCACTCCAACTCATCATCGAGAAACTGAATAGCAAGAATTATCGATAGTAGGCTCGGTCCATCACAGTCATCATTCAAGGAAAAGGGAAGATGGATTACCTTACCGGTAACACTAAGAAGCCCGATGATCCAGCTTGTCTCCAAAAGTAGACGACTGAAAATTTGATGATAATTTTGTGGATGGTCCATTCCAAGAATCTATAGGAAAAACTTACCTATTTCTCCCCACGTGCATAAGCAAGAGAAGTGTGGATAGCCGTGAAGAAGACCTATTCGGATTCTGGCAATTCCTTTCGAATCTTTGAGATGAAGACCCACCTTTGGCAAATACAACAGGAAAATCTCTCTGTAACGGATTATTATATGGAAATGATTGGAATGTGACAAAAATTGTACTTGATTTAAGCAAATAAATGGGAATGTGTTGGGGATAGTGTTTGATATAAGCCAAAGGTGAAGAATGAGCAAGTCTTCGAGTTTCTAGCTAGTCTCAACCAGGACCTCAATAAAGTAAGGCAGAATCCTTGACAGGCAACCTTTGTCGTCAACAAGGGAGTGTTTCTCAGAGGTGATGCACAAGGAGTCCCGAAGAGTGATGATAATGAAAGATAGGGCTGGAGCTAGAAATGGATATTTAGCTCGCAGACCGAAGATTGGGTCGAATAGACATACGGGCCGTGGAGCTCTATTACAATCCGAAAGGCCCATAGGCCACACACAGCCCATAAGCCACACACACTCGCATGGGCTGAAGACATTCTAATGAGCTAGACTTGAGCTATAATAATTCTAGTGGGCAATTTGGGCTCCATCAATTCTCATGACCAAATTGGGCCTATTTATGAAAATGTCCATGGACTCTTGTCACGTGGGCCACAAAACAATGTTGAGCAGGCCCAAAACAAAAAAAAGGCATTGATGTGATCACTGTCGTAAAATAGATCATACGAAAGATACGTGTTGGGAATTATATGAAAAATCAACAGACTGAAAACCAAGGCAAAATTACAAAAGTCGAAGATATCAAGTCTCTATTAATCATAATGAAAACGACAAACTTGTGACTACTTCAACATTTAACCAAGAGTAATAGAACAACTTCATCAAATATTTTTCAAGTTTCAAACAGCGAATCAATCTTCTACTTATGTTCCCTCTAGCTCGCTAGCACATAAAGATAATTTTTTAACGGCTTTAATCTCAAAAATAAATACTCCTTGGATTATTGACTCTGATGCATCACATCACATGACAAACAACTATGAACTTTTTTTTTTCATAAATACCTAGTACTGATAACTTGAAAGTAAGAATTACATATGGCACCCTCTCCAATTGCAGAAAAAAGGAGTATTAAAATCTATGAATCTATTACTCTTGAGTCAATCCTTCATGTCCCAAAATTATCCTGCAACTTTTTATTTGTCAGTAAATTAACAGCTGATACAAATTGCTAAGCTAAATTCGTTTCTTCTTGTATTTTTTAGGACCTGTCATCAGGGAAGATTGACAATGCTAGAGAGTGGACTTTATTACCTTGAGACAGCCAATGTGAGTGAACATAAACAAATTGAAAATTGTAATTCTGCATCTGTCCCTAAGAATAATAATTTTCTGTTATGACACTTTAGAATAGACCACCCTAATTTTCAGTATTTGAAGCAATTGTTTCCCTCTTATTCAAAATAAAGAATTATCTGATTTACAATGTGAAACGTATAAACTTGCTAAACACCATCGTACATCTTTTTCAAAATCCAAATACACACCTTCCAAATCATTCGCCATAAGTCACAGTAATTTATAAGGACCGTCTAGGTATCCGAACCACACTCATAGAAAGTGGTTTATCACCTTTATCGATGATCATATTCATATATGTTGGGTGTATTTACTGAAAGATAAATATGATGTTCGAACAGTGTTTATTAATTTCATTCTATGATATACACACAATTCCAAACACATTCAAATATTGCATACAAATAACGATACATAATATGTTAACCATTTCCTTAAAGAATATCTTCAAACTCATGGAATCATTCACCAAGCCTCATGTGTGTATACTCCGCAACAAAATGGAGTTGCTGCACGAAAAAACAGACATCTCTTAGAAATGGCTCAAGCACTCATGTTCACCATCAATATGCCAAAAATGTTTTAGGGAGATGCTGTTTTGACGCTTGCCTTTCTTATAAACAGAATGCCCAACAGTGTTCTCTCGTATAAGACACCCATTGGGAAACTAAAAAACTGTTTCCAACCTCTCGTCTTATGACAGACATTACACTAAAGATATTTGGTTATAAAGCATTTGTACATGTTCATCCCCACGATCGTGGGAAACTAAACCTACGAGCCCTTAAATGTGTTTTTATTAGCTACTCTCCTACTAAAAAAGAATACAAGTGTTATGATCCATCTACAAAAGGTGTCTTCAATAGCCTTGATGTCACTTTCTTTGAGACCATACCATATTACCCTTCCAAAACTCCTCTTCAGAGGGAGATTGTGAGTTTTGAAGATCAGTTTTGTTCCTTTGATATTTCGTTTCCTAATAACAGTACATCCTTCCCAAATATCATCTCTACAACTCACCTTGAACCTGTTACACCAAATCACTCTAACGTGTCGTCTACAAAATTCCATTTAGACTCGGGGGGAGATGCAGAAACACAAATAGACAAGGAGATACTTGTTTACTCAAGGAGGCCAAAATCAAAGTACAAAGGAAAATTTACTCTTGACACACTACAAGAGTCTAACCCACTAATGGATCCTATCCTTCAGCCCTCTTTGAATCCAAGTAACTCTATTTTTGCTGATGATTTACCTATTGCTCTCAAAGAACAACCTTGGTCTTGAACTTCTCACCCTATATCTAAAGTTGTGTCATAATACTTTGTCTCCCAAATTTCCAAATTCCATGCTTTCACTACTAAGCTTGATAGGATCATAATTTTCAAAAATATTGATGAGGCTTAGAAAATTCTCGAGTGGAGAAATACAGTAATGGAAGAGTTACAAGCACTAGAAAAAAATGAAACTCAGGGATGTGGACTTACCAAAAGGTAAAAAACCAATTGGGTGCAAATGGATTTTTACTGTAAAGTATAAAGTCGATGGAACTATTGAACGATAAAAAACTCGTCTAGATGCTAAAGGATTCACCCAAACTTATGGAATTGACTACAACGAAACATTTGCTCCAGTTGCAAAACTAAATATTGTTCGACTATTATTGTTATTAGCAACTTAGAATGGACTAGACGAAGAAATTTTCATGACATTACTTCCAAGTTTTTGTGAAAATAATAAATAGAACGTGGCATTGTTAGGCCACAGGTGCAATTTACGTATGCAAGGAGGAAGGATAATTCAAAGAATATTCATAAAGGCTAACGTGGCTGGAAAAGAGTGCATGTTTGTTGATGGGGTGTGGTCCTGTTATGCATTTTTATTTTACATGTTTATTTAGACAATTTGTTAGAAAAGATACTTATTAGAAGCTGTGAGCGATAGGCGTGGGTATTGTGTGATTTGTATGAGCATACTCTTGGGAGAGACTCCAAGCCTCTCGAATGCTTGGGAGTGACTTGTACGAATCTTCAGCATATTACACAGTTCTTTTAATCATTTCATTCCATAATTGTTCTTTATCAAAGAGTGATTTTATTACATACACATCCAAAAAATAAACAATACGACAAACTGTGAACTTAAACAAATTCAGTTCAAAACAATATTGGTATCAGAGCGGTTGTTTCTGGGAAAATGGCAAAAAATGCAAACCAACGAATGGAGGCAATAGAGGAAGTAATTGGGTCTGTGCAGTGCGATCAAGAGAAGCTAGGCCGAGAGGTTGGTGGATTGAATGAGAAGATACAAACTTTGACCCAACAAATGAATAGGTGATTTGAACAAATGTTCAAGTTGCACGAGGAATCATTACGCCAAACAACAACGGTTACCAACAGAGCTAGAGAGGCAATGATATTGAGTCCTATGATTGGGAGTTACCAAGGAAATCTGCAAGGAGCTAGTGACTTGAGTAATTCCACAAACATGAGACGAGATTATCAATTTCGAAAATTAGATATGCCCTTGTTTGATGGTAGCAATCTAGATGGGTGGATTATGAGGGCTGAGAGGTATTACTTCTTTCACCAAATGACAGATGGGAAGAAGCTGGAAGCTGCCATTGTTAGTTTTGAAGGTAATGTATTACTATGGTATCAGTGGGGAAAAAAAAAAGTTGTCTTGAGGGGAGATGAAATTGATGATCTTTCGACAATTTCGATCAACACAAACTGGGTCATTATATGAACAATGGCTGGCATTATAGCAAGATGGAACGATGGAGTATTGGCACAAATTCATTGAACTTTCAACGCCGTTGGATAATATTTCAGAAGACATTGCTTTGGAGAATTTCATCAATGGACTCAAGCCTGAGACCAAGGTGGAATTGCAAATTTTGAGGACAAGCTCTTTGGGCCGGGCTATGGAATTGACCCAAATAATTGAAAAGAAATATTTAGTTGCAAATAACCCAAGATTCTCTGGTAAAGTCCACGGAATGAAAGATAATTCCAATGTGTGATATTGTCATCAACCCAAAAAGAAAGACGACAATGATTAAACCAATAGGAGAGATACGTCGATTGACAGATTCCAAGTTACAAAAGAAGAGGGAAAGGGGTTTGTGTTATTGTTGCGACAATAAATGGGCACCGAGTAACCGTTGTAAGAGGAGGGAGTTGATTGTGTTGCTTATGCACAATGAAGAGGAGGAAGAAGAGTTTGAAAAACTGGAGGATAGTGGAGATAAAGAGCTAGAGACGACTAAGCTTGATCAAGAAGTGGAGATATCACTCAATTCTGTGGTGGGATTTACCACACCCAAAACCTTGAAGTTATGTGGGAGGATTGGCAAGCAAGAGGTAATTACTTTAATTGACCCAAGAGCCACACACAATTTTATTTCCCTGAATTTAGTCAATCAAATCAAGCTCCCAATAACCAAGACGAAAGGGTATAGTCACTCTAGGGTCTGGCAGCTCTGTTCGAGGGGAAGGAATATGCCGAGGTGTTAGTATGCAATTACAAGTTAACATTATTGATGATTTTTTGCCTCTTAAACTGGGAAGCTCAGATGTTATCTTGGGAATTCAGTGGTTGGAGACCTTGGGTATGACTCATACAAATTGGAAATTGCAAATTATGAAGTTTTCTTTAGGTGGATAGACCATTACTTTACTTGGGAATCCTTCTCTAGGAAAATCACGAGTTTCTCTAAAGGCTATGCTGAGAACTATTAAACATGAGGGGTATGGAATACTTGTGGAGTTAAATCATTTGCAGACAGCAAACAAAGAAGATGAGCATGAACCAGATTTTATAAGAACTGTATTGCAGAAATTTGAGGCTATTTTTAATATGCCTATGGGATTACCTCCACTTCAAGGAAGAGAACACTCGATAATTTTGAAGGAAAATAGTGGTCCCATAAGTGTACGTCCATATCGCTATCTCCATATCCTTAAGGATGAAATTGACAGATTTATCATTGAGATGTTAGAAGCTGGTATAATTCGAGTCAATACTAGTCCATTTTACATCCCAGTATTGCTAGTTAAGAAGAAATATGGGTCATGGAGGTTCTGTGTTGACTACCGAGCTCTCAACAAAGCTATCATTCCAAATAAGTACCCTATCCCAGTTATCGATGAGCTTTTAGACGAATTGAATTCTACTCAAGTATTTTCTAAATTGGATTTGAAATGTGGTTCCATTAAATCAAGGTCAGAGAAGATGATATTCATAAGACTGCTTTTAAGACTAACGATGGGCACTACAAATTCTTAGTGATGCCATTCGACCTCACCAACGATCCAGTAACTTTCCAATCTCTTATGAATGAGGTTTTCCATCCCTACCTCAGAAAATTTGTGCTAGTGTTCTTTGATGATATTCTAGTATACAGCAAGGATAAATCCACTCAGAGACAACACCAGACTTTAGTTTTAAAGATGCTTCACAAGAACTAGTTATATGCTAATTGTAAAAAGTGTGAATTTAGCAAGGCTAAAGTTGCTTATTTGGGTCACATAATTTCTGAAAATGGAGTTTCAACTGATCCTATGAAGATAAAGGCTATGCAAGATTGGCCAGTTCTGAAAATGCCAAAAGAATTGAAAGGCTTCTTGGGATTAACTGGTTACTACAGGAAATTTGTGGCCAACTATGCTCAAACAACTCAACCATTGACAGAACAGTTACGAAAAGACAATTTTCTTTGGGGCGAGGCCACACAAGCTTTTGTGGAGCTTCAGAAGGCAATGACTCAAGTACAGTACTTGCAATGCCTGACTTCTCCAAGACTTTTCTTGTGGAGACTGATGCATCTGGTTTTGGATTATGAGCTATTTTATCACAAGATCACAGACCAGTGGCTTATTTCAGTCATTACTTTAGGCTCTAGAGCTCGACTAAAGTCTATTTATGAAAAAGAGTTGATGGCGATTGTATTTACAGTCAATAAATGAATACTATATTTATTGGGTAGGCATTTCATTGTCAAGATAGATCAACAAAGTTTGAAATTTCTGTTGGAATAAAGAATTGTGCAATGAGATCAAAAATGGGTGAAAAAACTGATGGGATATAGCTTTGACATTCAATATAGAACTGGTGCAAGCAACAAAGTAACTGATGCTCTTTCAAGAATGCTTGATCAAATTGAATGTGCCGAATTGACTCTTCCACAATGGCAACATTGGACCAAATTACAAGAGGACATTTTGAAAGACGAATTCTTACAAAAACTAAAGCAAGATATTTTGGATGGAACTAAGCAACCTGTGGGATTCACCATTATTAATGGGGTCTTGTGTTATAAAGGCAGATTGGTAATTCCCAAAGGATCCAAATTGTTAGAGTTGATTTTGAAAGAATTTCATGCTACTCCCATTGGGAGTCATTCGAGAGAAACAAAAACTTACCAACGGGTTGCATCTGAGCTATTTTGAGAAGGCATGCATAAAGATGTAATTCGATACGTGCAAAACTGCAGAGTGTGTCAACAGAATAAATATTCAGCCACTACTCCTGCTGGTTTACTGCAGCCCATACCCATTCCAACTCCAATTTGGGAATAAATAACTATGGATTTCATAGAGGGATTGCCACGATCCGAAGGAGTCGATACCATTCTGGTGGTAGTTGACAGTTTAAGTAAATATGCCCATTTTATAGGGTTAAAGCACCCATTTACAACCGTTTCAGTGGCCGGTGTTTTCGTCAAAGAGGTAGTCAAGTTTCATGGAATTCCACAATCTATTATTTCTGATCGTGATAGAATTTTTGTGAGCAATTTTTGGAATTAGCTTTTTAAATTGCAAGGTACAACTCTAAAAAAAAAGTACAGCATATCACCCTCAAACTGATAGTCAGTCTAAGGTTGTTAACAGATGTTTGGAAACTTCTCTTCGCTGTTTCGCTTCATAGAAGCCTCGAGTTTGGGCCAAGTGGGAATAATGGTACAACACCACTTATCCTTCCTCTACTGGTACTACACTATTTCGAGTAGTTTATGGACGCAACCTTCCCCCTCTCATTCGGTATGATAAACATATACATTATTGGCATATCGTGATATGCATTTGGATGATTTAAAATTGCGTCTTTTGCGTACTCAACAAAAAATGAAAGCTCATGCTAATATTAAGCGTCACTATGAAGAATTAGCAGTAGGGAGTTTGGTGTTTCTTAAGCTACGGCCTTACCGCCAACAGTCCTTAGCTAAGCGTAAATATGAGAAGCTCACTCCTCGCTATTATAGGCCTTATAAAGTTCTCCAACAAATTGGAAAGGTAGCTTACAAACTAGAACTTCCATCTTCTACCTCTATTCACCCAGTTTTTCATGTGTCACAATTACGTCCGACTCGAGGAAGGACACATTCATCTTCAGTTTTGCCAACTCAACTTTCTCCTAACTTGAAATTGTTAGTTGAGCCGGAAGCATTGCTGGCAGTACGTCCCAGGTTGCAAGGTCGGACTGGCGAGCTTGAGGTGTTGTTAAAATGGAAGAACTTACCCGAGTATGAAGCCACTTTGGAAGATTTTTACGTGATCCAGCAACAATTCCCTTCTTTCTACCTTGAGGACAAGGTGAATGTCTTGAAGGGGGTATTGTTAGGCCACAGGTGCGATTTACGTATACAAGGAGGAAGGATAATTCAAAGAATAATCATAGTGGCTGACGTGGTTGGAAAAGTGTGCATGTTTGTTGGTGTGGTGTGGTCCTGTTATGCATTTTTATTTTACATGTTTATTTAGACATTTTGTTAGAAAAGATACTTATTAGAGGCTGTGAGCGATAAGCGTGGGTATTGTGTGATTTGTATGCGCTTGCTCCTGGGAGTGACTTGTATGAATCTTCAGCATATTACATACAAGTTCTTTTAATCATTTCTTTCCATTCATTATATAATTGTTCTTTATCAAAGAGTGATTTTATTACATACACATCCAGAAAATAAACAATACGACCACCAGTTACATAATTGTAAACTTCAAGTAAATTCAGTTCATAACAGGCGTGCAAATTGAACAAATCTCTCTACAAACTTTAACAGTCAATACGAGCGTGGTTTGATAGATTTACAAAGGTGATAAAGGGTCAAGGCTATCAGCAGAATCAGTCAGATCACACAATGTTTTCAAACACTCCTCAGATGTATGCTCGATTTACAAATGAGAGCCTCATCAAGTGAAGCACTCAAAATATAACATAAGAAAGTAATTAGCCCATCTCCTAAGAACTTGAACTTTTAATAGAAACATATAATGAATTAATGATTGCAAGATTGTTGCAACAGTTTGAGCCCTTGGCCCATTCATGCCTGGTTGTAGAATTCTGGAATATGGAAACCACATTTGCAGAACAGAGCTCAAACTTGCAATATAGGCCAATAAAATTTTGCCAAACTGGTTAGGATTTTCATCCCAACTTTGGGTGCATAGAATTGCTCAATTTTAGCACCAAGTAGTTCTTTCTCCTTTATGTTGCCAGTTATAAATTAGTGAAATCTCTTATACTCCACTCTGTGTAAGGCGTACATATGTAAATACATATCAGATTGCAAATACGTTATCAAAATAGAGGAAACTAATACGCCTCCGGAAAAGATAGTGGATTAAAGTTTTCTTTTGTAAAAAGACCCCCATTTTAAGGGTATTTTCTTTCCAACTTTTCTAGCTTTATTGGCATTTTTATTGGAATTCTAACAACGAAAGGTAACATAATGTAATAATTTAAAGCTCAGTATATAACAATGCTGATATTGCTTCTTTTCGTTGATTTAAAAAGGGATACTTTTACTCTTTTTTCTTTCATTTTTTGATAGGAAACGAAAACCTTCATTTCTATGTGTTAGATATATATATTAATTGTGATTAGCTGTATATTAAGTGTATATAACTAATTAACTTAATTATAGGGATCTTAATTAAATAATTTCTTAAGATAGAATCCTAGCTTTGTGTATATATGTGTGTATTCTTTTTCAATGGAATTATGAGAAACAATTCTATTCAATCTTAAATAACATGGTATCAGAGCATTAGGGTTACAAAATTGAGATTTTTTTTTCTTTTTTTGTCCAAATTAAGGTTTGGTTTTGGGTAAACACAAATTAAGGTTTAGTGCATTTTTGGGTTCTAACTTGGGACACCCTTTTAGAGTGAACATTTACTCTCACCGCCAGCACAGGGAGGAAGCCCAGCCGCCGATCGACAAAACCCCAAAGTCCTGTGACCAAATGAGCCGCGAGTAGTCCCCACGCACCACCGCGAGTTTCTACAGTCTTGTCTCACGTCGGCGCATGACGGCGCATCTCTGCCTGAAATCTTCTCCGGTCGCCCTCGTGTTGCTCGTCGGCGCTCCCCTGTGTTGTCTGTGATGATTCGGCACTCATTTGTTCAAGTTTGGGTTTTGGCCAATTTTGTGTTCTTGTTTGCTGCCTTTTTTTGTTTGCTGCCTATTGGATTTTGTTTGTTCGCTTGTTCGCTGTCTTGTTGTTTGTATGAGTTATGACTGATAAGAAATCTAGTGTTGTGACAGATATGGTGCCTGTGATGTCTAAAATCACGAACCATAAGCTCAATGGCTTGAATTATTTGGATTGGAGCACGATCGTTCGACTTTATTTGGGAAGTATTGATAAAGATACTCATTTGACTGACGATCCTCCTAAAGATGATTCAAAGCAGATATGGCTTAGAGAAGACACCCGTTTATTTCTACAGATTAGAAATTCTATTGAGAGCGAGGTAATTGGCTTAATCAATCATTGTAAATTCGTTAAGGAATTGATGGATTATTTGGATTTCTTATATTCTGGTAAAGGAAACATTTCTCGCATGTATGAGGTATGCAAGGCATTTTACCGTGCAGACAAACAAGATCAGTCCCTCACGAGTTATTTTATGGAATTTAAGAAGACTTATGAGGAGCTCAATAGTTTGATGCCTTTTAATCCTGATGTTAAGGTTCAGCAACGCCAACGAGAGCAAATGGCTGTCATGAGTTTTCTTACTAGTCTTCCCTCTGACTTTGAGACTGCTAAGTCACAGGTTCTTTCTGGTTTTGAGATCTCTTTACAAGAAGTATTTAATCAAGTACTTCGTACAGAAGGCACTCCACCTGCTCAAGTAAATAGTATTTTGGTCAGCCGAAATAATAATTATGAGCCTGAAAAGTCAACCTATATGAGTGGAAACAAAGGAGGCGACTCGCAAGGGTTTGAAACTCGACCACAAGATCCAGGAGGAATTGTGTTACTATTGTCGCAAACCAGGACATACGAAACGTGACTGTAGAAAGCTTCAGTACAAGAATCAAAAAGGTCACTCGGCCCATATTGCATCCCCTTATGATACTTCTGAAAAATCGGTTCTTATCTCTGCAGATGAATTTATCAAATTCTCACAGTATCAAGAATCACTAAAGTCTTCATCACCTTCTGTCACTGCTATTGCTAATTCAGGTAAACCAAATGTGTCTTCTTTCCTCATCTTCCAAATGGGTTATTGATTCTGGTGCCACAGATCATATGACAGATAATTCTAGTCTATTTTCTACTCTTCAGTCACACACTTCCACCTCTATTGTTACCTTAGCCGATGGATCACCATCTCGTGTTCTTGGGTCTGGCACAATCACTCCTACTTCTTCACTTCCTTTATCGTCTGTCTTACATTTACCTAACTTATCCTTTAATTTGATTTCTGTAAGTCAGCTTACTCGCAATCTTAATTGTTGCATCTCATTCTTTCCTGATCATTGCTTATTTCAAGATCTTATGACGAAGAAAATTATTGGTAAAGGACATGAATCTGGAGGCCTCTACATTCTTGACACACCCATACCGAAATCTGTTGCTTGCTCTGGTGTAACCTCTCCCTTCGAGGCACATTGTAGATTGGGTCATCCATCTCTTCCTTTACTCAAGAAGCTTTGTCCTCAGTTTAGTAAGGTGTCTTCATTAGGTTGTGAGTCTTGTCAGTTCGCAAAACATCATCGTCTTAGTTCAAGTCCAAGAGTTAATAAACGTGCTAGTGTTCCTTTTGAATTAGTTCATTCTGATGTTTGGGGTCCTTGTCCTATTTTGTCTAAACCTGAATTTAAGTATTTTGTTACTTTTGTGGATGATTATTCTCGTGTAACTTAGTTATATTTAATGAAGAGTCGCTCTGAATTTTCTATTTTTTGTGCATTTTGTGCTGAGATTAAAACTCAATTTAATGTTTCAATTCGTACTTTGCGAAGTGATAATGCTAAAGAATATGCATCCGCTTTGTTTCAATCTTATATGGTTCAAAATGGCATGCTTCATGAAACTTCTTGTGTTGATACTCCATCTCAAAATGGAGTGACAAAACCTAAAAACAGACATCTTCTTGAAACTGCACGTGCCTTATTATTTCAAATGAATGTTTCTAAACCTTTTTGGGCCGATGCAGTTTCAACAGCATGTTTTCTTATCAATCGCATGCCCTCATCTGTTCTTCATGGTGAGATTCCTTACAACATCATGTTTCCTAACAAGTCACTGTTTCCGCTTGACCCTAAGATATTTGGTAGCACTTGTTTTGTTCGGGATGTTCATCCGCATGTTACTAAATTAGATCCCAAGTCTTTAAAGTGTATCTTCCTTGGTTATTCTCGTATTCATAAAGATTATAGATGTTATTGTCCTAGTCTTAACAAATATCTTGTCTCAATTGATGTTACCTTCATGGAAGACACAACCTATTTTTCGTTTTCTCTGCCTCCCGCACATCAGGGGGAGGATGATGATTTGTTAGTATATTCTATCACGTCATTTGAACCTATCTCGGATCCAGCTCCTGTCAAGCCTCCTATTATTCAAGTCTACTCCAGACATAGACCTTCTGATTCATGTCCTGCACCTGCTCCTTCGTCTTCAGATCCAGTCATGAGCGATGATCTTCCTATTGCATTATGCAAAGGTAAACGTCAATGTACTTATCCTATTTCTTCTTTTTGTTTCTTATAACTGCTTGTCATCTTCATCTTGCTCTTTTATTGCCTCTCTTGATTCTATTTCTACCCCTATCCCTAAAACTGTTCACAAAGTCATATCTCATCCTAGTTGGCATCTTGCAATGATTGAAAAAATGAATGCTTTAGATGACAATGGTACTTGGGACTTGGTTGATTTACCTTTGGAAAAACGAGCTATAGGATGCAAATGGGTGTTCACAGTTAAGGTTAATCCGGATGGGTCAGTTGCTCGATTAAAGGCCCGTCTTGTTGCTAAGGATATGCTCAAACCTATGGAGTGGACTATTCTGACACTTTCTCTCCTGTTGCTAAATTGACCTCAGTTCGATTGTTTATTTTTATGGCAACTACTCATAATTAGCCTTTGCATCAACTAGATATCAAGAATGCTTTTCTTCATGGCGATCTTCAAGAGGAGGTGTAAATGGAGCAACCTCTTGGTTTTGTTGCTCAGGAGTCTGGGTGAGTTTGTCGTCTCCGCAAATCTCTATGATTTGAAACAGAGTCCTCGTGCTTGGTTTGGAAAATTTAGTCAAGCTATAGAAACGTTTGGTATGATGAAAAGCAAGTCTGACCATTCTGTGTTCTACAAACAATCAGAAGCTGGTATTATTCTTTTAGTTGTGTATGTGGATGACATTGTTATTACTGAAAGTGATCCTACGGGAATTTTATCTCTTAAGTCTTTCCTGCATATTCGATTTCAAACGAAGGATTTGGGGATGCTAAAGTATTTCTTGAGTGTTGAAGTCACAAGGAGTAAAAAATGTATCTTTCTATCTCAAAGAAAATATGTTCTTAACTTATTAACTGAGACAGGAAAATTGGGAGCAAAGCTTTGTAGTGTTCCAATGAATCCGAACATCCACCTTACAGGAGATGGGGAACTATTTAAAGATGCTGAGAGATATCGAAGGTTGGTTGGAATGCTGAATTACCTTACCGTGACACGTCCAGACATTGCATATTCGGTCAGTGTTAGTCAATTTATGTCATCTCCAACAGTTCACCATTAGGCAGCATTAGAGCAAATTTTGTGTTACTTGAAAGGAGCACCTGGAAGTGGTATCTTGTATGTAAATCATGGGCACACTCATATTGAATTTTTTCAGATGTAGATTGGGCAAGTTCCAAAGTGGATAGAAGATCCACATCAGGCTATTGTATTTTTGTTGAAGGAAATTTGGTCTCATGAAAGAGTAAGAAGCAGAATGTTGTGTCACGATCGAGTGTAGAGTCAGAATATAGGGCTATAGTACAGTTTGCATGTGAGATAATGTGGATATACCAGCTCTTGAATGAAGTCTTAAAACTTCAGTACCAACAAAATTGTGGTGTGATAACCAAGCTGCTCTTCATATTCCTTATAATCCTGTGTTTCATGAGTAAACTAAACACATTGAAATTGATTGTCATTTCGTCTGCGAGAAAATTCAGCAATGTTTGATTTCTACAGGATATGTGAAGACTAGAGAACAACTATGAGATATCTTCACGAAAGCTTTAAATGGGGTTCGGGTTGATTATTTTTGTAACAAGTTGGGCATGATTAATATCTATGCTCCAACTTGAGGAGGAGTATTAGATATATATATTAATTGTGATTAGCTGTATATTAGGTATATATAACTAATTAATTTAATTATAGGGATCCTAATTAAATAGTTTCTTAAGATAGAATCCTAGCTTTGTGTATATATATGTGTATTACTTTTCAATGGAATTATGAGAAACAATTATATTCAATCTTGAATAACACTATGTCAGAGAAAGAAGGTATAAAAGTGGACCAGGGGTCCAACTATAGAATCTGAAAATATAATAATTAAAAATATAAAATGGATCACCATAAATTAAGACCAACACGTCAAACTCTCCAAGCATGATTCTGAAAATTTTGTAAAAACAGTTCCTTTATTCATCTAACCTTTTTTAATATGTATTTTTATTTATTAAATCAAAAGTTAATAAAAAGTATGAATAACGATAAGACCAGAAAAGAATGAATCCCAACCTTACAGGAACAGAAAGACATAATATACTTGGAAACAAAGCTAGAGAAGTCACAATATCAGCAATCATGAGATTCAACAATGTCATTTCAGGTTAGTGACCACAATATCAACAAGATTCAGAACCATCAACTAATCCATAAAAATAATTTATAGCCAGTAAGAAAGCTACCTGGTCAGAAGACAATCTGTTATTTGCTTGCAGCAATACGGCTGTTAATAGAGAGGGAAGACTGACAATCCCTGTTTCTGATATGGCCGAAAGAAGAAATGTCAGAGGTTGTTTTGAGCTCAAATTATGGTTATCTTTTAGTTCTGCAACAGCATCGAACAACGTTTTGCCATCATTTAAGACTAGAGAAGTCTTTAACTTGTCTTCGATTGTAACCATCTGAGTCTTATTAGTATTTACTGCGTCCAAAATAGTGGCTTCAACCAAACTAATATCCAAACGCTTTTCAGCATCCATTAATCCTGAAACAGCATGTGCAATTATATCATGCTTTTCATCTAATGGTCTATCCTCCGGTACATCTGCTAGTTGTAAAGGTCTACAATTTGGCCCAGAATAGCGACTGCTAGGAGAATATCCAACAACAGCACTATCAGTGGACATTTCCCTTCCACTTCCATTATCTATCCTTGCTTCAGTATTCGAAGATTCCCAATCAATTGAGCAGTCTAAATCAGGTCTGAATGTTATAACCACCAACAAGGATAAGCCTAAGAGAATTAAAGAAGGAAATGGTAATCCTTCAACCTGGGGCCGGTCATAAAGAGAAAAAAGATCACGCAACCTGTGAATAACTTGGTAGGCAACTAACAGCTCTAGCAAGTTATCCCTCATTTGGAGCTGTTGTTCATCGAAGTTTATATGACCAATAATTCTTGTCACAATCCATAAAAAACCATCCACTACTTCAGATATTTTTTGAAAACTTTCTGCTGATGTTTTGCTTAAAGGCACAGTGGTATTTCCGGGAACATTTAAAGATGCTGCAATCTTTATGTAATTCTCAAGGGCAGCTGATAGCATTGGAATAAAAGGAGGTAAAAGATTTTGTGCAAGAAAATAACTCCTGTTTGCAGGCATAGATAACAGCACTCTCAAGAGTTTTAATAGGTGTATTGGCACCTGGCAGGCATCTAGTTTTGAAGTATGAGAAGCAGGCAAGGCAGAAGCTATAAAATCAAGAAGACCAGCTTGGCGAGAAGCATGCAGCTCAGCATCCTTTCCCTCTACGTACTTGTTCATATGGGGAAGACAAAGATTCAAAAACATTTTCAACCAAATGGGGAACATTTGAAAATCAATCAACACCACCAAAAATCTATGTCAAAGTTCTGTGCTAGGAGCATGTACAATTGACTGCAATTTGTAAATAATGTTCTACAAATACTTAACAATTCCCAGCAGATTCTGAATCAAACACAACTCATCACATACTAAGGTACTAATAAGCCAAAAGGTGCCAATCACTTTGCAAAAAGCATTAAAAACAGTAAAAAAAGTTTTCCATCATAGATATCTTTTATTAGAAAGCAAAAATTCATCACAGCTAGCCTATTGAAACTTATCAGCAGACCAATATAAATAGTCAAGTTAATTTTGAAAATCACGCTAAAAATACAGGAAAAAAAAGGCATCAACAAGTCATAATATCATGGATCCAACTATATAAGTATCACTACACATATATTCCCCAAAGTAAATGCCTCCACGATTTTGATAAAAAAAAAATACCTTGACTATTTCTGCAGTTATAAGCCCAATGCTCGCAGCCCCTTCTTTTCTTGCTTGCCTAAGTCTCTGAAGTTCTTGAAGCCAAATTCCAATTTTCACCTTTGCAATTCCAACCGTTGTCTTGTATCCAATACCAGCATTATCAGTACCAATAGAAGAATCAGGAACGTCATGTTTGAGAGCCATAAGTCTTTGCCGAATTCTTTTAATCCTGCGTTTCATTGAATGTTGCAAGGTAACATTGCTTGTTGCAAGAGTAGAAGCTCCGAAGCCCACAAGGCTGCTTGGCTGATTATCATCACCAGTATTGGTTGGTGAAGATCTACCCTGACCCTCTTTGTTCAAAGACCGACGCACTGAAGGTGATGACTGATCTCTAAAATCCATAGAAGCTCTCTCTCGTATTTGCTCCAGATAGAACTTGCGGCGTTGCTCACTTTCACTAAGTCTCTCAGCTAACTTTTGGGCAAGAAGTTCAGCTTCTTCTTGCTGGGCTTTTGCTCTTTCCTCCTTTCGACGAAGTTTTTCCAATGCCCTTGCCTCACGCGCTGCACTTGATGCTTTGCGTTCCTCTTCCCTTCTAACTTGAGCATCCTCCTTTCTCCTCTGTGTCTCAGCAAGACGCTGTAACTTTTCAGCTTCAAGGAGTTTTCTTCGTTCTAAAACAGCTTCTTCCCTTGCCATATCTTCTTTTTGTTTGGTTCTTATCACTTGAAGTTTCTCTGCTCTCCTTAACTCGGAATCATGAAGTTTCTGTTGCAAAATAAGCTTCTTATTCTCTTCAATCAAGGAAGTAATGAAGCGAACCTCATTAACTTTACTGCTTTCATCACCAGCTCTCTTGACAACTTGAGCTAGAAATGCTTCATGTCGAGATTCACTGCGTTGATGCCGAGCATGCATTCCCTCACGTAACTTCATGCTGCGGACAGCTTGCCATTCATTCACTCGGTTTAATTTTTCTGAGTTCCGCTGATGTTTCTGAACTCGCTCAATTTCTAGCTCACTTTTGATTCTCATAGCCCTAGCATGCTTTTCCTCTGCATCCCTTTTTAGATCCATAGCAGTTTTCTTCTTTTCAGGAGACATTAGTTTGTCATGCAACATGCGTGCACGCTCAGCACTTTTCCTGCTCATGCCTGGCGGATGTGAAACACGGGAAGAGACTCGGCAAGGAGATGAAAGTATGTCTTCCCAATTCCTTTTCTCCTTCCAAGCGTTCCAGGATCTCCAAGGAGATGCATTTCTGTTTTCCTTTTCCTTATCTTGTCCATTCAAAGGAATTTTCCTCTTACAATCAACTATTGACTTAGAATTCTTCTCAAAAGCACCATTTGGTAATGATTTATCTTTGTTAGAAAGCAGACCCTCTGCTTTAGATTCAGGTTGTTCCCTCTTGTTCATGTCAGAGATTGAACTTTCCATGGGGGCCATCCCAGATAAAATTAAATCAGAGGAAGTAAGCTGTGGTGAGGGATGTGTACTCTGTATAGAGCTTACTTTGATGGATCCATCTGACTTGTTATTCTGTTTTTCTCCACTGAAGTTCCCTCGAATGAGATCAAAGTCCATACTATCTTTAGCCTTACGTATTCCATCGCTTGTCCTGGAAGAGTTCTGTAGGCTATCATCAGCCTGGAGTTGATACTCAGATCCCAGGATTTTCAAGTCATTAGCTTGATACAATGTAGCTCTTTCTTGTTGAATTTTTTTAAAAGCTTCAAGAGATGAAGAGAGTATCTCTGCTTTCTGAACTGAAGTTGTCATTCTTCTGACCTGCAATTGAAATTAATGGAACGTTTTTAAATTACATAAGAAAGTAAACAAAGGTAATTTTAATGCAATATGAAGAAACAATTGAACTCACACGGCAAAAATCTAGCAATACTATGTTCAACGAGCGCATGAAGCATAAAAGGTAGTGAATTTTGGTGAAATTTAATATTCTAGGAATACCCAATTCACCCCAAAAGGTAGCCTTAATCCAAGGTTTACATAAAAACATCAGAGCTTTGGTGCTAATTTTCTTATGAAAACTTAACCTTTATTGAGTTAGAATGGAGTTGGTGTTTGATATTTAAAATTTTGTTCTGTTACGGCATTGTGTTCCCTTTGGCGCTATAGTTTGGTAGTTTTTTGTGTTGAATGATTGGGTGGTTGTGTTGCCATGGCCAAATCCACAAATATTACGATTCTTGGGTTCCTGGATTATCATTATTTAGGGATTTACTTTCCTCACACACTTCTTAAGAAACATTTCCACTTACCCAATCCTCTTGTATTCCAGCTCAATATTTTCAAGAAGAAGAATTTTCACCCAAACTATTGTCAAAACTTTGGCTTTTATCTTAACTAACCTCTGATGCCTACATAACTCCATGCCTTTCTCATCATTCTTTCTCTTAGTCACAAACTCCTTACTAGAAGAACCAAAGGTCAACTGCATTTTGCCTACCAAAACCCCTAACTCTAATAGATTTACTTGATTCAAGCAATTCTTCTTTCAAGTAGTGCCCTCCTTTTGAAAAAATTGAGACTTACTCTATTTGCTAAAGTAGCACTCCCAGTAAAAATACCAAAAGAAAACTGTTAGATCTATTAATCAAGAATCATGCTATGCTGTGAGTCTGCGACCATCATAAAAATTTTGAGAGTAAAAAAGTAGTTAATATATAATAAAAGCATGCCAAAAAAAATGCACTTATCTAAGGGTTATTTATTATAAATGAAATCATTTCGCATAAATTTAGGAATAATCTGATTCCTAACATGGGTATGAAATAGATATTAGCATACCTACCTCCCATGAAAGAGCATGTGGCCTGCGATGGTCACTCTTTAAAGTGACTGACGCCTCATCATTTAACTGAAAGGATGCCCTTTTCATGTCCTCAAACTCTTCCACTCTAGCATTTAGATCTTTAAAATCAGATGCAGCCTCTTCAAGAACAAGCATGGCCTCCTTCATCTGCTCCAAATCACACTCTAGTTCACAAAGAAGATACAGCTCATCCACAGCCCTGTTAAGATTCTCAAAAAGAAAACACCAGAGTCGCTGCCTAAACCTTTCTTTGCTTTCACCTGTGTCGCATTCACCAAGGGTACAGTGGTTCGGTGTATTTAACATACTATCATACATTTAACAATTACGCGGGCCACTATCAAAAAAATCACCAGGGCCCCTTTTCCTGACTAAATATACAGTGCTGAACTATATTATTTTTGCTTTCAGCTAATACAACATAATTTATTATTATTCTGAATCATGAGAACTTATTTTTAGAAAAATGAGAGAGAACTAAGGAGGGAAGTAAAAAAAGTCTTCACAAATTAGTGTATAGCAGTAACAATTTTGTTAAATGAGGACCCTTTCTATGTGTAGCAAAGGCAACTCTTTCAGAGTATGGGCCAATTATGATAGGTATAAAACCAGCAATGGAAAGTAATTAGTTCCTGTGAAGGTTGCAGAAAATTCCTATTCCATGAGCGCAGCAGTAGCTGCAATGTCTGCATTAAAAATACATAACATCAGAAGCTAAATAATATAGCCTTAGGTAGGAACTTTATACAATTTATTTTATTTAAACATACAATTTTTTTATAAAAAATCATAGAAAATTGTAACCTGGCCAGTTTTTACTAGTTTGTTGACCAAAGGCTCAAGTCTGGTTCGGTTTTCATTAGTGACTCAGTCCAGTCCCATTCTTAAATTAAAAAATATTTAGTAAATCAAACTGGACCAGACCTGACCATGGATAGCCATAGTATCACATTAGCACTGACCAACAGAAACATGTATGTATGTGTCTAGCCAGAGGAGTTGTCATAGTAAGCTTCAAAGTGTTCATAGCAATTGAAATGCCAATATATTATACAAAAATTAAGAATTTTTTAAGCTAGAAATCTTCTTGAAAGAAGGCAACTGATGATAAAATGTAGTTTCTTAAAATATTCAAACGTCTCTAACCAAATACTAAAAGAACCTCACTTTTATGGCAATGACAGAAAAATCATTGAGCTCCCAGTTAACATCAGACACTACTGTTGTTCATTCTATACAACAACAAACAAAAGTAAAACAACTCCAGCTAAAAACCAAGGAGAACATTAATAAGAGAAATGCCTTGCAAAAAAATGAGAAACCTAGGAGGGTACATCAATAATAAGTGTTGTGATGGAATAGATTAATCAGTGCTCTACTTGATGCTTTCCCAAATACATTACAGCTTGAATTCGAAAAGCTCTAACATTTCATATTCTTTAACCAAAGTTTTCCAGAATTTCATTTTTTTTTATTGCTAAACAATATTCAAATAGAAACAAGGTTATTAAATAAAGCATGAAACTCACCACCACAATAATGGGGATGCCAATGGTCTCCCTCAAAGAGAAGAAAATAAGTAGGAACCTTGAAGCAAATACATCTAAAGATTAAAAAAAAATTATCTTCCAATTCCCTTATTCCTGTGGTTCTTTTTTCGCTATCATAAAGTGTGCTATCAAGATGTAGGTTTTTTTTTTTTTTTGCATTGGACGCAATTCATGCTGTAAACAAGTATATTAACACGTAAAACCTACCTAATTGCAAATTTATGTTGGGCTTATTGCAAATATATGCCAGTTCATCAAATATTGACCAAGGAAAAAACCAAAATTCCCTCAATAAAAAATTCACACAAGAAGAAAACACCTAATAATATAACTCAACTAGGGGTACCCAATCAGTGATTGACCTGTGTAGCAAATTTTTGAAACTAGATGCATTTTTTACTTAAATAGTAGCTCCATCCCCTACCTTTCACAATTTTACTCTAACACGTGTAACAAAAGACTGGATTATCCCTGCACTTACCATCACATAAAACAGGAATAGGAGAAAACATTGAATGAACTCTGGCAGCCACCACCGGGGATGACCATCTGAGCTTGGTCAGTCCTGGCAAAATGCAAACAAGTTTCACTCAACTTCACCAAACCTTCGACAACAATTGTCGACCTCCATCAAACTTTTCCGGCTAGCATATGTAAGGCCTTAAGAGGGTTCTTTAAGTTATTACATACCCCTTACAACACATAGTAATCCATAAATTTTTAAAATGTATATAAGTTGCAACAAATCAAAATAATCATGTAAAGCAACCCATACAAAAACTCGTAGTAAAGGCATTGCGCAAAACTATAGACCACACTATCAAGAGAAAACCTCTCCGCAGGTTCCTTATCTTAAAAAAGATGCACTTTAGTAATGCATTTCTTCAATTATGCATCAGAAGTCCTGTAATTTATACTATAAATAAGAGTCTGAATCACACCAAATTTTTTGTTGACAAAATTATCTCTAAATTTAAGCCATTAAAATTAGTTACTATTTTTATGATCTACTATCGCATTAAATAACTCTAAATATGATACTAGAATAAAGATATATTTCAATGAAAACTCTAATCATATGATGATTACCACATCTAATAAAAACTCTAAATATTATTTTACTTTCATAATTAATTTAGAAGCATAAAAAATCAATTTCGAATTTATTTCAAACATGTTGTAAAAATTAACTAAAGAAAAAAATAAAACAATTCATGTGCAAAGCACGTGTTTTTAACTAGTTCTTGAAAAGACGTAAATAAGTTCAATGTAGATGACATCATCACAAAAATTTGATCATTCATCACACATGATCAAATCATGAGATGAATAGACGCACAAATATTTATTTTTTAACCCTAAACAATAGATAACATTAAAATATAGACTAAATTATATCATTAGTCTCCAAATTTTAATTTAATTCACACATACGACCTCAAACTTTTAAAATGTACGATTTGGTCCTCAATTATTAAAACGTACAATTTGGTCCTCTAACTTTTAAAATCTCAAATCCTTAAACTTTTAAATTATACAATTTAGTTCCTAAAATTTTAAAATTTCACACATAAGCCCTAAAATTTTGATTCACAAATACATATTTTAGTAGCCAAACCAGAATTAATGTATGAATTTTTAAAAATTTGGAGATTAAATTATAAAATTTAAAAGTTAAGGAATCTATGTGTGAAATTTTAAAAATTTAAGGACCAAATTCTATATTTTAAAATTTAAAGATTTATGTGTAAATTTGATTAAAGTTTAGCAACTAATGAAATAATTAAACCTAAAATAAATGTGTGCAAAAAAAAGTGAAATTGTTCACTTTTTGAAGCAGGTTGAATTTATCTACAACTTTTCAAAAACTATGGGACATTTGATGCATCATTGAAAAAATACAGGATTGAAGTGCATCTTTTCAATAACGAAGGGACCCACCCTGTACCAGACCCTATGGACAACACAAATAACCTTGTCACTAACATAACTGATAAAAAATAAAATAGAAGCTAGCAAAGTATAAGCTTAAAATGTACCAAATTAAAAGAGAAAGGGCATTTGTTGAAATAGAAATGCCACATCTAACTCACTTAAAAAAAAAAAATCAGAAACCACCAATCACCCTTTTGACAAGGAAAGCCTTGAAAGCAGGAAAGTCAAACTATTTAAACAAAGAGGTTTTCTTATATATAACAAGATGACAATCTGAAATTCAACCTATGAAACCTATACAATTTTATAATTTAAGCCATGCCTACTGAGTAAAAAAAAAATCATCCAAATCAAAACAGGATAAAAAATGGAAGAAAAGAAATCAAAATAACATATTTACATTCTCCTAGAAAAAATTCATCGAACAAATAACCAAATACATGTATGTATATAAGCCAATCAAATGACCAATTCCATTTTGAAAAAGCAAATAAATACAATAAGTGAAACAGATACTTGAGGAGAAACATATTAAACAAAGCATAATGGAAGATCTCATATGATAGAAAAAATTGATATTGTAATACAGGACAATGTTTATTAATGTATAACAAATTGATGATATCAATGTAATACACCAAAAGATTTATTATTGTATGACCAAAGTTGTACAGCACTAGGTGCACAATGTTTTACTGTTATCACAGATCAACAATCAATTATTTCTTGCAAAATCTATCCTCATCAGTCTGGTGTTTTCAGATAGGAATTAGCTTTTAAGGTTATGTTTAGTTCGCAAAATGGAGAGAAAATGATAATTTTTAACAGTAATAGGATTCAATCAAATGGAAACAATATTACCATTACTATGTTTATTTGAACGATGGAATCAAAATAATGATAAAATTGTAAACAAAATTTATAGTTTTCATAAAAGTAAAATTATAAAATAAAATGTTATCCACATTTGAAGAAAAATAAGTGGAAAAATAAATAATAAAAGTGAATAAAATATAGCATTCCAAGTAATCTTGTGGGCATGTGAAGAATGAATTCTCCTAATAGCGATGGAATGCATTTCACTTCATTCCATGTTAACAGTCAAAACAAATTCAAGAATATCCAAAATTCTTTCTCAATTATCATTTTTATTATTGTCAACAAAATATCACTTAAGTGCTTGGGCATGCCTTTATCTTCTAAAAGGCATAGTATTATTTACCTGTTCTAAGAGATAAAAGAGATGAGTTATGTAATAAAACGCAAGAAGAAAGGTATTAGCTGTAGTAAAATCTTCTACTCCTATCATCAAAAGATAGTAAAACCTATATATATATATATATAGGCATTCAACTATAAAACCTATATATATATATATATATATATATATAATTTGTTTTACACACAAATTGGCATTCAACTATAAAGCATTTAACGCCTAATGATAAATTATGCACGTTAGCTAACAACATCTTTTTATAAATAAATAAAAAATTGAATTTCAGCCTACATCTTAAAATACAAAGGACATAATCAATTTCCTTAATTAACAAGAATTAAACTCAAAATATTAGGTAATTGAAAGCAAGTTAGCAACCTTTATGCATATCTCAGGATGGGGGTAGCTCAAAAGTGTAAAAGGCCCTAGGCCACAATAAAAAATGAGGCCCTTGATTAATTAGTATTAAATATTATTCAAAATTTAACAATATTAAATTATTAAAAGCATAAAAACATTTATAGTCTAAATCTAAATATAATTTCTTTTACTAAACAAATCAAAGCTTTACGCCTTTAATCTCTATCTAGCTGTTGGAAATCTAAATACATATAAATAAACACTATACAATAATACCAATCCCACCATGATGTGAAAATACTATACTACCTGATATTTGGCTTTAGATAAATAACAACTAAGCCTTTAGAAATTAAATTTTTATTAATCATGACTATTAATTGTTTAGTTAAATTGTTTCGGGAGTTTTTAACTTTTGATTGATATTTATTAATAAAAAGAGGAAAATTAAAGCGAGAAACTTCAGGTTCTTAAAAACATCACCAAGTATTATTTCAGGCATTGAAAATGTAAATGAAATTACATAGTCACACTTTTGAATGATTCATAAGATCTCTAAACTAGCTAAATATCATAATACATACACAGGGTCGGCACTTTTAATCATAAAGAATAAATTGAGACCATTAAATCAAAACCTTTAAGACCGACAAAGCACCAAAATGGGACCTTCGAATTACTAAAAGACAACCGAGCAGAATATGAAAAACTATAAGCCGATGACCCAAATAAAAGGTAAATATAAATGAAACTGAGAAATGTTTTCTTTGATTTGAAGGATCGTTAAACCTATCTTCAGAGCACGGCGAAGAAGTCATTTTATATGAACTAACTAGAATCAGATAATAGGTGTCTTACGTATTACAATGGACTGGTGGAGAACAGCAAACGGCAAGAGAGTGGGAAAATGGACTTTGGAGACAGTTGGAAATGAGCTTAGCGAACAACGATAGCAGAGGATTGTCGATCGGCAGCTTGAGGATTTTTTTTCCCCAAAAACCAAGGGATACAATGAATTGGGTCTATTTTGAAAAGTTGGCCGGGTCTGTTTTGAACTTTTGATTAAGGTCGGTTCTACTTAAGGTTTAAATACGGACCCAAAATTTAATTTTATGAAAATGTTAAGGGAAATTATCAAAAATAGCACCTCCTAAAAATTATAATAACAAAACTAGCACCCCTGTATTCAATTAAAATTGAACGTTTAATATTGAACGTTCAATATTCAATTTGAACGTAAAATATTGAACGTTCAATATTAAATAGGTCTAATTGTCGTCATTTAATTCTAATTGAACAGATAATATTGAACGTTCAATATTGAACGAGTCTAAATTATCGTCGTTCAATTTTAATTGAACACAGGGGTGCTAGTTTTGTTATTATAATTTTTAGGAGGTGTTAGTTTTGTTATTTTCCCAAATGTTAAAGATAGTGCAGTTATTCGTAAATAAATAAAGAACTTTAACCAAAGTAGTGTTATTTAGTTCATTTACTTATAATAATTTCGTCCGTTTGATCTTTCAAAAAGTATCAGGAGAACCATAATACCATTAAGACAATATTTTAATATTTGATATTTTTAAGTAAATATTTTAATACTTTAATATTGATTTTATTGGGGATATTGTTGTCATTTACTTTTTCTCTATTGTAAATAAGGCAACCAAAATAAGCCATTTTTGCTGCTAGTACTCTTTCGTTCTCAGCCTCTCCACCACTTTCTCGCCTTCTGTATCTATTATTCCTTTGTTTTCTTTTCCCTTTTTCTTTTCAAGTTTGTTCTTTCTTTACAAATTGAAGGTCATTTTTTGTAGAACGCTCTTTTCTTTCTCAATCTCTCTATCATTTTCTCACCTTCTCTATCTATTATTGCTTTATTTTTATTTTTTTCAAGTTTGTTCTTTACTAATTGAAGATTTGAAGGTTTGGGTTATGGGTTCAAGCATTACAATATGCCATCGTGCACTTTGTTGAAGAGAAAAATTTGTGTGGCTGAAGAAGATGATGAAGATTGAGTTTGCTACATATATTTCCATGGCCTTTTTGATTTATTGTATGTTATTCTAATAATTGGTAGATGGAACTCTACTATGATTTCAACTAAAAATGTAAGGATTCCAGGTTGTTTTGTAAGCTCTGAATGATTGACCATGTATGAATATTTAAAGTTGTTTTGAAAGTTTAATATCTTCCTTAAATCAATAAAAATAACTTATTTTATTTAAGTTAAACAAAAGAAGTTATATTCAAGCTTAATATTGCAGCTCAAAGGCAAAATGTTTTTTGAAACTGACATATACTTTAAACCACATCAAAATCATTAATTATGATGAGCACCAAAATAGTTTGTGCCTAATACATCAAAACAAGGTCATTTGATGACTAATACATTAAAACCACAACAAAGCAAATTACTTTATGCCTAAAACGTCAAAATAGGCCAATTTGTGCCTAATACATCAAAATACAAATGGATCAGTTTGTGCCTAATACATCAAAATACAAATGGATCAGTTTGTGCCTAATACACAAACTAGGCCAATTTTTTCTTCTTGGTTTTCTAGTGTTGTCCACTATTGTCTTTGTGTCTCCTTACACTATTTTCATAATTAACACTACTTTGTATCCCAAATTGCTCATCTATGTTTCTTTGAAATAGTCCTGTAGTTGAATTTTCAATCTATAAAAAAAATATAAGTAATAAAACAACATTTTACACAAAAATTAGTCAAAAACAAATAAGTTATAAATGATTACTTAAGTTTGCGTATAATCTTCACCATTGTAGCCTCTTTTTTCTTCATACAACCTCTCTGATTGTGGCCAGACTCTTTGCAATATCTACAAGTTATTACCATCATTTTTCTAAGCCTATTCTGATCCCCTAAGGTACCCTATATCAAATTTGATGACCTTTGTGCCTTTTTTTTCATGAGTTTTTCAGCAATTGGTTTATTTCTTGCACCCTTTGGCCTTCCACGAGGTTTGACATGCTTTGGAGGTTTTAAAACGTCTTCAACTTCACTTGTTGATAGCCAAAAATGCTAACTTGGCACAGGATTGATTAGGAGACTATTTAATAATATAAAACAAATAATGTTATAATTAAAATTGAAATAAATAAAATAAAAAATGTAATAAATAGATCAACTTGTATGAGAGCTCAAAAGCATCCCTTTTGAAGATTTGATCAACATAACTCATTGGATTCTCTTGACTACTTATTATAGCCCTCATTGCATGAATACATGGAATTTCACACAATTCTCATGCTCTGCAAGTGAAGGTTTTGCTCACCAAGTCTACACATACCTTCTTGTTGTATTCAAAACAAATTTCATACATATAATCTTCGGTATTTTTGGCACTACATGTACTAGACTTGGCAATATTTTCATTGTACACCTCCATCATGTTTGAACCAATTCGATGTCTCCATCGTAATACCTCTTCTCTCTTACTCACGAACCTGTCACTAATGTAAGTTCTTAACATTTCTAACAAGTTAAGGACAGGTTCCTCTCTAGCACTCAATATTTTCGAGTTGAAACTTTCACAATTGTTGTTCAATTGTGAATCACATAGAGACGTGGTCCTGCATCAATAAAATTTTAAGTTTATAAAAATATATAAATTGTTTAATTGAAAAGTAAATTCATAAATGTAACCTATAGTGTGATTTTATACATGTATTTGGGTCCTTCAACCATTTGTGTGCTTTCTCATTTTTCAATTTCGATTTAGTCATCCACTCCTCATATTCAGGAATAGTGGTTGCATTGGAAGCTCCCCAAAAATAATGAACAAAAGATACTTTTTGTCTTTGTTGTTCTTCTTAAAATTTTGACACATATGCCTTGCACAAAGCCTATGCTCTAAGTCAACCACATTTTTCACAGCCTTTTGCATTCCCTTCATCTCATAACTTATAATTGTACAAGGGTTATCTTTATCAATTCTCAAATCTTTAAACATAATCCTCACAAACCACTTCCATGTTTTCTTTGATTCTATTTCTACCAAAGCATATGCCAATGGATAAATTCCATTGTCACCATCCACACCAATAACTCATCTAATCTAATACATCTCCTACATCCTCTTAACCGCCATTCTTTAACAGCACTCAAACATACATAAAATATTTTGAACCTTTGCTTACCATCATGTGACTTCTCACTTGCTAACACAGTGGTGGTACCAGGATTTGTTCTCTCAAGCTCCTTTGCATAAGTTTTCAACTTACCATATTGTTCATCTCTCTTTCCCTAAAGCAAGACCTTTGCTTTTTTGTTTTGCCTTTTTCACTTGATGTTTAATAACCTCGAAGTTATATCTTTCCCTAACTACATTTTGTACTCTTTAATACCTTGCTTTTGGTTCATTAGCAAAAAATTCAAGGAAATCCTTAGCTATAAGAACTCTTGAATACCTTCCTAAGAACCACTACATTAGCAAAAGCCATAGAAACTCCTAACTCAACAGTGTCTTTGTTTATATCTTTCATTTGTAGGATACGAATATCATTTTCATTTTGATCAAATATGTCATTCCCTGCAACTTCTTCAACATAGTTAACCACCTCATATTCACCATTTTTACAAACCTCACCATCACTCTCAATCTGATTATTCTCACTACCATCATTCCCATCATAATAAACCTCAAGTAAATTAGGTTCATAAGCTGATAAATAATCAAAATTAAAACATAGTTGAGTGTTTATTAGTCAATAAAATCATGTTATATAAAGTCAATTTAATTCAAATAAGATCAAATTAAGTTAAAGCAAGTCAAATAAGCTAAATTAAGTCGCACCCATTGGTGGCGTCCGAAAAAAAACAGAACCACCCCTTTTGCTATTAATTCCAAAAATCAAGCCAATGGCAATAATGGTAATAAATTAAGTACCCATATTGCATTTCAGACTTATCAATAAATAAATAAATAAACAAATATTTATCCTATGAACCTTTTACTCAAATCAAATGACATACATTATTTCTCACGAGCTCTAGTTCAATTTTGGTAATTTTAGGTACCACGTGTTTTCAATAAAAAGTATCCATCAAATAAAAAGTTGCATAGCTACAAAGAAATAATATCACAAAACTTGAAATTTTAGTCATTTTAAAATATATGGGTACCGCTCGAAACATACATGAAAGATGCAAAAGATAGTACATTTTTTTATGAATAAAAAATGGAAAAAAAAAAAAAAAAAAAACACATGGATGAGAAAAAGAAATTATTGTAAAAGGTAAAGATTCACGTACTACTATCACTCGCGTATGGTGTTTCACGTCCCTTTCCTCCAAATATAAACTCCTCATCTTTGTCTTCACAGCTCATGGAGTCCACAGATTTAGAGATATTTCAAACTTAAAGGTATTGTTTTGTCAAACAAATTGGGGTAATATTTGTTAGAGGAACTGATAGGATTAGATTTTGAGTATTAGGAGATATGAGATTGGGGATGAGGTTAATCTACAATGTTAGAAATTAATAATATTTTTTTAATTAATATATTATAATAATAACTTAAGTCCTTAACACATTTTATAAAAAAAAAAAAAAATGACACCAACTATAAATAAAAGGACTATACTACTTGCATTTTTTAAATGACCATAATGATACTATTTAAAAAAATTTTAAGAAAGTTATGGAAAGTTTATTAAAATTATAGAATTTATTTATAAAATATTAAAATAATCAATTAATTATATGTAAACTTTTATAAATTTTATTAAATTTTTTATTTTAAGACTTCTATAAATTTATAATAATTTTATATAATGTCATATATTTTATTATTAAGTTTTTTACGTCTTTTTTATAACTTAATTTTCTTGAACTCATATTTTTCTACTGTAAATAATTCTCTTTCCTCTGACACCAAAATATCTATCGATGAAAATAATAATATTTAAATTTATAGTTAGGAAAGAGGACAATGTTGTAGAAAAAGTTAAAAAAACAAATTCTTCACTAATCTCATAGGATAAGATGTGACGTTTGATAGACTATAGATATTTATACATAAAAATATTTAAAATTCTCCAAAAATCTCATGAAAGAATATGTTACTTGTGATAAATTTTATTTATACATAAAAAATATTTAAAATCCTAAAAAGTTATTTGATTAAGTGAAGTTTTTAAAAGTTATTAACATTTTATATATCATAATACTTATAAAAACTTTTAAAAAATAGTATTTAAATACATATAGACTTTTTTAAACTTTAAAAAAAAATTCAAATATTTTAATTAAATACAACTAAATTTTTATACTTAAAAAGTTTTATATAAATACATCTAAATTTTTAGAAACTTTTAAAATCTATAAAACTCACTAATTTTTTTAATTAAATACACCCGTTTTAAGCTTATTTGTTATTTAATATATATATTTATAAAAGTTGTTTGAATATACAATCATATGACATGTTAACTACATTCTCTCTTGTACAACCTAGTGGTAAAGACCACTGAAGGCCTATTCCTTGGACCTTGTACAATCTGATTTGAAGACCTACTGAAAGTTTGTTCCTTGTATAAACTGGTGAGAAAGACATGTTCCTTATACGGCCTGGTTTGAATATCCGATGATGAAGACCTCTTCTACAAGGACTGGTCTGTATGGCTTGACTTGTATGAACTACTATATATGATATGATGCGGGAGGCTCATCTCAATTAGTAATTAATATGATAGGACCTTCAAGCCATTGAACTGTACAAAACTCACTTGACAGTTGATAAACTTAATTTTGATGCTCGACCAATACATACATGACATTGTATCTCATTGAGATATTTTATCGAATTAATTATATCGTGTAAATTAATATTAATCCACATTGAAGGAGTTGGCATTCAATACATGTAATCATATTGTATGTAGAATTGTCTGAACAAATGTTGTTATATTTAATTTGATTAATAGTTAGTTAATTAATCAAAATATTATAGAAAAATTAATTAAAATATAAAATAGCTATTTAAATTTTAATTATAATATTATTATAAATAGATAAACTTTAATAGTATATAATAAAATTTAAATTATAAAAAAATAAAAATTATAGATAAAACTAATAAAATAAATATGAAATTGATATATAATAATAAAAAAATGTATATAAAAAGAGGTATAAAATATTGTTACAAATTCAAATAAATAATATTATGAATGAAAATAATAAATTAAAATATATAAATTTAGAAAAAATTATTTAAAAAATAAAAAAATTAAAGTGAAATAATATGACAATGTCTCAACATTCTTGATATTTTAACTAAAAGATTGATATTATTTTGATGTCAGAATGTAAAAAAAAAAAAACTGACAACATCGCATTAGTTTCAATGATATAATCAATTTTTTTTATAACATATAATCGATTTTTTAATCTTTGATTTTTACTTACATTTTAAATTTATTTAATTGAATAAGTTGCAAAACTTTAAAATATTATATAAGTTGAGTTGTATCCGTTCATAATATTAAAAATTACATACAAAATTAATCTGTTAGTAATATTATTTTTTATTTAAAAATTATTAAATGTTTTTGTATTCATACAATTTAGGCTTAATTAATATAAAATTAACAAGTAAATTGTTCTTTTAGTTTATGTACTATTTAGGGAATATAATTGATATATATATATATATATATTATTTTAAAAAAATCAAAATAATTTAGGTGATAAACTCAATTAATATTTAAAATATAAAATTAATGCAATAATTATTTTGTTTATCATAAATTAAAATTAAAATAAATTTTGATAATTAAAAAGAAAAAACACAAAAATCAATATACTCAACAAAATTGGTTATATATATTTTTTTATTAGATTGGATTAGTTTTTAATTTTTAAGAATTTAATTTATTAGTTTAATTTTAATTTTATTGTAAAATTGTATAAACTTATGAAATGTACATCCTAAACTTAAATAACTATTTATGTAAACATATATTAAACATCATATCAAATATGTATGATGCAATCATATATAATCAATACTTATACAAAATACCTTTGTACATCGACTACTTCAAATATGATCACTCCATTTCAAATTTACATAAATCATACTTGTGACTTGAACAATTAAATATCTCAACTTTAATTATTTATCACAACTAGTTATGATTAATACATTAAAACTCAATTATCTCTTATATACTTACTGACATGAATAATCAGAATAATTTATAATATTCTCATTAGATATGATCTTTATTATATTATCATGTTTATAGTGTTAGAAATGGTGGCTGATGGCTGCCTAATTTTGTCAAAGAAAGCAGCCACCGACAGCAGCCATTGAAAAAGAGAAAATGGAGCAACTAGCAAGAGAAGAAGAAAAATGGAGATGCTGAGCTCATTGCTTACCTCATCACTCAAATAGTTGTTAATTTTTCTTCTATAAATAGAGAAGGCTGAAAGCCATTTAGATTCATCCCATCCCAAGCATTCCAGAGAGAAGAGAGTTTTTCAGAGAGTTTCTGAAACTCTCTGCGTGAGGAAGAGAGAGAAAAAAGAGAAAAGAAAGAGAAAGAAAAGAGAGAGAAAAAGAAAGAAAAAGAAATATTTATTTGAGTGTATTAGTTTTTGGGGTTTGTGAGTTGAGTGTTGTATTTAAACACTGTAATATTATCTTCTATAGTGAAAGTGAGCTGCAGCAGCTCCGTGGAGTAGCCCAGTTAATTTTTGGGGTGAACCACGTAAAAATTCTTTGTGTGTTATTTCCTTATTCCTGCTCTACATTATTTATTGTTTTGCTTCCCCGTAAATCTGGTTGTGGAAAATTACCAATTTTTTCCCAACAATTGGTATCAGAGCTTCAAGGTTGCGAAATACTTGTATAGAAAATCACATTGTGCAAAGGTTACTATTCATCAAATAGTAACGGTTACTGTGCAAATAGTAGAAGTACTATTCACCAATCATTAAAGTAAAAGTCAAAAGTTGAATAGTGAATTTACTATTCATTTCACTATTCACACATCATTATTTTGCGATAGTGATTTTTTGAAGTTACCAGATTTGAGTGGGAGCAATGGCAGCAGACGAAGGAAAAGTTAAGATCGACAAATTCAATGAGTCAGATTTTAGTTTCTGAAAAATGCAGATTCAAGATTATTTGTACCAGAAAAATATGCACAAACCTTTATCAAGAACAAAACCAGAAAATATGAAGCAAGAAGATTGGGATCTTCTTGACAGGCAGGCGCTAGGAACAATTCGATTAACGTTGTCTCGCAACGTTGCTTTCAATATCACAAAGGAAACGACGACGGCAGGTCTGATGAAAGCCTTGTCAAATATGTACGAAAAACCAACTGCCTCAAATAAAGTACATTTGATGAAAAGGCTATTCAATTTGAAGATGTCAGAAGGAGCGCCAGTTACAGATCACCTAAATATTCTTAACTCTACTCTAACACAGTTGAGCTCAGTAGGCATTAATTTCGATGACGAAATTCAAGCCTTGATTCTCTTATCCTCTCTACCAGAAAGCTGGAATGGCACAGTGACAGCAATAAGTAATTCCTCAGGGAGCACGACGATGAAATGGGATACTGCTCGTGATTTGATTCTAAACGACGAAATTCGTCGAAAAGAATCTAGTAAGGCTTCATTTTCTGCCTTACATATAGAATCCCGAGGAAGAATGTTTGAGAGAAGCTCAAGCAGAGGAAAGTCTAAGTCTAGACGAAGTAAGTCAAGATTTAGCAGAGCAAACTTAAATTGCTGGAATTGTGGACAAAAAGGACATCTCAGAAGAGAATGTCGAGCACCAAAGAAAAATAATGATGCAAAAGAAACTGCAAATATTGCTGGGGAAGCAGGTGATGCTCTTATCTTGAGTGTCAACAGTCCTATTGAGTCCTGGATTTTGGATTCAGGTGCATCATTTCACTCTACCTCCTGTCGCGAAATCATGAAGAATTACACCGGTGGTGATTTCGGAAAAGTATATCTAGCAGATGATGAGCTCTTGAAGATTGTGGGCAAAGGAGATGTTCCAGTGAAGTTGCCAAATAGGACTGTGTGGAAGCTGAAAAATGTGAGATATATTCCAGGTCTGAAAAGGAATTTAATCTCAATAGGACAGCTTGATGAGGAAGGTTATTCAACAACCTTCATGGATCGCACGTGGAAGATAACAAAAGGAGCTATGGTTTTAGCTCGTGGAAACAAAGTAGGTACCCTCTATGTGACCTCAAATAGTGGGAGTACTATAGCAGTCATGGACGCAAATGGAAAATCAAATCTGTGGCACCAAAGGCTTGGTCATATGAGCGAGAAAGGGATGAAGGTACTCCTGTCAAAAGAAAAACTACTAGATATGAAGTCGGTGGACATTGGTTTGTGCGAGGACTGCATTCTCGGCAAACAGAAGAAAGTTAGCTTTTCAAAAACTGGAAAAACACCGAAGTCAGAAAAGTTAGAGTTGGTTCATACAGACGTGTGGGGACCCGCTCCAGTTAATTCCCTTGGAGGCTCATCATATTATGTCACCTTCATTGACGACTCAACAAGGAAGGTGTGGGTTTATTTTCTAAAAAATAAATCAGAAGTTTATGATATTTTCAGAAAATGGAAAGCTATGGTGGAAAATGAGACTGGCTTGAAAGTAAAGTGCCTAAGGTCTGACAATGGAGGAGAGTACACAGACAGAAGATTCAGAGACTTTTGTGCAAGCAATGGAATCAGAATGGGGAAGACCGTTCCAAGAACACCACAACAAAATGGTGTGGCAGAACGCATGAACAGAACTCTGAATGAACGTGCCAGAAGCATGAGAATACATGCAGGCTTGCCTAAAATGTTTTGGGCTGAGGCCATCAATACAGCAGCTTACCTGATCAACCGTGGACCCTCTGTTCCTTTGAATGAAAGATTGCCAGAGGAAGTTTGGAGTGGTAAAGAGGTAAACCTTTCACATTTAAAGGTTTTCGGTTGTATTTCATATGTTCATATTGATTCTGCTGAAAGAAGTAAACTTGACCCGAAGTCTAAGAAATGTATCTTTATTGGATATGGTTCTGATGAATTTGGTTATCGCTTTTGGGATTATGAAAGGCGACAAGTTATCAGAAGCCGAGATGTTATATTCAATGAGAATGTTGTGTATAAGGATAGGTCAACAGTAAAATCTGGTGGTATAGACAGAGATACTCAACCAAAAGAGTATGTTGATTTAGAGGAGATCTCTAAAGATGATGTGCATCGAAGGGTTCACAATAACCCTGAGAATGAAGTTATTCCAGAACTAGGGAACCAAGTTCCACAAGAAGAACCAGAGAATGAAGTTCCATTGGAAGAACAAGAAGAAGTTCCACAGCAAGAGGAACCATGCACACCCAGAGTGAGACGCACCACCAAACCACACAAACCAACACAACGCTACTCACCCTCCCAAAATTTCCTGTTGTTAACTGACAACGGAGAACCTGAATCTTATGAGGAAGCAACACAGATGGATGATTCTGTCAAGTGGGAGTCTGCCATGAAAGACGAAATGGACTCACTTATGTTAAACCAAACATGAGAACTTGTTAAATTGCCAAAAGGCAAGAAGGCTCTTCATAACAAATGGATTTTCAGAGTGAAAATGGAGCATGATGGGAGTAAGCGGCACAAGGCTAGATTGGTTGTTAAAGGTTTCCAGCAGAAAGCAGGGATCAACTACACTGAGATTTTCTCTCCAGTTGTGAAGTTGACCACAATAAGGCTGGTATTAAAGTTGGTAGCTGCGGAGAATTTACATCTTGAACAGTTAGATGTAAAGACAACATTCCTTCACAGTGATTTGGAGGAAGAGATATACATGGAGCAACCGCAAGGTTTTGAAATAGCAGGAAAAAAAAACTTAGTATGCAAGTTGAAAAAGAGCTTGTATGGTCTAAAACAAGCTCCAAGACAGTGGTACAAAAAGTTTGATTCTTTTATGAGCAGCAGTGGCTTTACTAGATGCCAGGCAGATCATTGTTGTTATGTGAAGAAATTTGACATGAAGTTATATTATTTTACTCTTGTATGTAGATGACATGTTGATTGTTGGGTCAAACATGCAAGAGATAAATAATGTGAAGCATCAATTGTCAGAACATTTTGCAATGAAAGATCTAGGTGCTGCAAAGCAAATTCTTGGAATGAGGATCAATCGAGACAATGCATCAGGAACCTTAATGTTGTCACAGGCTGAGTATATCAACAAAGTACTTGAAAGGTTCAACATGAAAGATGCAAAACCAGTAAGCACTCCCTTAGGTGTTCATTTCAAACTATCCAAAGAACAGTCACCTAAAACTGCAAAAGAACGTGCTCAGATGGAAAATGTTCCATATGCTTCAGCTATTGGAAGTTTGATGTATGCCATGGTTTGTACTAGACCAGACACTGCACATGCAGTGGGAGCTGTAAGTAGGTACATGAACAATCCAGGCAAGACACATTGGGAAGCTGTCAAGTGGATTCTCAGATATCTACGAGGTACCACAAATATGGCACTATGCTTCAAAAGTGGAGATATTGCTCTTGAAGGCTATGTGGATGCTGACTTAGCTGGAAATGTTGATAATAGAAAAAGCACTACAGGGTATGTTTATACTCTTGGCAGAACAGCAGTGAGTTGGGTTTCTCAACTGCAGAAGATTGTTGCTCTCTCCACCACTAAAGCTGAATATGTTGCAATTACGGAAGCCAGCAAAGAGATGATTTGGTTGCAAGGTTTCTTGGAAGAACTTGGCAAGAAACAAGAACGCAATGTATTACATTGCGATAGTCAGAGTGCCATCCATCTTGCGAAAAATCCGTCTTTTCATTCTAGAACGAAACACATACAATTACGGTATCATTTCATCAGGTCACTTCTAGAAGAAGATGTTCTCAAGCTTGAGAAGATACAAGGAAATGATAACCCAGCTGATATGTTTACGAAGACGGTGACAATTGATAAATTGAAGTTATGTTCAACTTCAATTGGCCTGCGGACGTAACAAACCCAGAAAGAGTTGCTGCAGTGATCATGTGTGGAAACATGATTAAAATCAGTTTCCAAGTGGGAGATTGTTAGAAATGGTGGCTGGTGGCTACCTAATTTTGTCAAAGAAAACAGCCACCGACAGCAACCATTGAAGAAGAGAAAATGGAGCAACTAGCTAGAGAAGAAGAAAAATGGAGATGCTGAGCTCATTGCTTACCTCATCACCCAAATAGTTGCTAATTTTTCTTCTATAAATAGAGAAGGCTGAAAGCCATTTAGATTCATCCCATCCCAAGCATTCCAGAGAGAAGAGAGTTTTTTAGAGAGTTTCTGAAACTCTCTGCGTGAGGAAGAGAGAGAAAAAAGAGAAAAGAAAGAGAAAGAAAAGAGAGAGAAAAGAAAGAAAAAGAAATATTTATTTGAGTGTATTGGTTTTTGAGGTTTGTGAGTTGAGTGTTGTATTTAAACACTGTAATATTATCTTCCATAGTGAAAGTGAGCTACAGCAGCTCCGTGGAGTAGCCCAGTTAATTTTTGGGGTGAACCACGTAAAAATTCTTTGTGTGTTATTTCCTTATTCCTGCTCTACATTATTTATTGTTTTGCTTCCCAGTAAATCTGGTTGTAGGAAATTACAATTTTTTTTCCCAACATATAGTTCTTATATAGTATGATAATAGATATTAAAATGATAATGAATAATTGCTTCCAAAAATATTATGTGTGATTTAAACTTTATACATATAGTATGTATAATATATTTACATTCGCAAGTTTTTACATCATTAGTTTTCAAGAGTTGTAATTTAGAGCAATAAATTTATTCTAATTTTTCTTAACATTTTTAAATCTCAACAGTCAAGCGATAGTAGTATAAAAGTTGAGTAATAAATATGTGCTATTGATCCTATCATGTATACATATGGATATAGGTAGATATGCAAATAAATAAATTATTATTTTAATTAATTCAAATTTTAATAATTTAAATATAAACAATTGCCTTTAAAAAACTTATCTTAACAGTATCCCTCTGACTTAGTAAACAGTCACGACTCGCAAGCTCTTGAAGAGAGCTTCATAACATACGTTTAAAGAAAGGTGAGACAGAATGGTATACAAGGAATTTCAGAAAAATGATTTATTGATTTTCTCTACGAGTATTTTTATAGTACTATTAGGTACCAAATATACTTAGATAAATTCATAATTATTGATTATATTTTATTAAAATTTAAATAATTATTAAATTTGTGACCAATAAGTAATTTTTTTATATAGAAATAATAGCTTTATATTCGTTTAAATCAATATAATTACAAAAATATTTAAATCAATAAATTAAAAATATATCAAACTATAACGATAATTCTTAAATCATATCAGTACAATAGTAAACTTTTTTTCAAGCATTTGTGTTTAATTAGCTCTTTGAGTTCTCCAACATTAATCTATAATTCTTCGATTTGATAGGACATCAAATCATTAATAAAACTTGACTTTTCATAACATAAGAACTTAAATATAAACGATATTAAGCAATATAGTGGTACTTTAAATTTTTCTAAGTACGTTACGCATTATTTGTTACATGGCTTTTAATATGTATTGTACACGTGTATGTTTAATATTAGAATTAACTAATGATATACAAACCTAAACTAAAAGTACAGAACATATAAATTTGAGCAAATACAAATGTAACGTGAAAATCTTTTTATTACATTTATATCATCAAATTTTTTTATTATTATAAATTTATTATTAACGTTAAAAATGTAACATGGCTTAACAGAATGTTACACGTGCAATGCACATGTTCTTTTCTTCCTCATAATTAATTTTTAAAATTTAAAAAAAAAAAAAAAAACGCATGATAACACCTCCAACAACCTACCTTTTAGCCTCATGCCACCCATAATCCCCTAAAATCGTCATCGTGTCACAACTCACCAAATTTATCCATATCTATTTTCGCACCACCACCAGAAAAGCCACTCTAACGCCTAAGCTTTACCAGTTCATTACATCACATAACTCATTCTCATCAACGCATTCGTCATTTTTGCCACTAAGAGACTCATATTCATCAACTATTCAAGTTACCAATAAACAAAATGTTACCATTCTCATCAACTATCTAGATTCTAGCTCATCTCTAATAACATAAACAACAAAGTAGGCATTTAGGTGCCAGCGAGGAGTATAAATTTTATTTGTGTAAAGCACAGCTTTCTCTACACTAAGTCTAAGATGAGACAAAATTGGGAGGTTGAAGCTATCCACAGTTCTCAAACAACCTGGGTAACAATTTGGAGTGTAAATTTTTGCTCTTGATAAGACACTAATGTTCTCCTTCAATCTCAATGAGCAAAAAGTTTCTTTAAGTCCATTTTGACAATCACGACACTGTCTTCTTTGTTCCCTATCTCTTTCAAGCTCACTCTCCTATTTTTTTTTTTTTAAGTTTTATTGCTGTTTTAATATCAATTTTTAGAGCTTTGGTTAACAATCTAGTGTCTACTCCATTGTTAGTCTATGCTCTGATTTGGATTTCTTCTTTTTTTAGTCTCGTGCCTTGAAGTAAGGGTGTCAATCGTGTCGTGTTTGTTCGTATTCGTGTCGTGTTTTCGTGTTAGTTGACACATTAAAAAATTTACTGGAATTTTTTTTTGTGTTACTTATTTATAATAGTAAGAAATAACAAAACCTTTAAGAACATAAAAAAATTATTGATCAATTCTTATTAAAAAAAATTCGTGTCGTGTCGTGTTCGAATCGTGCTATCGTGTCGTGTCAGAAATTACCACTCCTATCTTGAAGCTTAATTTGGCACATTGTTACTTCTTATTGGTATCTTTTGGGGTTGAAGTGTTTTCAAAGCTTCAATTTGTTGTCTGATTCATGGGTTAACGAAATTCCTTTGTTTCAATTATGGTGGTAAGTGGGTTTTGTTGCCTTTGAGTGAGATTCTGTTTTTGATTTTTTTTTTTAATTTCATAATTTAATAAGGAGGAGGAGAAGAACATGTGCATGGCACGTTTGTTAAATCCCGTTTTAACATCAGTAATAAATGTAACAATTGAAAATTTTGATGGTATGAATGTAACAAAAAAAAATTCAGTAATATATATGTAATAACTATGATAGTTCGATAGTAGAAAAATTTATTTACTCTATAAATTTACATTTATTTTAATAATCACTTTAATTATATTACCATATGTCAATCTTGTTTAAAAAGTTCAACCATTATAATTTTTAAAATAATTTTAACACTTGGTAGAATATAAAAAAATATTGATTTAAAAATAAGAGTAAAAATAAATAATGTTGACATTTCTTCTATTAATAAACCATTAAGTAGCCATTCAATATGTTAAAATGACACTGTGCCTGCCGGGTTATTAAGAATTGTTTCGTTTTTTTTTTTTTTTTTTTTTTTTTTTTTTTTTTTATGTATTAAAAATTGTCTTTTTAAAGATGATGTTTCATAATAATAAAAAGAAGAAGATGATATGTTTCAAGTCAAATTAATATTTTTGTTTTTGGTCAGATTTTTCAAATTAATATTTGGGTTGGAAGAATTGAAATGGTCAGACATATAATACTTTGACGTGCCTCTATTAAATATTCTACTGCCTACATAAAACTTTGGTCGACTGAAATTCGCACAATATATATTTTTCTTTTATATAATTTTTATGAAAAATATTTTTTTAGGACGCATATATTTACCAACTTACATCAACATTTTATATTTGCCCACTTACATCAACATTTTATATTTGCAAGCTAACATCCTCTATAACACTTATTAAGAATGTCAATTTATGCTACAACATGATTATTTAAATTGGACATGAATTAAAAAATACGAACCAAATGTAAACAGATTAAATTTGGGTCTAATTTAGACCAACCTAAATAACATAAAAAAAAAATTAGTGTTGTGTTACAATTGAGTTAGAGCCAACTCGATAATATGAAAATAAAAAATAATTATAAATATGATTATATATTTTTACTATTATTTCTCTATAAGTTGAGTCCACTAATTCATGCTATAGAAAATTTGTTGCATTTCTCTTACTAATAATATACAAATATATTATCTTATCACTAATTAATGCTACATGAAATTTAAGTCTAAACATTTATTTACTTTAATTTTATATAGTTGTTTATTGAGTTGTTTTGTAATATAATTATGATTTTGCAACTTTTATTTTTTAATTTTGTAAAAACTTGTAACAAAATTTTTATTTGTATGTTTAATATTATTAGAATACAATAAATTTGGTTCAAATTTATTATTTTTATAATCAAATTAAAAATTATAAGTAAATTTTTAATATTTTCAATTAATATTGGGTTGAATAAAGTAAAAAAAAAAAAATAAGTAGTACATATAAATAAAAGTTTAGGGCAATTTAAGCTATATTGGGCTAACATGAATTTTTTTTGTTTGGGTTAGAGTTGAAGATTAATTGACTCAATATAGCCTTCTTTTCACTACACCTTTATTTTTTCCAAATCTCGCTTCACGACATTGTTTTAAGACATTAAAATTATCATTTTATCCTTCTACCATTTAATTACTTTGGATCTAGATATTTTGTAATTCAGATCGCAATCTTTTCAACTTCTTCCCCTCTCATTATTTTCCTTATATGTTGTTTTTTGATCCTTGTTGCAATTGATAATGGCAAATATAGTGATGAAGCTCAAGCAAGTGAGCGACACTTTAATGAGAAGCGAAAATTGGCTACAATGAAGAGACTAGAAAATATTGAATAGCTTTCACAAAAAAATTTAACAACAAATGGATCTTGGGGAGTCAAGGAAGCAAAAAGATGGACTAATAGATTCTCATAGGATCAAGGAAGCAACTGTACTATGGTACTCCTTCCCAGTTATTGTATTTTTTACAGGTTGTTTTAGGATTGTAGGATTCTAGTAGTGATAATCTGAATGATTTGATTTTAAGTAGTTCTTGTGACTTATAGTTTGTTTAAACTATTTCACTTTTCTATGAACTACTACGCTAATGCTTTTAGCCTCTCTCTCTATTTTTTTTTAGTAAAACTCTATTTTTTTATTTTATATGTACGTAACATGTTACATACACTTCTATTGAAAATTATATTCTCCTATACTATTGTATGTAGCATATTATATACCCTTTTGTTGTTTCTATGCTTGTGCTTTGTCCTTCTTTGATCCGGAATGAACTTGTATGTAATATGTTACATACATATCTGTCCTGTATCTTTCTTTTATCTATCATTATATGTAACATATTACATATATAACATGTTACATGTTACATACATGTAACATGTTACATACATCTCTTTTGAATATTATATATACTTCCGTCGTTATATGTAATACGTTACATACATCTCTACCGTTATATGTAACATATTATATATCTATTCGACGATGTCTCTGAACCTTCGGTAAGATCGCCAGAGCTCCAGTAATGTCACTGATAGAGTCATTAGAGCTTCGGTCAGTTTACAAGCAAAGTCACTAGAGCTCCGGTGTATTTGTTGATCAACCCTAAAGGGCATTTCAATAATTTATATAATTTTTATGTAATCAAAACTCACAATTTTAAATATATTTTTGCATGTTTTGGAAAATATTAGCCTATAATCTAAATATAAGCTATTTAGGCTTCAAACTCTAAGGTTGGTAGTTTATAACACGAATTAAATTTAGTTTGAGTTAGGATTGACAGTTTATAACATGAATTAAATTTGAATCAACCTGAATTAGCCTAGCTTACACAAAATGACACCCTTAGTATTGACGATGCATATAACGTTTTTTTTTTTTTACTGAAACGATACATTATTCATATATTATTGAGTAACTGAGATGGAGCTAGAAATATTTTTTGAGAATGCTAAAAACTAATTTTTTTATATACAAAATAGACAATTTTATTTAAATATTAAATAATAAAAAATATATTATAGTATATAATTAGTATGAGCCACAGTGAGCTTTCTTCAATCCAACTTATAATAAAGATATAAAGTCAGTACTCAAAAAATAGGAAAAATCACAAATTTAAAACTCCTAAAATTTATAATAACAAAAACAGCAACCCTAACACTCATTCATATCATTTTCAATTTAAGACATGGTATTATTTTTGCTGTTATATATTTTAAATGGTGTTATTATAATTAATTTCCAAAAATTATATAGATTTAGAACATTATAATTAACATAAACAAAAATTATATAATAAAAAGATAAAAATATAATAAGTTAATAAATAAGCTAAACCATACCATTAGCCTCCAAAATTTAATTAAATTTATACATAAGTTAACTTTTAATATATATAATTTAGTTCTTAAATTTTTAAAATGTTATACATATGTCCCTAAATTTTTAAACCATACACTTTAATTCCTAAATTTTTAAAATTTTACACATATGTCCTAAAATTTTGATTAATAAATATGTATTTTAGTAGCAAAGTTAGAACATATATGTGAATTTTTAAAAATTAGGAGACTAAATTGTAAAATTTAAATGTTTAAGAACTTATTTACGAAATTTTAAAAATTTGCAGACTAAATTGTATTAATTAAAAGTTTAAGTACTTATGTGTAAATTTGATCAAAGTTTAGAAACTAATCGAATAGTTAAGTTTAATAAGTATTGATACCATATATGTATGAAATAAATTTATTAACTAAAAAATTTAAACAAATGAAAAGTTAAATTAAACACATGTCAAAATTTATAAGTGTTAAAATCAAAACTAAATAAAAAACATGAAAATATAAAAATAATATGAAATTTAGAATCTCAAGGTGTGTTTAAAAATATATGTTAACAAATAATACAAGACTTACTAATAAAAATAGAAATAAATAATAAAAAAAAGACAATAAAATATTTAAATTTCATATAAAAAATTCTAAAAGTAATTAAAATAATATAATATTCGATAAAAAATTTGTATTGAAATAAAATATGATAAACTTTAACAATATGAATAATTAAATCTTACAAGCTTTGGCATTTGGTTTGAAACTTCTCGTTATGCTTTTTTTTTTTTTTAGTTTTCATAATATTTAATTTAAAGTTAAATATTAAAAGTATTTTTATAAAATTTATACAACTACAATTATATTTATGCAATTAATATTTATTAAAAATTATATATTTAATCACTCTACTTATAATTCATATAAATTTTATCAACATATTTATTAAATATTATTAATATATATAAAAATATTTACAAAAAATAAAACACAATATTATATATATATATATATATATAAAAAGTTGTTCAATGTTCCAACCACATGTAACATTATTGATGCTTTGCCTGGGGTGAATAAATATGGGTTGGTTTGAGTTTAGACTAAAATTGGAACCAACCCAATATGATCGGTTTTTTAAAAACAAGAACCGAACCGAACCAAAAAATTTGAAAAACCAATCCAACCCGAACCAAATTTTTTGGTTTGGTTTGGGTTGGTTAAAGGAAATTTCTTCCTCTTTTTACGGTAATGAATTTTGTTTATTAAATTTTTTTAAAACTCTTGTATTCTATATAATTTCTAACATTTTTAATGTTAATTTTATTATAATACCTAAATTTGGAAATATAGATATCGATCACTTATCTAATACCATTATTTATATCAAATATAAAGTGCAAGAAAATTTAAAATTAAGACAAATAAGCAATAAGGAATAGTAATCACATACTTGACAAAATTTACTAACTTTCAGATCTAATAATATTGTTCACCAATATTATTCATGCAATGAAAACTCTACCGACAAAAATATGAAAGATAATGTAATTATAAATTTATAATGGATAAATAATTAAATAATATCAAATTCGTATATCATGTGAATAAAAGATAAAATAAATGAGAGTACTTGGTAGAGAAGTGCTTGCACGAATTCCGTTTAAATATTTAAATTGTAATGACAAAAATGGACAAAATTTGTTTATCTCTCACTAACAAAGTAGAGGACAAATTTTTCTAAAATATTATCGAAAATAGAAAAGGTTGCCCTCATAAACATAACTAATTAGCAACAAATAATAAATCCAAACATATAAATTCAAATCTTTAGTACATATAGACTACAGTATATTACAAAATAGAGAATAAAAATAAAATACTTAAATTATCCAAAAAAAAACATAAAAATAAAATAAAATTTCAAACATGTTCCAAGCTCCCATATTCTAATATATTAATAAAACATAAATATTATATTGAAATCATTGATTTCGCTAAGTCGCCATTGAGTTTATTGAGGTATGTTATTTTCCAAACATGTCTACAAAAATAGAAAATTAAGTGTAAACTATGAATTAAATAAATTAAATTGTAATGATTATATAAATATTTAAATATATATATATATATATATATATATGGGTTGGTTCGGTTTTTTTAAGATTTTAATAAATGAAAACCAAACCAACCCAATATTAATCGGTTTTTTATTATGAAGAACCGAACCAAACCAATAAAACTTAAAAACCGATTTTTCTGGATTGGGTTGGGTGGGTTGGTTTGGTTCTGTATTTTTTTGTTCACTCCTACTGTTCAGTAACACAATCTAAAACATTAAATTGAAAATAGAGAAATTAAAAATATATTAAATATTTAAATTATTAACCTAAAAAAATAATAATATTAAATATCATTCTAAAAGTCATATTATATACCTCTTTTTTATACTACTACTCAATTTTTATATGACTTATACTCTTGTATTGTGCATTTCATTAAAGCTTACTTAGAAAATATTACAGATTTTAATTATCTTATAAAAATTATATATATTTAAAAATATGAATTTAATGATAGGTGATAAATGTTAATAATAATGCTCTTTAATAAAATCCTAAATCTATAAATTGAAATTCTTGTAAGCTCAACCACTAAGATTTTTGGAATTAATAATAGATTAATAAATTTACACAGCTTGACTTTCATAATTTACTTTAAAGTAATCAAGACTTTGATTTTTGTATTCTATAAAAATAAATAAAATAAAGTGTGTACTTGGCAATTGGCATAAAGCTTTGGAGTCTGACAGGACCCGTTCTTCACAAACTTGTATTTCATCTATATTTCTTCCCATCAACCCCCTTTCAACAGTTGGTTTGATATTCATTTCAATGGAGCACCTCATGGGTCTTCTCAGAATTCATGTACACAGGGGAATAAACCTTGCAGTTAGAGATGCTATTAGCGAGTCTAGCGACCCGTATATTGTTTTCAGAATGGGAAAACTGGTAATTTTCCTTAAATTGTTTTTTTACCTTTTAATTTTTGCTGCATATCATATCAGCATCTAGTGTTCATATTTCAGAAAGTTTGAAGTTTTGGGTTCTGATCTAAAAAACTCTGCAAATTTTTGTTTGTGTTTGACTTCTTAAATCAACCTCTAGCTTGTGCTCTTGTTTTTGCTCAATGGATACTTACAAGAAGATTTGGTATGCTTGTTTTGCAAATTATGCATGTATATATATTTTTTTTCTGAAATAACTAAATTAGTAATAGAATTGAACTTCAAACTTTCTTATTTTTAATTAATTTTTTTTTTGGCTATGTTTGTTTCATAATTAATCTTACTTCTTAACAGTTGTTTCTTATGGGAAGTAAATTTTTTTTAAATACGTATTTAAATACACGTAATATTCTTTGTATTTACTCTGGTTCCATGGTTTTAGTTCTTTCTTCTGGATATTAATATTTTAAAAAAATAATTACTAAAAATTCACTAAATATTATAATTAAAGGGTATAAAAGTTTAAGGTTAAATAACACTTATTAGACTATTAACTTTTACTTATTTTACATGTTAGTTTTATAATTTTTTTTTGTAATATTTAATTTTTTAATATTTTAAATTTAATAATATTAATTAAATTATTAATTTTATGTGAAATTTAACAGATTTTTTTTCTTTATTTTTTAATAAATAAATATTTAAAAAATAAATAAATAAAAAAGGGGAGTGGTAGGACAGTTTCTACAAAATTTCGCTTTTATCAATAATAACAAACCAGAGAATAATTGTTTTTCTTTCCACACTATCTTATATGGTACGATGATTTATTGTAAGTTTTTTCTCTTGTGAATAATTTTTGCTCAGAATTCGCAAGCAAAGAGAGAGAGAGAGAGAGAGAGAGAGAGAGAGAGATAATATTGGTTCTTCTTCTTAGGACCAACTTTTACAGACTATCTGCACTTTTAAATTATATTTGACAATAAGGAGATAGGACAGGATATTAATCCTTTTTTTCTTTCTAATATGATAATAGAATCGAAGGTGAGAAGAAGGATTTGGGGTTTAAATTCGTGATTAGTGGTTGGGTGATTATGGAGATGTAGGGATTGGGAATGGGGTTCGATACTTTTAGTTTTTTTTTAATATTGATTCGTTAAAAAATGAAAAAAAAAAAAAAAATTAGATATTAAATTTTACAAAAAATTAATATTTTAATTAATATTGTTAAATTTAAAATGTTAAAAAATTAAATATTATGTAAAAAATAATCAAGAACCAAAATATAGAATAAATAAAAATTAAAGAATTATTTAGTCAAAATTTAATAATATTTAAATAAAATATTATAGTCTAATAATTATTAAAAATAGTATTGTAAGTTTAATTATTTTAAAATTATCTTAATTTTATTTATATTGTATTACTTGTTATATATTCTATGTATAAATTTATGATAATTTTAAAAAATTTAAATTTTTAATATTATTTTTAATAATTATTAAATTTATAATAAGAATTATTAAAATTTTATAAATTTTTGATTTATTTCTTTGTGACTCGTGAATGTCAGTATCTTCAGCCTCCGAGATTGACTTTGAATTAAGATTTTTTATTTTTTTTTACAACAATCATCTAATTGATTTGGTGGTGAATCAGCCACATAGTTATTTTTTTGGTCAACTTTAAACAGCAAGTCGTGTTAATTTGATAAATACCCAGTAAACGTGGGGAAATTATCAGAAGCTTCCCCAGGATTCGAATAGAATTTACTTTAACCCTCAAAATAATATATATATATATATATAATGTACAAATAAATAAATATATTATATAAAGTGTATACATAAATATATATATTATATATAATTGAAATCCAATTCTTTTATGTTATTTTTAGTGTACAAAAATGTCATCAATATTAAGTAAATATGTGAGAAAAAAGGTTAAAGATAAAATTTTTTGTATATATGTTTGCTAACAATTAATAGCACATAAATTAATATACTAAAAATGATAACGGTGATATCCTATTCATACAACTTACATAGGTCAATTCAGCTATGTGAAAAGCCCGGCCTGTGTGTGTAATATTGTAGCTAAAGGTTTTTCAATGATACAGAAATTGAAGACTCGTGTAGTGAAAAAATCTCTAAATCCTGAATGGAATGAAGACTTGACTCTTTCAATTGCGGATCCTAATCTTCCAATCAAACTGGTAATTTAAATATAAATTGATGATGATGATGATGATGATGATGATGGGTTGGTTTAATTAATTAATTAGTGTTTGTTTTGTAGTTTGTGTTTGACAAAGACACATTCAGTCATGATGACAAAATGGGCGATGCTGAATTTGAGATTGGAGCATTTGTTGAAGCTTTAAGGATGGAATTGCAAGGTCTACCAAGTGGTACAATAATTACAAAAATTCAACCAACCAGAGTAAATTGCTTGGCTGAAGAGAGTTGCATTATTTGGAAAGGTGATCAACTGGTGCAAAACCTATGCCTCAGACTACGAAATGTTGAGAGTGGTGAAATTGAACTCCAATTGCAGTGGATTAATATCCCTGGCTCTAGGGGTTTGTGATTTTCATGCTTTCTACATCTATCAAATTAGAGCTACAGCCTTCTTCTTCTTTTTTTGAACAGCTGTGAAGTGGTTATATATAAATAATATAATACCCCCAAAGGATTTTCAACTACTGTGAAATTTGTTTTTTCAATCAAACTTGGTGTCTATTAATGATCCTTCGCAATAAATATTAGTTTTTGGGTTTGGAGTCTACTATATACTACATAGACAACTACCTCAAGTATGTCGTACATGAAGAGGTCGTAATCTTAGCCAGCAGATTTTTTTTGAAGAAGAAGTCATAATAAACTATGAACTTCGATGACATAAATTATCCATTATAGTTAAGTATAGTAGCACGACCGTCTCTTTCCTCAATGTCGTCCAGGTATGAAAATGACAATAATGTCATCGACAATACTGTTATATTATCAAATTTTTACACAATCTTTTGCCCAAAGCGTCAATAAAATGTTCATAATATTATTAAATTGTTACTAAATTATAGTTGTCATAGAAAATATAGTTTTTTTTTTTTTCAAAAATATCTTAAATTTTGTGAATATTGTTGCTAAAATTTTGACAAAATATTATTTCATATTAAATTTTTTATTTTCTAAATAATTTACCTTTAATTTTTTTTTTTTATCTTCAAAAAGATTATTTATTTAAATTTGGGATAATATTTATACTTATTTTCATATATATATTATATTTATACATCTTTTTTCATATTATTTTATTAGTTTTACTTATAGTTTTTGTTTTTTCATAATTTAAATTCTATTATGCATCATAAATGTTTATTCATTTATAATAACATTACAATTGCAATATAAATAATTATTTCATGTTTTTATTAGTCATTATGTGATATTTTAATTAATTAATTGACATATTGATCAAATTAAATCACGTAACTTTTATAAATATATGTATTAAATAAAATATTAGTTTAAAAATATAAGTAATCGATTTTTTTATATTTTATAAACAAATTTCATGATTTTGATATAATTTATAAAGGTTGCTTAAATATTTTCAAAATTTTCGTCGATAACGATAATATTTTTAATATTTTTGTAAATTTTAAGTATCAATAATTAGATTAATATTGATATCGATACTTTAAATCTTAGACGTCATCAAAGATCTAAAACTATCCACTGAAATATGAATAAACGACTGTTTATCATTAAAACTATCGTAATATAAAAATACATGACGATGATTTATCCAACGACGTTTTACAATTAACCAAGTCATGTAATTCTTACTCGTAATTTTTATCACAACTATCACAAATTTTCAAAATTGGGTCATTTGTTTCGGCCAAGTTGGCTTGTGTAGGCAATGTTATGGATGATCTTTCAAGTGATAGGTTTAATATGATAAGTACCTTCTTTTTTTTCCGTCAATACCGAAATAATTCTATTAGTCAATAATAGAGAGGTACAAATATAACTACAAGTTAAAATAAAATAAGATAATATTTTAAATATTTTAAATAATAATACATATAGGTAGGTATAAATCCAATCTAGTAGTGACTTAATCTTCGGGTTATTATACAACTCATTATACCAATTTGTATTATAGTTTGATTGACTGAATTGAATAACTTGTATCGAACACGAATCAAACAAAATATGGGCCTAATTCGAATAACCCGAAAAAAAAATTGAGCTGTATTAGGGTTAGCACATTAGCTGAAATACAATAAAAATTTAAATAAAAAAGAAAATAAAAAACTATATTAAAATTAAAATAATATTTCATCTTTTTCAGTACTTCTTTTTTGTGATGTAGTAATTATTTTTTTTTCTATTTTTTTTAAAAATAAGCTGATAATGAATAAATAGTTATAATTTCTTCATTTTATCATAATATAATTTTATATTATTTAATGTTAATGCATTTAATATTTAAATCTACCTAACTCGTTAAACAAAAAAAATATTTTTATCTTTAATTTCAATTAGTATTATAAAAATTTTATTTTTAAATCGATTAAGTATTAGCTTTTGAAGTAAAACTTCAAACTTTTTATCAGCATGTATTGTGCTATTCTTTTTTTAACAAGTTTATTGTCCTAAGAATTATGTATTATGTAATAATCAAAGTTTTATTCTTATGAATATAAAAAAAGTTATATTATAGTGTGATATTTTAAGTTACTTAAACTCTTTATTTTTTGATAAGTATATTTATTTAATCTACTTATTTTTATTTGTTTTGTTTTATGACTAGAAGAAATTTTATTGGGACATGAGAGCTTTTTATTCTAATTATGAGTTTCCATACGGGTACGACGTCTCTAACTTTTGCATGGGTGAGGTTTGATGGCATTTATCCTTTATCTAATTAATTTAAAAATTGTCTTTTTGCTTTAACAGTTAGTTTTTTCTCTTATATTTATCTTTTTATTTTTTTTATTATTTTATGTAATGTTGATTGAACTTTAATCATTAAACATATTTTTTTAATAAAAAAAGTCATATTAATTAAAAAAATATGTAATTAACAATTCGGGTCAGTTTGAGTCTGCTCGTTTGTGTTTGGTTAGAATTCAAGCTCACTGTTGACTCAAATTAAATTTAAATTGAATTAAAATTTGACCAATTTGGATTAGACTCGGCTAGTTTTAGGCCAACTCAAATTAGCATAGCCTGCATGAATTACCACCTCTATCTACCACTATATTAATACCATTTTAATGCACATGTATATCAGAATAATCCTCGAATCTTTTTAAGTGAAGATCATATAATTTCAAAAAAGAAATACTTTTGATCTCCATCAACTCCATAAATACACCGCTAATTATCACTATATTAATGGCAGCCAAAGTAGATTTTTTTTTTTTTTTTGTTTAAAGGAGCTCTAAAGGCTCCTTTTTTTTATTAAAGAAGAGAAAAACACACTCACGCCTCTGGTGGGATTCGAACTTGGGTTCCTAGTGGGGGAATTGGCAGCCAAAGTAGATTGATAACAAAGAAAATTGTCATATGGACAAAGAACAGTAGAAATACTTTCCAAGATAACTAACAAAAGGTCGTTAGAGAGAAATCAAATCTATAAACACTAAAAAAAAAATAAGAGAACCTTGGAAGAAGAAAGCAAAAATGTAAAATATATAATTATTACAAGTTTTTTTTTTTTGCTAGAATATAATTATTACAAGTTTAGGTGGTTGAAAAGTATTTAAAAGTTATTAAAAAAAAGTCAACTATTCTGTTAAATTAGCTATTGAATCTTAATAGTAGTTAGTTATGAAAAGCACCATTTGTGATGCATTTAAAAAAATTAAGCAAAGAGGTTACGTATTTAATGGGTAGTTACATTGAACAATGGGTGATTTTTATATTAAAAAATTAAAAAATAAATTAAAGGGCTTCATATTTTTTATTTGAAAGAGATAGATAGGTTTGATAAAAAAGGAAGAAGAGAAAGTGACTGATATGTTTTTTTTTTTTTTTTTACAAAGACATTAAATAGTTAATTAAGAAAAAACAATACGTTACTAAAAAAAAAAAAACCTATGAAAATGCTTTCTTCTCCATATATTAAAAGAAAAATTATGGAAGAAGTGCATGTATAGAGAGGCATTATAAAATAATTCTTTTTATTCAAATATATAAAGTAAATTATATAAAAAAATAAAATAAAAATTAGATGAACTAAAAATGATAAATAAATAAAAATAGAGTAGATATTTAGGAGATGATTCATTTTTTCTTTTAAATAAAGATATTATGTTATGTTCAAGATTCTGAACTAACAAGAAGACAAGGTGAGAAAAACTGTTTATTCACGTATAATTGAGAATGCTAACTAACTTTTACAACAAAGAGTGTATTTGTATTTATATTTATACCAATATTTTTGTATGTTAATAACCAACAGCAAAATGTATCATAACAGAAAATAACAAACTAGTAAAACTGAACAACAAACTTATAAAACTAACTCATCTAAAACCTCCCATCAAACTGATGGGTGTGGAAGAACCAATAGTTTGGGCCTCAAGCATAGAAATTGCGCAGAAGACAACGGCTTAGTAAGTGAATCGACCACCTGATCTGAGGTTGGAACATAGGTCACAATTAAAGAACCCTGTAGCACCAAATTTCTAATAAAATGATGATCGACCTCGATATGTTTGTTACGAGCATGAAAGACAGGGTTATGAGCGAGTGCCTTAGCACTAATACTATCTATAAGAAGAAGAGGAGCATTTGACAAAGTGATGTGCAACTTTGCAAGAAGAGACCGCAACCACACAATTTCAACAAAAGCCAAGGCCATGGCACGATACTCGCTCTCAATACTACTTCGTGAAACAAGCTTCTACTTAGAGGACTTCCATGAAATCAAACAATCACCCAAATAAACACAATAAGCTCCAGTGCTCCTACGATCATCCGAACAGCTAGCATAATCAACATCACAAAAAGCCATTAAATCCATAGTGGTTAGAGTAGAGAAAGTAAGTGCAAAGTGAGATGAGCCCTTCAAATATCTAAACAAACGTTTTGCAGTCAACCAATGCACATCTGTCAGAGACGACAGAAACTGACATAGCTTATTCACAACAAAAGCAATATCAGGTTTGGTAATTGTGAGGTACTAGAGCAAGCCAACAAGTTTCCTATACTTAGTAGAATCCTCCATAGGAACACCATCAAACTTGCTCAAAATTTTGCCAAACTGTATGGGTGTAGTAATGGGCTTAGCATCAACCAAACCAAAAGATTCCAAAAGGTCCTTGATATACTTCTGTTGAGATAAGTATATACACTTGGGACCATACCCTACCTCAATGCCAAGAAAGTAATGAAGAATTCCCAAATCTTTGAGAGCAAACTTGAGATTCAAATCTGAGACAAGCTTGTCAATAAGCACAGAATTGGAACCAGTGATCAATATGTCATCAACATATACTAAGACCACCAACATATCACTACCAACAGTTTGCACAAACATAGAATTGTCAGATTTAGAGTTAACAAATCCCATAGCAATTAGACACGAACATAGCTTCTAGTACTAGGCTCTGGGTGCTTGCTTTAGACCATAAAAGGCTTTTTTAAGTTTACAAACCAAACCAAATCCACTAGTTTCAAAACCAAGTGTCTGACATGTAGACATCTTCCAATAAATCTCCATTTAAAAATGTATTATTAGCATCCACTTGTCTAACCTGCCACCCCTTAAAGAGCATAAGAGTAAGCACCACCCTTATAGTGGTAGTTTTAATAACAGGACTAAATGCCTCTAAGTAGTCAACACCAAATTCCTAAAGAAACCCCTTTGTTACCAATCGTGCCTTATACTTATCCAAGGCTCCAGTAGACAAAAATTTAACTCGAAACACCCATTTACAAGTAATTGCAGTATGAATCTTAGACAAAGGAAAAAAAAACCCAAGTTTTATTAACTATAAGAGCATCAATTTCTTTCTGCATAGCTAATTTTCACTCAGGAATGGTAAGTGCACCCCTATAATTCTTTGGTACAGGAAGCACTTGATTAGCCATAGAAGAAGCAAAAAAAAGACTTAGGCTTAAAAGTACCTGCCTTGGACCGAGTGGGCATGGAATGAGAGTTAGTCTTAACTGGAGGTTGGTGAACTCAAGAAGACCTTGAAAGAGGTACAGCAGGTTGAGAGACATTAGGAATAGTTACCAAAGGTTCCTCAGATAAATGGTGACTAGAAGAAATTATGTCTTGAAAATGATTAATAGCTAGTTCACTTCTAGGAACATGAGTATTTATATTAGAAAAATGAGCTAACTCATGCATAGGAGACAAAGAAGACTAGGGTACAGAAGCAGACGAAGAAGAAAGAGAGTCTGAAGACTGAGAAACATTTAATGCATTGGAAGCACTAGACACAAAAGATGGGATATTACAAGCAACGGGAATATGAGTAGGAACTTGAATAGTGGAAAGCGCAGAAGAAGCAGTGATAGCAGGCTAGTCAAAGGCAGATTGAGAAAAAGGAAAAGCTGACTCATTAAAGACTACATGCCTACTAGCATAAAGCTTACCTGACTCCCTATGAAGACAGAGAAAACCTCTTTGATTTGGACAATAGCCTAAGAACTCACACTCTAAGGACCTAGGTTGAAGTTTGGTAGTATTATAGGCCCGTAAATAAGGAAAACTCTGACACCCAAAAGTCTTTAAAGTTGTGTAATCTGGCTGTTTGCTAGTGAGAACCTCATAAGGTGACAAACCAGCTAGTATTTTTGTAGGAAGTCTATTTAACAAATAGACAGCAGTGACCATGGCATAAGGCCAATATTGTATAGGCATACTTGCCGTGGACAACAAAGCCAGACCCCTTTCAACAAGGCGTTTATGTTTGCATTCAACAACCATATTTTGCTCAGAACTATGAGGGCAAGTTAATCGATGCACAACACCTTGCTTGACAAGAGTAGAAACCATATGTTTAAACTCAATACCCCCATCAGTTTGAATTGCTTTCATATCGACATTAAATTATTTTTCAACCATTGTTTTAAAATTGAAAAAGATAGAACTAGTCTGATCTTTACTTTAAAGTAAAAATATCCAGATAAACCTAGAATGATCATTAACTATTGACAGAAAATACTTGTAAGAAGTACAAGCATTCTGAGGTGCAATCCACAAAACAATATATAACAGGTGAAAAGAAATAGAAACTCTTTCATGAGAATGTAAGAAGGGCAGCTTATGAGATTTAGCAATTTGACAATGTTTACAAAACTCTACATTTGAATTGGAACTAGAAACAACCTGTTAAGAAACATACCTAGACAAAGCATTCTTAACAGTAGGAAAAGAAGAGTGACCTAACCTATTGTGCCAATGTTGCAGAGAAGCTGAAAACATAACTGGAGATAAGGAAGAACACTTAGGTGACACGAAACCTCCAGTTGATCCATGCACCTGGTACAACCTATGCTCACTTGGACCTTGCAGTTTGATCCTCTGGGAGAGATGGTTCTTGACACAAAAACCATTAGGAGAAAATTCAATGGAAACCTTGTTATCATTAAAAAGCTTATAAACAGAGATTAGATTAGTAGCAGCCTTTGGTGCATGAAGCATGTCTTTTAAAGAAAGCATACAATTGTCACCTATATTTAAGTTACCAGAACCAATATTAGCTATGGGACTTTTAGTAAGGAGTAGAACTGGTAAATTGGGTAGCATCAGCTGTTATATGATGACTAGCTCCTGTGTCAAGAAGCCAAGAACATTCAGAAGAACCAGAGGATGATTCATTGCATTGAGCAACCATTGCCTGAGGACAAGAAGCCTTCCTAGTTAGCAAATCTCAAAGTACAAAGCAAGATTGTGCACTGTGACCAATTTTATCACACACTTGACACATTGGCCGATCTCCATAATTTTTTTTATAAGAATTATTGACAAAAGGTCCACCTGAATTAGGAATTCTTTTTGATCCTTGAGAATTGCCTTGCAGAAACTGTCTAAGATTCCATCTAGAAGCATTATAGTTGAATTTCGACCCATCACTAGGCTTTGAAACATAAGATTTACCACCATTATTATGAGCATTGCTTCTTGAAGAAAAACGTGCAACATTAGCTTGAAAGAAACCTTGTTGATTACCAAATCTTGTTTCTCAAGCATCCTGTCATAGCCTTCCAAATAGTTATGAACAACATTGATTAAGGGCCTCACTTCACGCATCTGAATATTAGAAATAAAGTTGTTATATCTAGGACCCAAGCCTGTCAACATATAAAGCACCAGATCCTTCTCTTGAACATGTTCTCCAATTGCTGCCAAATGACAAGTAATAGTCTTAGCTTTTATGAAGTATTGAGACGCAGAAAGCCCTTCTTTGCTCAAACTTTGCAATTGTTGCCTTAGATCCATAACTTTCGATTGAATATCTGTTGAATAGGATTCCTCAAGAGCAGCCTATTGTCATGAGTAGTCATACCTTCACTTAAGTAACGCAACATACTAGCCGAGATTGAGCCGTAGATCCAACCTTTAACAATTGAGTTTAATCTGTTCCAGTTCAAGAAAGATGCATTAGGAGTAGAGGAATTGTCAAGAAACCGAGGAGCCATTAAAGAACCATCAATTACTCCCTCAAGTCCATAAGCAGTAACATATGTCAACAACTGATCTTTCCATATCATATGGTTATTCTCATCCAATTTTACAGAGAGACAAACACTAATAGAAGGAGAAGAAGAAAGATTTTGAGCCAACTGATCAATCTGACTCAAAACAGCAATATTCATTGTCGAAGAACGCAACGAAATAGTTTCAATACCAGGAGGAGTCAAAAGAGATTATGAAACTGCATCTCTGTAAGATTGATTAGCAACGCCATTAACATCCTTCATAGCCATTAGAAAAGCTTGGATGAAGGCTCTGATACCATTCAAGATTCTGAACTAACAAGAAGACAAGCTGAAAAAAACTGTCTATTCACATAAAACTGAGAATGCTAACTAACTTTTACAACAAAGAGTGTATTTATATTTACACCAGTATTTTTGTATGCTAATAACCAACAGTTAAATGTATCATAACAAAAAATAACAAACTAGTAAAACTGAATAATAAACTTATAAAACTAACTCATCCAAAATTATGTGCAGTTATTATAAACATTTGAAAAAAAATTGAAACCATAACTATTGACGAGAAAAACTACTTTTTTTGCATTAATCCAGAAACGAAGAGATCAATAAAATTGTTAGTTTTTCATTCTTGCAAATTAAAATAAAAAGTAATAATAATGGTATCAGTAATGAAAAGGAAAAGGCCAAAATGGGAGTAATAACATTCTAATTTTTTTTTATAAACCTCTTGATTATATTTGATTTTGTGAAATTGTTTGAGGTTTTTCCAAATTCTAGGCATACAAATGAGTATATTTCATAAATTAAAACTAAATCGATTCTAAGAAATGGATATATATAAAGATAAATGTACATTGATGCTTACCAACCCCACTAGATAGTTTCTTGCTAAAAACATATCACTGCATTTTCCTTGGTCTCACATCTGAAGCCATAAAGCATTGTCAACCATCAAAAACTAAATTACATGTTTAAAAAGCATACCACTACATATTCTTTCCCGAACCCACCCTTTTGTTTTCTTTTACAAGGCAATTCAATTCACTTTAAAATCAGCAATGAATTGTGATTCTCATGATTAATTCTCTAACTTAGAGTTATTGAATTTAGCAAATTACCAAATGTACAACAACTTGTTTTGTAAGAGTTTGTTTGTTAAGACTCCTTGATATCTTTTGAAAAATCTTGTAAATAAAAAAATTTCACTACTTTTCATGTTTGCCCTTCTTTTTTTGTATTGATATTAAATATGATAAGTACCTTTATATGCCACAATCGAGGACATATTCTTTTATAACCTTTTTCAATAGAAAAATAACACATACCATTCTCACCTTCCTCTTCATACTCCTGGTGCAATTTTATTCTTTCGTCAACTAACCATGTTTTACTTTGCTATTGAACAATTTAAAATTGTTATTAGGTCATTACTAACTCATTTGAAACACAATATTTGTCTATGATCGCCATTATCACCAATTCATTCTCTCTAATCTCATCACCTTCTTAATTCATTTCCAACTAAATTATATTTGATCAAACTTAAAGTGAAAGTAAAATTTGGTCTAATGTAAGGTGGTTGAAAAAGGATAAAAGGGGTCCAGGAGATCGAAGATAATAAGCTAGCAGAGAGTGACAGTTAGAGGTGAGATAGTACTTTAAATGAATTGAATTGGTTGAGACCTAACTATAGTTTTAACAAAAAATGCAAGTTTGAATTTTTTGCAGCACACAGTAAAGAGCGATTGGCAGGCAAATGAACGAAGTGGTTCATGGGTGAAACTAAGAGAATGATCAAGGTTAACAATAAATGCTAGAGTGGTATGAATTATTTTACTATAATAATAATAATAATAATATAAGAGACATGATCTAAGATAATAATATTTTAAACTTTACATAATTTGTGTATTTTTCAAAATCGAAGATTTATTCTTATTTTTTATTAAATAAAAGAACTAGTAAAATATTTTTGGAAAAACTAATATCTCTAAAATATATAACAAAAATAGCACATTTATATTAATTCATACATTTATCAACTAAAGGTAATGATATTATTTTTATTATTATGAATTTTATGAGTATTATTTATGTAATTTTTCAATATTATAAAAAAATTAAACTATATTATTAGTTCTTAAACTTTAATTAAATTCACCCACGAGTCTAAAACTTTTAAAACGTTTGATTTAGTCATCAAACTTTTAAAACTTGAAACATAGATCTCTAAACTTTTAAATCATATGATTTAGTCCCCAAATTTTTAAAACTTCATGAATAGATCTTAAAATTTTCATTTACAAATACGTATTTTAGTAGCTATGCTAAGATCTATGTGCGAATTTTTAAATGTTTGTAAACTAAATTGTAAAATTTAAAAATTTAGGTCTTATGTGTGAAATTTTATATTTTTGAAGACTAAATTGTATGATTTAAAAATTTAAAAACCTATGTATAAAATTTTAAAAATTTGATGATTAAATTATTTGATTTAAAAATTTCGAAACATATGTGTAAATTTGCTTAAAGTTTAAGGACTAATAAAAATAATAGTGTTGTCAATTCCCCCGTTGAAGTGCATAACCGTGAAGAACATTCGTTTTTTTTTCATAGATGGAAATAATTCGATGTAGAAAATGTCTTCATAGAGTAAGGTTAGAGATCACTTACTTTATGTAGAAAATGTCTTCATTGATACATCTTCAAATATCCATCATCCAGAAAAGATTTGTTACAATCTTATACAATTTTTTTTATATATTTTCTTATAGGTTCAATTATTTTTAATTAAAAATAAATTTTAGTTTGACTATTTAACAATAAAATAAAATCAATAATATAATAATGTATATTATTTGTATCCAAAATATAATATTTATTAACATTAATTGTAAAAAAATTATTTTACATTAAAAAAATTTATTGATTTTGAGCCTATAAATTATAAATAAACTTATATTTTTTCATTGGTGATAGATCTTCAAATATCTACAAATATTTGGTAAAAAAATCCCACCCCACTCCCATAAATATTTAATGATCCCTCCCCATTTACATTACTAAATATAATCTTTGAAAAATAAGCTCGAACCATGGACGAAAATATATCAACGAGAGTATTGATACTTTAATTTTACAAAAATATCGAAGATATTATTGATATTTGAAGAAAATTTACAAAATTTATGAAAATTGTTGTAAAATTTCTAAAGTATTTTATAAAATTTGAATAAATATTAAAATAAATAACAATACAATAATTTAGCTAATTTTTTTTATTAAATAACATATTTATGGCATATATAACACACATAATGAACATATCAAAATAACGAAATATAAATTCAATAAATATAAATATAAGTTATTTAACACAATTTTAAATGCATTAATATATATGTAATACAAATATATATAAATATTTAATTAAAATAACTTTGTCCCACTATCTCGAATCCTACAGCTAGCATAAATATATATAGATACACAGTAATCATACCATGATATTAAATAATAATAATTTTGCTTGTAATTATTAATGTGCAATGTATAGGTTATAAAGGCAATTCTGAATTAATTTAATTCCAATAATACTAAGGATATTCATTTTAAAATGAAAATTTCATGTTGGGAATTTCTTGTAGTTTAAATAGTAAGACTCTCAATCTTCCACAAAGAATCCAAGTTCGAGTCTCATCCGAGTGTGTGAACATATTTTTTATTTATTAATAAAAAGAATGAGACTTTAGAGCTTTTTTTATTTTTAAAAAGGATATTCATTTCAAAATGAATGTTGTTATTATCAATATTGAAAAAGAATTATAATTGAATTTTTGCCAAAAATTTTAATTTAAAAAAATTTAATGCTTTCATATTGTAAGCTGCTGCAATTTTTTAAATTACAATTTTACTAATATTTTTACCACTATTATTGAAATTTCAACAACATTTCAAAACAATCAAAACAAAAATATCGAAATATATATTCCAATATTTTAATCAAAATCGATTTCTACACACATCAATATCCATATATGAAAATTTCAACCAAAATATTGGGATATTATGTATTATTTCATCCATGGTCCGTATGCATAACTAAGATAAGAATATTGCTAAAGTATGAAACACGTAGCTAACCCATATATATTTACACCTGCAGTTCAATTTTCACATTTCATAGCACTATTCACACTATTAAATGGTGTCAACTGACCATAAAATGAAGAATAATATGAGATAATTTTTATATCATGCAACTAAATAGTAACTGAATATATAATATGCATGTGTTTTATCTATGAAAAGTAAATTAATAAAGTTTATCTCTCTTTAAGATAATTAATTATTTTTACAACATTTTTAAGAGCACATAAATGAAATTAACATGTTTTGTATCAATAACAAAGTTATGTAGCTTATAATTAAATTTTAATGCTAATATAAATGCATAAGATATCTATTAGAACTCATGTAGTCATTTACATTGTTTAATAGTACATACATGTGAAATATCATAACAATATATGGCATTTTAAGTTAATGTTTTTATAAGTAATAAATACTATTAATTTATTCACATCGGTAACTATATATAAGTAATATTATATGAGTACTAGTTACATTTTAAAGTCATCTTATACATACGGGAGTAAAATTTTATATCTCACATCCTCATCATATTTTATATAAATTCATTTGTTTTCAACACATTTTATATTTCTAGGTACTTCAACAACTAATCCTTATAAATATCTAGAACATCTCAGGTATTCATACTATATCTATTTCACTTTATACATAAGTAAATGAATAGATGCCTGAAATAATATTTTGTATTTGGTCAATTCTTTTCTTTGTTAATATTTAATAACTTTTAACATTATTAAGGATCTTTATCATCTCTTACTTATTAAAGAGAGAATGAAAGAAAATATGTTGTAACATTAATATATTAATATTTTATTCCTCTCATCATTAAAATGATATTAGTTTATATCAGGTATTTGAGACTCTATATGAGTCGATAGTTATTATAATTCTTTTCGATATCATTTTTTGTGATGTTAACTCATTTATTCCAATAATAATATTATTTTTGCACCAATATAATTAGCAATCTTAAGATAAATCATGAATCTTTGCAACTATTTCATTTTGTTGTCCTATAGAGACTTCAATAATTGCTCGAGCATTATGCAACTAAATTTTTCATTATCTAAATGCATCGATAATATATACTACTCTATCATCGAGTAATTTTTTAAACCTTATGTTCAATAAAATGGGTGTATCTTAAGTAACTTCACACTATTATCTTTGTTCTCTCCCTCTAATGGCAAAAATTATTTTTATTTATCAAAATTATATAATAAGCTTGCTTATTATTCAAAGAATCTAATATATTTAATATAAATGAACCTCAAAACACATATTTTTAAATTTATTAGTGGGTCCATCTTAATGTGTTGAGTCGGTACAATATGATTAAAGTAGCTTTATTTTGCCAATAAGGTAAGTTGTAATTAAAAATATTAATAATAAATTTATGGGATAAACTGAACCCAAAATATATAATGTTTAATAATAAGGCTAAAACTATTACTTTCATAATATGTGAATTTTTAAAGGCTATAGATTCACTATCAATTTTTGTAAAATATAATGAGTTCATTTTTTCTTAGGAACATATAACATATAGAGTTACTGAATAAAAAAATATTTAGATTTTGGTCCACAACTATTTAACTTTCTATTATATATTGAACCAATTTTAATTCTTCATAACTTATTTTTTGTCATGATAATTATTCAAACTTTTATCCATCAAACTTTATTTTATATTTATGATGTAAATCGAAAGAAACTTTCCAAATATTGATTTCTAGTCATGTATTTATAGCATTATACTTTAGATCAACATATGCACCATCCGTGCAATTTTATTCATAAGATTGATCATTTAGAAAACTTTTCAAGTTTAACTTCAATCTGTAACTTTATATATTATATTTTGATTGTAGTCTCGAATGCCACTATCGCTAAATATATTCAAAATATAAAGTTTCTCTTTAACAAATTTGAGCACAATTATATGTAATATAATTAATCATATTTTAGCTTTTTAAAGCCTTTTATTAGATTATATATGAAATTGTGATAACTCATATATCATTCAACAATAATAAGTATTGTTGCAATATCTTTTAGACACAAAAGTGTTCAATATTTTAATTAATATGCAATAGTTGCAAACTCACTTTATATTTATTCATCCATTATTATCTATTAAGATCAAAAGGGAGATATATACTGGATAATATTGATAAAAAATTAAAACTTAATTAATATTCTCTTGTTTTGCTTCTGTAAAAGCTCATAGTTCATTATAAAATTGAAGTTTAAATATATCATGATATAACAACTCCAAAATAAATTTAATTTATTTGTATGAACTTTCAAAAATACAACAAAATTGTAACTACTACATTGATAATATTAACATAATAACTTAAATCATGTATATAATCATCATATAATATTCATTTCTAATAATAATATGATCAAAATGTCTTTACTTTCTCAATAATTTATACAAGCACATAATATTTAAATATATATGTATTTTTCTATTGTTATTTTATGAGAAAATTTTACTTATAAAGATAGAATATGAATGATTCATAACTATTACTAATTTCATTCTTAATGTTGCTATGTAAGCATACATAAGATCTATGTACATATTTCTTTTGGCTCTTTAAAAAAACATATGATTGAATAATCTTTTTTTCTCCAAAGTTTTTCAAATAGAAGGTTAATGTTATTAAGCATTTAAAAATATTGAATGATCAAGATTTGATAGTGATTATTATATATTAAATTAATCACTTGCAATCTTTCAAGATATATTTTTCTCCTTTAATTATATTCAATTCCATGTTAACTTCAAATGACATTTATTTCAAAGATCATATAAGCAAAATGTCTTTATATTCATAATCATATTTAGGACATATAATGTTTATATAGATGCTATTATCTTGCTACTTTAATACCATATTTTACTCATAAAATAACATATAAATATTTTATGATGTCAATTTTGTTACTTAATAGCATACACGAGGTACTGAATATACTTTATCATATATTATGTTAGCATTGTACCTTATGGGCTCTCAATCAATAACATAGATATAATTCTAAAATATTGCATTTTATACTTTCAAATATATATTTCTATTAGCATCATAGCATGTGAGCTATCAATCAATAACATAGATGCAATTATAAAATATTATATTTTTTACTTCAAGAGAATAATTAAATCTCTTATTTTCTTATATAAATGCAAATTTTTTTTGGAATACTTTAGCAATGTAGCAACACAATTAATATTTACTAAGAGTGCTCACTTGAAAGAATGATGAGATAAGGTCTTTTTAAAAAATCATCATCCTAGATAGAGCAATATTTTCAAGAAAGACTAATGACACAAAGGTTTTCAAAAACTAGCCTCCTAGATAGAACTCCCTTAGATCCTACTATTCATGCAACCACACACTTAAAAAAATTATTTGGGTTACCAAAACATAAAATTTTAGTCAATCTATTAACTATTTAAAATCTCATAATCAATAATAATACCAATTTAACAAAAAAATTAACCCAAAATTTATGTGCATTTAATTAATAAACATAAATTAATAGATACACATAAAAAATTATAATTAAATTATACCTTAAAATTTTATTTAGGTGATTGCAAATTATATAAATACGAAAAAAGTATTATCAATCAATGAAAAAACATGAGTTTTGATTTATGAGATAATTACATTTAAATAACTTTCATGTAATTAATTAGAGGTGGCAATTCATGTCGTATTCAGGTCAACCTGTTTTTAACCTGACCCAGACACGCACAACCCGAATACGACTCGAATTAAAAACAGTTTACACATATGAAACCCAAAATTGGACCCAAAAAATTTAAACATGACCTGAAAACCTAAACACGAATTTGAAAAGTCCAAACACAACCTGAATTCAAAACAGGTTAATTGTAACGAAATCTAACTTGAACCCGAACCCAAACCGAAACAATATAGGGCCCTCCAATTCATGCTTGAGTTTGTTATGCTTTTATGATTTAAAATTAATTATTATTTCTTCAACTATCTTCTTGAATTTGATTCTAAATAATTATTAAATATTTTATTATAAAAAATTTCTACCGTTTACTCACTAATTTTCTACTGTTTTTCATCTCTTAGGCATTCTTTTATCATCAAAATCTCATTTTTGTTCATTGCAAGAAACACCTACTATTGTGAGTGGTTTGATTTAACTTGCAGAGATGTATAGATTTTTGCATGAACTATTTTGCCTTTAAAATTGTGGCATGTGGCTAAAGTTATTTCTATGATTCAAAATTCAACAATATTGTATCTTAGAATCGATGGATATTTATGTCTTTAAACTACTTATTAGTTTTTGTTTTCCTTTCACCTTTGCCAAATAAGTTCTGGAATATTTGTATTTTAAACACATAGTAATTTTAAATGCTTTTAAAATTAATAGAATCTTTAGAATTACATTTAATTATTCCTACATGATTTGGTTTGCAGGTATTAGTTGCAATGTGTTCAAAAGTTCCTTTTATTAGCAATGCCATCATGAAAGCAAATGGTTCTAACTCATCCTACCATTATCATCTAAGAAATAAAAACATTTTACCTGTGGGCTATCAGCATTCAGCTGTGCACTGTTAACTCAACGAAGAAGAGAAATGGATAGATCGTGTGAGGCGACGATGGAGGTGGGTTGTTCGTGTTGTGAGAGACAGGAACGAGAGCGCGAGGGCAAGGGACGAGGGAGCACGCGAGAGGGCAAGGGACGAGGGCTACGGAAATGCAGCGTGGCTATTATGGTTGAGACTTGAGAAGAGGGAGGGTGCGACTGGTTTGGGGGTTCGTGGGTGTATGAGTTTCGTTGAGAGTTGAGACTGGAAAAAGGGTTATGTATGGGCCTATGGGGTGGGTATCACTATATCAGGGTATGGGCTGCTGAGGAGCTTAATCAATTTATCTCTCGAGCAATTCTACTCACATACCCCCAATTCCCTAAACACATACCCCTCAACAAACGTGAGATATTGAGGGATGCATTGAGGGGTATATATTTAAGAGAGTGAGGATATGTATTTAGAATTGGCCTATCTCTCTCTCCCTCCCTCTCTCTTTTTTTTAATGAACTCGTCAAACGGGTCAACCTAGTAACTACCGAAACCAGGCCCGCCTTTTTTGTGTTATTTTGAGTTGACTGGTTTTTGACCAGAAATTAAATTGTTTTAGGTTTGGGTCCGATTTCATAGTTTTTCGTATCGTGTCAAAAATTATTACACCTATAATTTACAATTAATGCCAAATAAATATTATGCATTACATTCCAAAGTTATTTTTAACATTTTTTTAATTAATATAATTATCATACATACGTGCTACATATATCATTCATTAATTATAATAAAAAATAAGTACAAATAAGTTATTAATTTAAAATAAAGGCAAATACTAACAGATAGTCATGAGACATTTTTATTTATCAATTTAGTACAAAATATTCAAGATTTGTAATTTTTAAAATGGTAATAAATATTTATATTGATAAACTTCAATATAAATTTATTATATTATTCATAAATATATTTGCAAAATATTTATATATAATTTATCAAATGATTGTAATATATTTAGCAGGAAAATAACAAACAAAAATTAGATTTGCTAATAATAAACAATATATTTAGTATCTTATAATAAATTAGTTTTAAATTTTATTGGTGACAACAACATTGAGTGAAATTAAAAAATTTATTATTAGATAATATTTATCTTCATACTAATATTAAATTTTAATCTTAAATAATTTGTAGTCTATAATAAAATAAGAAAGTTTAATTTGAGACATTTTTAGAGTTTGTTGGCTTACCAATATTATATGGTATATGAGATTACTTTTAAGTAGGGGTGACAATTTCTGACACTACTCGATAACATGATACGACACAAATTATTTTTAGTAAGAATTGATCAATAATTTTTTCATGTTCTTAAAGATTTTATTATTTCTTACTATTATAAATAAGCAACACGAAAAAAAGTTGAATACATTTTTTCATGTGTCAACTAACACGAAAATTCGACACGAATAACATGAAATGAACCCGATATCGACACAAATAACACGAAACGAATACGACATGAACACGGCTAATACGACACGATTACTACCCTACTTTTAAGAGTTTGTTGGCTTTCTAACTTTGTTGAATTCCTAACTTAAAGTGATATCTGGAACTATTGAAATCAATACTGTAATATGAACATATATAAATATTGATATATAAATCAAACAACCTAACAAATTTTAAAAGTCAATTACAATATGAATATATATATAGATATTGATATATAAATCAAACAACTTAATAAATTTAAAAGGCAAATAAATCATAAATATTATTGATTATGATACCTAATTAAAACGATCAAGAAATAAAAAATCTTGATAGATTTTGAATAAAAATAAAATTTAAGTTTAATTATAAAAAATAAAAAGATTAAAAAACTTGTAAATTTTTTGATCTAGCATTATATTACAAAAAGTTTGTAGTATATATAGTTAATGTCATTTTACATGTATAAAACCATAAGTCTTGAATAAATAATTGTACTGATAACGTATTATAAAATTAAGGAAAATAGGAGAAGGAAAGTAGAGAAAAAATAAATAAAAGAAATAATTTTTATTAATTATTGTATATATAATATACTCTTAAAAGCTCTATTTATAGGATTTACAAGATACAATATGAATTTTGAATTTAAGATATGATAGATATTAAATCTCTAATTAAATACAAATCTATGATACGATAGAGATAAATCTTCATTTAAAATAAATCTAACCATAAGATAAATATATCATATTTAAACTTTAACATTCAAATTATAACAAATAAATAATAATATATAAGATACATGATCTAAGATAATAAATATTTTAAACTTTACATAATTTATGTATTTTTCAAAATTAGAGAATTATTTTTATTTTTTATTTAATAAAAGGACTAGTAAAATATTTTTGGAAAAACTAATATCTCTAAAACATATAAAAAAAAATAATACATTTACACTAACTCATACCTTTATCAATTAAAGGTAATTGTGATATTTTTATTGTTATGAATTTTATGAGTATTATTTATGTAATTTTCCAATATTATTAAAAAAAATTAAACTATACTATTAGTCCCTAAATTTTAATTAAATTCACGTATGAATCCAAAACTTTTAAAACTTGACACATAGATCTCTAAACTTTTAAATCATATGATTTAGTCTTCAAATTTTTAAATTACAAATATATATTTTAGTAGCCATGTTAAAATTTATGTGCGAATTTTTAAATGTTTGTAAATTAAATTGTAGAATTTAAAACTTTAAGTCTTATGTGTAAAATTTTATATTTTTGAGAATTGTATGAATTAAAAGTTTAAAGATATATGTATAAAATTTTAAAAGTTTAAAGATATATGTATAAAATTTTAAAAATTTGATAATTAAATTATCTAATTTAAAACTTCGGAACTTATATATAAATTTACTCAAAGTTTGAAGACTAATAAAAGTAATAATGTTGTCAATTCCCTCGTCAAAGTGCGTAACAGTGGAGAATATTCTCTCTATTTATTTTTTCATAAATGGAGATAATTCGATGTAGAAAATGTCTCATAGAGTGAGGTTAGAGATCACAATCTTATAAATTCAATTACTTTTAATGAAAAATAATTTTTATTTTGATTATTTAACAATAAAAAAATATATATATATATAATGTATATTATTTATATCTAAAATATAATATTTATTAACATTAACCGTAAAAATGTATTTTACATTAAAAATTTTATTAATTTTGAGCCTATAAATCATAAATAAACTTATATTTTTTATTGGTGATAAATCTTTAAATATCTACAAATATTCAAAACTTTGGTTAAAAAATCCCACCCCAGTAAATATTTAACAATCCCACCCCATTTACATTACTAAATATAGTCTTTTAAAAATGAGTTCGAATCATAGACGAAAATATATCAACGAAAGTATTGATACTTTAATTTTACAAAAACATTAAAGATATTATTAATATTTGAAGAAAATTTACAAAAATTGTTGTAAAATTTTTGAAGTATTTTACAAAATTTTAGTAAATATTAAAATAAATAATAATACAATAATTTAGCTATTTTTTTTATTAAATAACATATTTATAGCATATATAACACAATTAATGGACATATAAAAATAACGAAATATAAATTCAACATTATTTAACAAATATAAATATAAGTTATTTAACACAACTTTAAATGTATTAATATATATGTAATATAAATATATATAAATATTTAATTAAAATAACTTTTGACTGTCTATTTCAAATCCAGTTGTTAAAGTATCAACATATATAGATATACATAGTAATCATACCATATTATTAAATAATAATAATTTTATTTATAATTATTAATGTGCAATGTATAGTTTATAAATGAAATTTTGAATTAATATAATTCCAATAGTAAGGATATTCATTTCAAAATAAACATTTATATTAGGAATCTCAAAATATTTTATATTAGGAATTTGATTTAAATAAGACTTTTAATCTCCTACCAGGAATTTAAGTTCAAATTTTACTAAAGTGTGAATTTATTTTCTCTTTATTAATAAAAAAAAATTTAGAGCCTTTCACATTGTAAGCTACTGCAATTTTTTTTAATTCCAATGTTACTAATATTTTTACCAATATTATTGTAATTTTTAATAACATTTCAAAAAAATCAAAACAAAAATATCGAAATCTATATTTCAATATATTTAGAATATATTCAATATTTTTAACAAAATCGATTTCTACGCACATCAATATCCATACATGGAAATTTCAACCGAAATATTGGGATATTCTGTATTCTTTCACCCATGGTCCGAACGCATAAATAAGATAAGAATGTTGCTAAAGCATGAAACCCGTAGCCCATATATATTTACACCTGCAGTTCAATTTTCACATTTCACAGCACTCTGCTCACACTATTATAGCTATGCAAAGTCTCCAAACCCATACTTTCTTCATCTTTCCTAGAACATTACACCGTACCTTCAAACAGCATTATCACAACCACAGCCACAACTACTGCCTCCCATGCCGACCACTCGTCTCCTACAGTTCACCATTTCCGAAAAGTTTCAGAGTCAGTTGCTTCGGTCCCGATGAATTGCCTGTAGACGAGACTTTCTTAGAAAAGTTCGGTCCCAAAGATGAAGAAACTGAAGATGAAGCACGAATTCGCAACTGGGTCGAGCGTGGTTGGGCTCCTTGGGAGGAAATCCTTACACCTGAAGCTAATTTCGCTCGCCAGAGCTTAAATGAAGGTGAGGAAGTTGCATTGCAGACCCCTGAAGCCATTGAAGCCTTCAAGATGCTCAGCCCAAAGTATAGGAAGAAGAAAATGGAGGACATGGGTCTTACCGAGGACGATTACTATAGAAAACAGTTTGAGATAAAGGGTGAAATACCGGAGCCATTGGAGACCATTTGGGCTGGGCCATTGGTTGCTCGACACTTGCCACCCAGAGATTGGCCACCAAGAGGTTGGAAGGTCAATAGGAAGGAGCTGGAGTTTATGCGAGAAGCGCATAAGTTGCAGGCGGTAAGGGTGGATGTGGAGGACTTGGAAAGGCAGGTGAGGGTGGACGCAGATGATATGTGCTTAGATAGGTATAAGGTGTTCCTGAAGCAGTACAAGGAGTGGGTTGCTGCCAATAAGGATATACTGGAAGAGGAATCTTATAAGGTTTGAAGTTCTGACCAAAGTTATGTCCTCCTTCTGTTAATATGTTGTTTTGTTCTTTTGCTGTAATTGGTCATATATACTGTATAGAATTTAATGTTGGGTGGTGTTTAGGGTCCTAGAGCTAGTGACGGTCACCTTGACTGTATGATGTTTGCCTCAGTAAGCCTCATCTCTCAAAAGAGGCCCAGCCTGAAATGGATTATTCGAGGCTTGCAACTATTTTTGTTATGGCTTATGCAATGAGGCTATAGAACTCAAAATTTATCTCTGGGATTGTTTTCTCATAGGTGCCTTGAAAATTCTGGTGACCCACTACCTGAATTAATACTAGGTAAAAACTAATTTTTAGAGGGCAAAACAATAACCATGAAACTTTGCGTTTGGCGTAAATATCCCAATTTTGTCGATCATCTGCTAGTATCATATTTTTAGTGATATCTTTACTAATATTTCTATAATCACATTTTAACTTGCTATTATAACTATTTTAATTTTAAAATTTGACTATATTATTATAATTTTGTTTAAAAACTATTTATAAAGAGACTTATTCCTCTTACTGCCTTGAGCCTCACCTCACGTCGCCTCATGCCACCTTGGGGCTTACACCTTGCCTCATATGAGAAAAAAGTCTCAAAGCATAAAACCGTCTTTTATAAACTAAGTATTTGTATCCTACTAACATAAGAATTACCGATTAACTTGGTTCAAATAAGGATCAGGAAATTGGGGATTAAAGTTTATGTTATGACTGAATTTGCTAACAAAGTTTGAATGTTTTGATAATTATCCTTTTATTTGTGTATCCTATGCCATACAGTATGACCAAGATTACCATCCTGGTAGAAGGAAGAGAGGCAAGGATTATAAAGAAGGCATGGTAGGATATTCCAGGTTTTCATCTCCTTGTTCGATTTTTGCCTTGAAAGTATTCTAACTACTCTTCACTGTTTTCTGCAGTATGAGCTTCCATTTTACTATCCAGGACAAGTAAGTTATGAAGTTCCCTTATCTTCTTAATGAGAATTGCCATTTTATTTTTCCTGTATATAGATTTCACCCAAGGGTGCTATGTTGATCAAGGGAAATTTATATGCAGATTTGTGAAGGAAAAGTGACTTCTTTGCACCTTTATCAAGGAGCATTTATTGACATTGGAGGTGTTTATGATGGGTAATCATCAGTCCCTACGCCGACCTAAGTGTATTATTATGTGAATCTTTTGTTAATGGACCTTTGTATGGAAAATGAAGAGGAAAAAAAATGTGACTTAGAAAAAGGGTAAATCACATTTGCAACTTTTTGTATGCATGATTCAAGAATCAACTGCTCATCCTGTGATTTAAAGTCAGTTTGTTTTGAAACACATTTTTTCATTAATGGCACGACCACTGCAAAATTTCTTGAGTATGACTGGAAGCTTCTAAATCAATTCTTCCATGTTGATTAGTGATTTCTTGGATTTGCTAAAACACAGTTAGACTTTTACTTTGAACCAAAGCATTGTTCTTGTGTGCGATCATATATATAATTATTTGTTAAGCTGATTGTACTTCAGCCAAACAATTACTTCTTGTATGATATGCTTGCTGGATAGGCTTTAAGCCTCTCATTTTCTCTGGTTTTATCCAACGCGTACCTTTCTAGCCTCTTTTTCTATTTCAAAAATTAATTTGAAGATATCACTTTCATTTTAGTATTTTAGTTTAAAGTGATCCTGCTAAATTCATGAGTAGTTTAAAGTGTTTCTTGCTAATTTCATTTTAGGTGGGTCCCGATAAAAGGTAATGATTGGTTTTGGATCCGTCACCATATAAAAGTTGGGATGCATGTACTTGTTGAGATTCTGGTAAGTGCTGTACTCAGTATTCTAGCTACTATTTCTGTCTGGTAGACAACGTAGGTTAGTTGTTGGCAACTTCTTATTCAACTTTACATGGTTACTCCGTTCTTTTTATTCATCATCTGTTAAGAAATTGAAGAGCTAAATGTACATTTTTCATTAATTGATTGATGTTTAATCTATTTTAACTTATCAGTTTAACCTTTTCTGGCTAACCAAGATAATAACGTCTGGTTAGTTTTTCAATCTTTATTTTCCACTCCGTTGCATCACAATTATGGGTACTTCATTCTCTTGACCATTTCTATTGTGACTATAAGATGAATCAACTAAATCAAGTGACATGGCTTGTTTAGATTTCAATGGCGAAGAGTCCCTAATGCAGCAGTCAATAACCTTTCCTTAAAAATTGCTTTGATAATTTTTGTTTACTGACTAGTGATGATTGATTTCTTGATCTACTTTTGGTCAAATACCTGCATGCAGTGATAGTGTGTGAAGATTGTGTTATCTGAACTTCATTTACATGTTTTTTTTTGTAACTTTATATGGAGTTCTAATCTCTCTCATGTTTTTTTTTTTTCCCTCTACTTGCAGGAAAAACGAGATCCATACCGCTTTCGATTTCCTATTGAAATGCGTTTTGTGCATCCTAATATAGATCACCTCATGTATGTCCGTTTGTACTAGTAGCATGCCTTTATTTAAGTCTATATTTGCATTATTTAAAGCGTGACTGTCCTAGCAAAAAAGGGTATATATTACAAACATCCAGAAGATTTATCCAAATATCCGACAAACTCCCATAAATGAAAATAATATCAACAGAGTACAAATTGTGAGATCTGAGCTTTGACTTAAATCTTATAGCATAATGACGTTTTTGTCATATTTGAAATTGTCCGTCGTTTTAAGAAATACTTAATAACTAATGTATGCCGTTTTTTTATTTTAAAATTTATATTTTTTCTATTAAAAAAAATCAATCTTATTTTTTCCTCCTGTCTCTCTATTATATCATAATTGAGTCTCTAATGTCCCCTATATTGTTGAATGCTATCCCACTTTTCATTTTTTAACTCCATGGTGTTATTGAGTGGAAGAGTTTCAGGAATTTCTAACAAGGAGATGAAGAGTGGAGGTTGTATCAATATTACTTTGTTTTAATGTTTCCATTATTTTTCAGCAGAAATATTTTTATTTTTATTTTGACTCTTTTTTATTTATTTATTTATGTTTAGGTACTATTCTCTTATTTATGCTTCTTTAATTGTCTTCGTTAATTGTTCTGCTATGTGGACTTAAAGGAAATTCCTCTTCATTTGATGCATAATATCAATTTGAAAGTGCTTTGATATTTGGACAAACCTCCTTAGTTTTTTGATATTTAACCTTAATTTAAAGCTAAAATTTATTTCTATTTGCTCTAGTAATTAGTTAGTCATGGTATTCAAAGTTCTTATTCAACCTTCTGCTTCATATTTGAATCTTGTATCCATTCTTGCAGCTTTAACAGATTTGAATTTCCACCAATTTTTCATCGAGATGAGGACAAAAATCCTGATGAACTTCGGGTACATTCTATTCTTGCTAAGTGCTGGTTTTTCTTCATCTTCCCTACTTATTTTTGCACATTATGAATTGATCAGACTTGTTGACTAGTTGGGAAGTTATTGTTAATGTTCTCACATACAGTAAAGAACACCATTTTATTGGACATTGTTTAAAGTACAACTACAACCAAAACTATGATAAGGCTTTAAGAAATAAAACTACTACAATACCTCTACAAAACACTCGAATTCACCTACTAACATTAACACTCCCCCATCCTGTGACTCATGTATTAAAAAGTCCTAGCTTTGAGCAAAGACTAGAGATTTTTTTTTAAATAACTACAATATTCGCACATTACTGGGATTTGAAACTCATACCTCATGTTCATACAACTCTCTAATTGGAGAACATGCCATTAGGCTACACATGCCTAGGCAACTAGAGAAAATAGTTTTATTCATGAGCTTTGATAAAATATCACCAATATGGTCTTGTATTGTGTACTCATATGCATTCTCATTAAATCGTATTTGATGAAATGACAATTAAATTCAATATGTTTGGTTGTCTCATGAGACATTGAATTGTTTGCAATGTGAATAGCTATTTGATTATCATATTATGTAACAAAAGCCGGGTACTAAAGGTCTCGTAATTACCTAATTTAAAAAGTTTAGTATCATAATTATTGTAATTATTATATTAGGAACCAAAGGTTCCATAATTTTTGAAAAAATGTCACAATAGTCATGTTATTATGTGAAAATGGCCACTTTAATCCCATAATTGTTGGGCACCTATAGTCCCTTTATTTATAAAAGTTAGTCACTATAAGTTCTCATTTAAATACTTTTGTTGGACTAGAAGTACTCATTTTAAAAAATTATATGACTAAAATTGCTTGCTTTTCATAATAACAAGACTTGTAATGTCTAACTCATAAATTACGGGACTAAAGTACTCATTTTAAAAAATTATGGAATTTTTAGTGCCTAATCCAATAATTACAGGACTAATGTGCTTATTTGATAAAATTATGGGACCTCTATGACCTTTTTCCCAATACATAACTGTGGGTTTTGCCAATGTTGAAATCAAGTTCTTGCATAAATTTTTGAATCCATAAAATTCTGTAGTAGTAAGAGCTATGCTCAGTTTCAACACTTATTTGCCAACCACATTGCTCACTTTTCTTAGTTGCCGACTTCATATCCATAGATGAGTCTGCCTAGCTAGCATTAGAATATTCCACAACTCTATTCTCAACAGACGAGTCATTTTACAAAATACCCAAGCCAACTGTGTCTTTCTAATATTTGAGAACTCTATAAACTGCATCCCAATGCACTTCCTGATATCTTCCATGAATTGACTAACTGCAGTAATTGTGTTAACAACGTAGTCACATACAAATATCTCAATTTAGCCCCGAAGTTTCTATAACCTTTCTTATCACTAAAACCAGCTGTATCACTGAGCTTTAATTTGACATCCCATAGGATTATCAACTGTTTTAGTGCCTAACATGCTAGTTTTAGATAATAAATCCAACACATAATATCTGTTATACCAAATGATCTCTGCTATTTGTGACTTCTTTGAGAAGAAGTACCTTAGTTGTCCGAGATCTTTGGGCTGAAATGTTTCCTTTAGATACTCTTTTGACTTTCTCGATAATTGCAGCATCACTTCCTGAAATATTCATGTCATCTGCTTTGAAATTTCCCCTCCAAGGTAGTCCAGACCTAAAGCAGGTGAACTTTAAAATGCAAGCTTGTTTGTCTTGGCCCAACATGATCTTTAGTCGACTCATCAAAGAAGTGTGCAATGGATCAACAATAAATTAATTAGCAATGCTTAAGTTTAAACACACTAGGAGTGAATACAATCCTCTATATATGATCAATTAACAATTAAACACTCGAATTAAATATATACTCGCAACATGAATTGTAAACCTAGCAACGCCCCAAGTCAAATGGGAGGATGCCTTTTGGCCTTTTTTTGGGTTCAATCCAATTCAAAATATTGCAATTACACATTTAATTAAGCAATAATGTAGATTTCCAATCAACCTAAGCTGATGTGCAAGGACTATCAAGTAGACTGCATATTTGAATAACTTGGTCATAGATAATAATCAACATCATATAATGTGGTAAAATCATATAAGCTCCTTACCTATGCACAAAACATTTATAGATTGTGCTTGCAACCACAAGCAAGAAAAGTTCACTAAATAGGTAAAACAATTTATACAATCCTAACTCCAAAGAATAGAAAGTTGTACCTCTAAACATCTAATAAGCTCCATCTAATTTTGTTGCATCCTCTTAGGAGTACCACCTCCCCCAAGTGTTATTATACTCCGAGGTTTGATCCTCCTCAAGACTCATATCATGCCTTGATTTTTCCAATCACTTAGCTTCAATCCATCATGAACTAGCTTGTACCTCAACAATGCTGTGCCATTCACAGGCAAGTCAAATATGCAGATCTCCTATTGGCTGTAACATTTTAATACAACCACCTAGCCAAAGCCTTAACTCCCTCATTCGTACTTATATGCTCTCAACCTAAAAAAAATGACCATGGAGTACCAAGATTGAATCTCAAATGTCCAAAAATATAGTACGGTTTTGTCGAGACCCGAAATATAGGTAAAAGTAAACTAGAAAGATTGATTTTCAACTCATAAGAACGTCCGATGTTTGCCAAAATTTTTAATCAATTTACATGGAAATGTGGGTTCTAAAGCAAACTCAAATCCTATGCATACAGTCATAAAGAAGATGTAGAAAACCATTCCTTTTCCTCTCATCATTGGAAAGGCAATTTATTATTGAGCCGATTACTATAGACAAAAGAGTTTAAAGCAGGTGGCTGCAATTAAAGTTTTACAATATATTTTTTTAGTCTAATTTCTTGATAATGCAGAATGTTGTATTTGTAATCTTTTTTTACTATTTTGTCATTTCTTATATCATTTGAATGTATTATCTGCTCTTTTTTCTATTTTCAAGATTTTCGTAGTTAAATTCTAAAAGCATAATAAGCATTTACAATTATAGCACATAAGCACATCAACAAAAGGTAAAAATTCATGTCAATCTCATTCATGTGTTTATAACGTGATTCTTTAGTTATTAATTCTCATTATATCTTTTTGCTAACATATAACTGAAAATTTTCATTAAGATTGAGAAAAGCTTAACTTCTTAAAGCATTTATTTATGATAAATGTTAGATATCATGAATTTACGTTTTATGTGGAATTGTTCCTTGCAGCGTGATTGTGGAAGGCCTCCTATACCCAGGAAACATCCAGGAGATAATCTAGAGGAGGAACCTTTGATGTCAAATCATCCTTATGTTGATAAGGTGGGTGTATATATATAGATTTATATATAAATATTACCATAATTTCATCATTATTTATACGCTCCTTCCTTTTGCAGTTATGGCAGATACATGTTGCTGAGCAGATGATTTTGGATGACATTGAGACCAATCCTGACAAATACAAAGACAAAAAATTATCAGAGTTGACTGATGAGGAAGAATTCGATGAAGAAAATAGTGTTGAATATACCAAAGCTTATTATAAGAAAACCTTAGTGCCAAAAGTGATTCTGGTGAGAACCCTCTTGTCTGAAATTCATATTTCTTCTGTGACATTGTTCTAGGCATTACATTGCATTTACCTGCTCTTTATTGCTTGGCAGAAAACAAGCGTTAAAGAACTTGACTTAGAGGCTGCCTTTACTGAGCGTCAGGTCAGCCTTTTTCCCTTACGTGTTCATCAAATGGCTAAAGCATTGTCAGTGAATTACTTATCAGAAGACAACTCACTTAAGTTTTTTGGGCAAAAATGTATTCTACAATTAGATGCATGATTCTCTAGGTTTTGCTCGGGTGAATATGTTTTTTTGAGCCTGAAAGATGTGCTTATCATGACAAGGATAGCTGGCCATGTTTAGTAAAATCTTGCTCATCTTTTCTATTTTGTTATAATTAATTTTAAGTTTTTATTATTTTAACAAAATTACAATATTTTGGACCAAAATATGTATATAATTTCTTTACGCGAAAAGATATTTCATCTAATTCTATTTAGGTTGGGCAATTTTCTTCGGTGTGAGGTTATGTTCCACTCCAATGTTTATTTAACTTTCAACTTTCTCTGACTTATATTTTTTGCTTTACAGATCCGCAACAAACTAGAGTTGGAAGCAAAGGAAAGAGGAGAAAAATATGAAGTTACCAAGATGAGAAGAAACATTGAAATGGATGAATATGACCTTTTACACTGGCGTAGATCATTTGAGGAAAGAGAGGCTTTGATCAGAGACATAAGCTGGTACTTTCGGTCTAATACTTGAAATTTTACTGCCACTATCTATTTCTTTTACTGCTCCTGCATTGGTGTATTTTAGATTTTGTGTCATTCATGTTCAACTCTCATATAATTTGCATCTTCCGAATACCTTTTACTGTAGTTTAATTGCTCTCTGATTAGTTTTATATAAGCCAACTGTTCCAACTCTTTAGCAGCTCTAGCAACACGAGGTTCATACTCTTGTATTTGCATGCTTTAACCAGTGGAATATTCTTATAAAGAAAATGAATGGAATATAAAATTTTAATTACTCTTTTAATCAATGGCATATATAATTCTTCTGTTTTTGTAATTACTCTTTTGGATTTGCATGCATTAACACCTGCACTGGATATTTCAACTTTGCATCTCTAATTGCTTCACATGTGCCCCACCAATGAACCTACACACACCAAAGATGACCTTATTTATTTGACAAATATTCAATGTCTATAATTACCGAACAATATGTGTCTTTTTAACAGCCGTAAAGCTCTTGGCCTACCTTTAGAAGAACCGGGAAGGTATGAGGATGCTAATTACTTCGGAAAGGATCAATATGACCCAACAAATCCTCTATATCGCCATGACTATTGGGGAGAGCCAAAGAATTCAGAAAAGAGCAAGCAAGAACGGTTAACCGATGCCCACAACAAATCTATTGTGGGCAAGGGCAATGTTTGGTATGAAATGTCATATGAAGATTGCATCAAAGAAAAGAAGGAAAGAGAGAAAAAGGGAATAGAACCAAAAATAGTTGACGATAAAGAGTTAAACAGAGTTCCAGATGTTGATGACGAAGAAGATGATGATTTTGATTTTAGCATTCTAGAAGATTATATTGCTGAGTCATCAAGCCAGCCTCATGTTAATGGTATTGAGTCTTCGATAATATCAGATGAAGGTATGTTTGAGGATTAAAAGAACTGATAAATGATTGTACTAGATCACAGGGCACGGATGAGCTGATATACATAGCCTTTAAGGAGTTAAAGTTGGGAGGGATTGAAAAGCCAAAATATATTGGTAAGGGATAGCATGCTATCTTCTGGAGTGATATCAGAGTGCAAAAAATGACTAAATTTTCCTGTAATAACTGATTGGTGCAGCTGATGTGTGATGTCCGGGTATAGAAATGTCTGAACATTGTTTTATTCACTCCTATTTTTATATGATTTTGTTATTTACGTAGTTTTATTTTTAACCACCTAAAAAATTATGTATTTTTATGTTTATAATGCTTAAAAATATTTTATTTTATATAAAAATATATATATGCATCGTATGGAGATCAAAAGTAAAATTTTATATAAGGTTATGCTATCTAATTAAACATATTTTATTTCCCATTTGTGATTATATTGCTCGTGGACTTTGATGTGTCACGACGGGCTTGGTTCGTTCGATCGTGCTTGATTGCTACGAGGTGGTTGCTCGTTTGACCTAAATATTAAATATTAGATTGTTATATATTAAACTCTTAAAATACATTTATTTAGTTATGTATAAAAATTTGAAAAAAATTAGTTTGGAGGTAAAGTCTGACATCCGGTAATCTCATCTAAGATTTGGTGACCGTTTGATTGAACACGATCATTTGCACCTATTGCAATGTTCTTTACTTGTCGTCGAATATTTGGGTTTACCATAAACCGTCGCAAACAATTGCAGATATTCCAACGACTTATAGCCACTCCTGTTTTGAAAACATAATTTTATTTAGGGCTAAGAATTTTAATGGTAATTTTCTTTTATAAAAATATCGCTTTATTTATATTTTACATTACTTTAATCACTTTCTTTTGTAAAAGTGGTATTATTAGTCTTTTTTTTTAATCATGTAAGATTTTACAAATTTTTGTTAGTTGTAAGATTTTATTAAAATAACTTATTGTTTATAACATTTTATTAGTTTCAATTATAATTTCTTTTAATTATTGAATTCATTTTATTTGTTCCATATTAATTTTTTTTAACTAAAGTATTAATTTTATTAATTATTGTTGCTCTAAAAAATGTATAAGATAATATGTAAGTGCACGTATCTCAAACAAGTAATATAATAATAAAAAATATCGTTCTTAAGGAGATTGAAATATTAAATAGTATTGTAAAAATTAATTAATAAAATTAATATTGGATGTTTTGTGTAACAAAATAAAATAAAATTAATAAGCACAAGATAACAAGAGTAAGAATGTTAAAACAAAGTTGAATAAGAATGATAGCAAGAATCACAAGTGGATAAATTAGTTACGATTGCAAATGTAACAAATGATATAGTCAGATTGTATTGTTGTAGCAATGCTGTAGAATAGTGCACCGGTAACTAGAATTCGATAATTACATTGGATTCTTCCGAATCTGCAATGTTTATAAATTTCTAGATTCAATAAAATACATTCCTATGCACAACTGAGTCTAAGAACAATATTTAATGCACCAATTCCTTTGGGTTATGTGAGATAATTATATATTCCTATATTAATTGTAATTTTAATTATTATCCTTAGATTCAAATCAAACAAACATTATTCAAGTTTCATCCAATTTCAACTAACCTTTCCAGAATTAATTTCAGTTTTACTATCCTATTAATTGATGATCAAGCAATCAATAAGAATTAATCAATAAAATAAGCATTGAATAACTAGCACCCTTTTGTCAAGCAAAGCACAAATCTTTAAAATTGAAGAACAAAGACTACAATCATTTGCACATCTACAACCCTAACTGAAGGAAAATTAGTCAATCATATCTATGAAATCAAATATTAATTCATCAATATTCAAAATTAGATTCATTGAGTTATAGAAATTGAAAAATAATTGAAGAAGAAATAAATTAATACAACTCCCTTTAATTAAATATCAATCAATTGAATTACAAAAATCTCTAATTCTTTCTTGCTTTCCTCGCTAATAATCCTTACAAATCAAGCCCTTGAATTGATTCTTGCTATTGATATCTTTCCAGATCCAAATTTGCCGCTGTTTTTGTTCTGTTTTTGGTATTCTTTTTTGTGTTTTGCTTGCCCTAAATATGCTGCGTATTCTCCGTTCTGCAGTTGCCCAAAAATCAATTCCTATTTATATCTTAATCCTTAGATTTAATTTGAGATGAAATACTTATGTTGACTTTCAGATTTGTCCTTAAATTGATGAGTTATTATTTGTCAAATATCTTCCTTTTATTTAGAAGCCCAAGCCCAATTGGTGATTTGGATGTTTCACGCTGTTTATTCTGGTGCGCTTTGCTACATCTCTTTGTTGCTCTTTTGTTCTCTACGAAGAGGCATAATAAAACCTCATGAGTAAACTTTAAAATATAAGTTATTTTAATGCAATGCAAGATAATTTCATATTTAATACCAAAGAATTCACACATCATCATAAATGTCACAAATAATATTCAAATGAGCACAATGTGCAACTTTTTTAACATGACCAAGCAAGTTTCAAGAAATAAAAGATAATATTTACTTTAATAAATTAGAGTTATTAATTATTCTTTATAATATTTTAGATAATTTACTTCTATTGTTGTATTAAGTTGGATAAATATAATTTTAAAATTTATTTAATTTCTTTACTGGCTCTGATACCAAAATTTTTAGTAGCATTTTAATTTTAATAATTTTCAATATTTAAGAAAGTAAAATTTTTAGAACAATTTTTCATTTTTAAACTGGTATTGACATAAAATTTTTAATATGTACAAATAAACTTTTATAATTAATAGACAAAATCTAGATGTATTTTTTATATATTCTTAAAAAGGAGGACTTATGCTATCATTTTTCTATAAAAAAAAGGATTTGTGTTGTCCTTTTTCTATAAGAAGAAGATTTAAATATTATAAAAAATAGGTAGATGATTAAACTACTTCTTTTCAAATAAATAAAAAAACTTCAAAATATGTTTTCCTTTTATTTATTGGTTGTGCTTATATGTGCTCTCTTTTAATGTCCCTTTTTTGACTTCGAAAGGATTTGGCAAGGATAGTTAGTGTCTTGAGTAAATGTGATAATTTTTAACACGACACAAATAATTCTTTTAATAAGAATTGATTGATAATTTTTTAATATTTTTAAATATTATTATTTTTTACTATTTTAAATAAGCAACATGAAAAAAAGTTGACAAATATTTTTTACGTGTCATTTAACACGAAAATTCGATACAAAAAATACCAAAATATGACACGAATAATACAAAACTAACACTACACAATTACCACTCCTAGTCTTGAGATTCCCATGAAATTTATGTCTAAATAGATTCTTATATGATAGTTACCAAATCGACAATTAAACCAAAGTAGTAATACCTAAACATCATGCTCCCAATGAGAACATGTGTCATGTTTTCACACCCTATTTTTACCATGTTGCTTGCACACTTATTTTCGTGATCTATACACATGATGAAGTTTCATCTCAATGAACATACCATGTTCACAACTAGAACATACACCTTAACCAAATCACTAAATTTGTTAAGGCTTAAAAATTGGGATGTTAAACTAGACAATCCGATTTGCGTGAACATAGGAATGACAATTTCATCACGTATTTGGACAAAGTTCTTAGGTATGACAATACACAACTTGAATTTGGTACCATCCAAAGTGGGTACATAATTCTAGTCAAACATCCAAACTAAAATAGATAACACATTCTAATGTGCAATCGCTTGAGCCCCAAATCACAAAACAAAAAAATTGTTGTCTAACATATGAATACGATTATAATGGATTTCACATCTTGTGAAATAACCTCCTAGTTAACTACAATCCCATTACATCAAGATATAAGTCATCTTACCCAACCAATACCGAGTAAGTCAAATGTTACAACGCTCTAGAAAGTGGCAAGTTAGATCACTCAACATTAAGATCATTTTGCATATGGTATTGAGTAATATGATTGATACAACTATTCACAAAAATGAATATGACATAGTGTTTATAATATCTCTGGTTTAGTCATGTATAATAATCTATTATATAAAGTAGGAAAATAGACTCATATGACTTCTTATTGCTATTTTCATTCTAAGTTGTACCCCTTACTTGCGTAATATTTATAATTTTATAATTACCCTTCCAGTTGCATGTGAAATTAACCACATCGTTCCTTTATCTCTATTTACATCTCTCTCATTCCACCGGTAAACGTCAGTTATCACAGTACTATCTGGCACTATCACTAGAGTGTGGACTACCACTAGCATCAGGATGACATTGCTGTCAAAAGTTGTAATATCCTATTTTCGTCGGAGCCACAAAGACATGAACCCAAACAAGATCGTGTGAGCTCGATGTGAATTAATGCCCAATCGAAGCCTCTAAGATGCACTTCTTAATTGAAAGTGTAATGAGTTGATGCAATGGAAGAGAAGGTTTCGCATTACGCTTGACATTGTGAAAGGCCTAGATTATCTTCACTCTTTTTGTAAATTGCCTGTGATTCATAATTATTAACCTATGCAAACAGAGGATTGCTCATAAACAACCTTTGAGTTTTTAGATTACTTGAACACCTTAATCAAACTCGGAAGTACCAACTCCAATTGTTTCTCTAAAAAGTGTATAAGTTATTACGTAAGTGCACGTATAGCAAATAAGTAATATAATGATAAGAAATATCGTTCCCACGGAGATGAAAATATTAGAAAGTATTGTAAAAATTAACTAATAGAATCAATATTTGATCTTTTGTGTAACAAAATAAAATAAAATAAATTAATAAGCACAAGATGACAAAAGTAAGAATACTAAAACAAAGCCCAATAAGAAGGATAGTAAGAATCTCAAGTGGATAAATTAGTTAGGATTACAAATGTAACAAATGATGTAGTTAAAACACGAATATTGCAACGATGCTGTGCAAAGCTGTGGCAAAATGTACCAATAGCTAGAATTCAAAAATTACAATGGATTCTTCCGAATTTGCAATGTTTTTAATTCTTAAGGCTTAATAAACACATTCCTATGCATAACTGAGTCTAAGAACAATATTTAATGCACCAATTCTTTTGGATTGTGTAAGACAACTATATATTTCGATATTAATTGCAATTTTAATTATTATTCTTAGATTCAAATTAAACACACATTAATCAAGCTTCATCTAACATCAACTAATTTTTCGAGTATTAATCTCAGTTTTATTATCCTATTAATTGATAATCAAGCAATCAATAAAAATTAATCAATAAAATAAGCATTGTGTAACGTCTCGATATCTTTGATACATAAATAAACCAAAAGAGGGTTATTAATGTTAAATAAGGTTCTCAAATAGTCTACCAATGACAATATCGTCTTTTTAAAACATTAATATCCTCAAGACTAGTATTTTTAAAACTCAATAATAATACAACTTAGCAACAAAATTTCTAAAACCTAGCATTCTAGACCAAAACCAACTTAGGGGACCAACAATTTTCAATAATGTTGCCAAATCCTTCTCATAAAATTTCCTGAAAAAATGGTAAATAAAACTTGGATAAGTGAAACCACTCAGTAAGTAAACTCACCATACAAAAAATATTGAGCAATCACATATAACAAACAATTTATACACGACAAATAACATGCTAATGCTTATGTTTTCAATATGAAAGTCAATAAAATGCGTGGTCACTACTTAAATAATAATATTTGAAGACCGTATTTCAAATAATGTTGTGGCCCAAAATAAAACATACAAAAATTTATCTTTCTTACTTGATCGTTACTCATAGCAAAACGTTCAAAAATGATCTTTCTCAATATGTCACGACTCATAACAAGCTTTTCAAAATTATATTTTATAGAATGCCATGTACTCTATCGTATGAATGGTGGAGCTAATACAAAATGTCACCCGTCGGCAACCAAAACAATAAATCACTCATCGTTGATTAGCACGCGTGAAGGGTAAGTGCAAGTGAGTCATAAAAATCTTAGGGTCGAAGCTGAAATTTTATAACAAATTCTCACATGCAAAAATATGTCCAAACCATATGGTAAGGAATCAAATTCCCTTAGGTACCCAAGGACATCTCCCCACACGGCCTAAAACAAATACAATATGCTCCCAATCAAAATCCAATCATAACGATGGTCAAAAACATTCTATCAAAACTATTTTCAAAAATCTGTTTAATTTTAAAGTCGAAAGCATAATTAAAAACATGAGGTTTCAACATCAAAAGTTTTGTATGTCATGCATATGAACATGCTTATACCAATACTAGACAACCAATAATCACATATACATACAAAAATGATAGCACACTATTTATTTAGCCATAACAATCCCAAAACAAAACATAAAAATGAAAACAACCATAAAAACGTTCATACATAAAACAAACAATACTATATAACAAGTAAAGTCAGTCTACTTACCTCAAACATGCTGCAAAATTTTACAATATCATATGATCTATACACAACCAATATTATCCTATAATTTTCATGAATAATAGAATCAACTTATAATCTTAACTATAAGGACATAACTATATATTTTTCTTTTATTCATTCTTAAATCCTATTTTTCGTGTGTTTCCATAAATTATGACATTTTTGATAAATAATTTTTGTTTTAAAATTTTATTTACACTTATAAAAGATTATCCCAAGGAAAATATATGACACCTATTATAACCTAAAAAACTAAGCTAACCTGAACATTTCTCAATACATGATTTATTACCAAATACAAAAATTTAGTTTCTTTGTAAAATTTCTTTGAGTCAAACTAGACACATGTATCTATTTGTATTAAAATTTTTAGATTAAAATCATAGAGAAATCATATTCAAAACATACTTGAAAATCAATTTACGAAATTAGTTAGGAAATTTACTTGTCAAAGTACCCCTTTATTGAAAAATATCTCAAATATTTTATAAACATTATTTGGTTTTGAAATTTTCATAAACAATCAATGACATATATGTAAAGTTGTTATTAAAATTTTAGATTAAAATAATTATTTTAAATTATTTTTATTTTGAATGTTAATACAAAAACTGCAGAATTTTAGATTTTTAAATCAAACTTCAAATATTTACAAAAAAAAAAAAAACATTTTTGAGCGATTCAAAAGCCATTAGACTAAAAAATATGTCTATATTTTTCAATAAAAATTTCAAGTTCTAATTCAGAACTTAACTATTTCGAAATTATCAGAACATATACTTGACTCAGAATTTTAGGGTTTGTAGCCTCTTTTTCCCCTCTTAATTTTAATACATAAAAAAGCAACAAAAATTTAGACAAATTAGATTATGTTGATTTTCATCATAAAAGTTTAGAATTTTTTTTATTCCCCTTGAAACCTTTAATAAAAACATATGAAAACTATTAAAAATTGTGAGTTTTGAGACTTAGATTCTTACCTTGAGATCACTTCTATTGTTGCTTAAAGACCTAGAGTACTTGAAACTAATGAGAAGTGGGAAAGAGAGAAAAGATTTAACGTGAAAATATTTTCACGCTCTTGTTTTATTTTATACTTATACTTTATTTTGTTTCTTTGTTAAATACAAACTCTAATCTTTTAAGTAATTCAATCTCAATCATATTCCAACACAAATATTCCTTTTTTTTTTTATTTATGTTAACATTGTTATTATTATTATTTTTTTGTCGTTACACATTGAATAACATCATCTTGTCAAGGCAAAGCACAAATTTTTAAAATTGAAGAACAGTGACTACACTCACTTGCACATCTACAGTCTTAATTGGAGGAAAATTAATCAATCATATCCATAAAATTAAATATCAATTCATAAATATTCAAAATTATATTCATTGAGTTATAAAGATTCAAAGAAAATAGAGAACAATAAAAGAAAGTAAATCACTAAGAAACCCCTTTAATTAAATTCTCAATCAATTGAGTTACAAAATCTTTAATTCTCTCTTACTTTCCTCACTAATAATCCTTGCGAACCAAGCCCTTGAATTAATCCTTGCAGTTGGTCTCTTTCCAGATCCAGAAATTGCTGTTGTTTTGCTCATTTGTTTTGATATATTTTTTTCTATCGAATCTGCGTGTCTTTTTTTATTTATTGCAAAATCAGTCCCTTTTTATATGTCAATCCTTAGGTTTAAGTTGAGATGATATTCTTATTTTAACTTCTAAATTTTTCCTTAAATAGGTGAGTTATTAGCTGCTCATTATCATCCTTTTATTAAGAGCCCAAGCCTAGTAGCCAAATTTTATGTTCCAAACTGCTCTGAATCTGGTATCCTTTGCTATATAAGTGAACTTCAAAATATAGGTTTTTTTAATGAAATAAAGATAGATTTAGATCTAATATAAAAAAATTCACTCATCTCCTCAAATTGCGCAAACAGTATCCAAATGAGCGTAATGTGTACATGTTCTCAAATAATCAAGCAAGTTTTTAAGAAATAAAAGCTAATATTACTCTAATAAATTAGAGTTATCAACTCTGCCCAAACTTAGCATCTTGCTTGTCTTCAAGCAAATAAATCCTAGGGTGATTGGTAATTGATAAAGTAAGGAAAAACAAAATCCTCAATTTATGGACTCTTTACTAAAAACATAAATGTAAACCAATAAATGAATTAAACTTGTTGTATCAAAGTTAGGAAGAAATAATCTTAGATTCATAATTTAAATTAATTTTTCTCAAATTCTAGCTCAAATATTTCAAAACTCATTTCAAAATAACCCTATGTGTGTGTGTGTGTGATGTTCATGGTTTGTCATTTGACATTTTCCCTCAAACTAAGGAAAACCATGATCCTTAAGCTTAAACTCCTACTTCCATAAGTTGGCTTTTTGAAACCCTCTCTACTATTATAGATATTCACTAACCAAAGATCAAAATGAATTAATAAAGCTTGAAATGTAAGGCTTGAATTAGGGTGAGGTAAATGTCATATTTAGGCTTCATATTCCACAAGCACAAATACCATTAAAGAACTTTTAGATTTTTTTTTTTTTGCATTCTCTTAAATTGACACCCCCAAATTTTTCTTCAATTTCTTTTCCATACAACTTACAATAACCATGACTTTATTTACTTGTTTATATTTTCTTCTCTCTTTTTTTTTCCTTTTTTCTTGAAAGAAGATAACTACAAGTTGAACATCAAGTTGCTTTTATGTTATAGCATAAAACTGTTTTGCTAGAAACTTTGTTGCGGTAAAGTTGCAGCAAAGTCCTATATATATATATATAAAACTCAATACAAGTTAACATGAATGATCTTCAACACAATAGCAACATATTTAAATAACACAACTTCTTCTCTCTCAAGATGTACAACCCCTTCTAAAATAAATCTCAAAAATGATAATGCACTTGTGAGGTAAAAATCAAAGGATATGCATATAGAGGAATGTTAGGCTAAGATGTAGGTTTTAAAGAAAAAAACTTTGATTAAGTATGGCTCAAATCGGGTGTACTAAGGAAATTAAAAAAAATTCTTTACTTAAGGTTGGCATGAAAAGCACAATCAAATTCAAATAAGGCCTAAATCACTTCTTTGGTTAGTAAGATTTCTAGAATTTTACTTTCAGAGACTCTCCAAATCAATTCTGAAGGCTTAAGCTCTCCCATATGCTTTTCTCACTCTCAGTTCATATCAAGCTAAAATTATGATTGTGCACATGAGTTATGAGAAGGTTATTTTAAGACAAGTTCTCAAAAAAAAAAAAAAAATTACTAGTACCCAATCAAATCAAATCTTTTAATCAATTAAGGTATTTTTTTTAACAAGTCAACAACTCAACCTCAAAATAAAATCAACACAAAGAGAACAGAACTCAGGATCAACTTTCCACAAAACAATTCATCATCATCATCAGGTTGCCAAAAACAGTATGAAGCATAAAATCATAATTGAACACAAAAAGTAAATAAGACAACACCCCTCCCCCAAACTTAAAAACAAGTAGTGTCCTCGCTGCTTAGGAGTAGAAAATCAATAGAAAAAAAAGAAAAAGAAACATAGAGTTGCAAAAATAAGAGTTGAAGAAACGAAAAAGAAATGAAAAAAGCTGCCCTGTTTGCTGCAACAATGCTACCACTCTATTTTTAGTCGCATTTGGGGGCACTTTGCAGCATTCTACTTCTAGCAGTGAGTGCCTTGACAATACTAGATAGCTTCCCTTTTCCTTTTTTGTTGGAAGACTCTGGTTGCTCAAGAATTAGGACATCTTCCTCAGAATTTGAGCTCTCTTACGGATCTACTATGGGTGGGTTAGACTGTGAAGGAGGTGTCTCTTGTGGGGTAGCATTGTCCTTATGTTTATCCTAAAAAATGTGTGTTGGAAATTGGGGCAACGAGAAAAATTTCTTAGAGTTTCCCGCAGGTTCTTTTGGAGTACAATATATCTTGCTCATATGTATATTTCCAAACTATTTATATTGCTCCATGAGCTCATATTATTGGACCTCTAAATTAGTGAGCCATTTGTCCATGAGAGCTTCCAAGTTAGAAGAGGAAGATGGTTGTTCTGCAGCGAGTACTTCAGGTTGGGTGTCTTGTTGCTTTTGTGAAATCCAATTGATAGCATTCTTTGTAATGGCACCCTTTTTCTTGAGTTCTTCTTCCTCATCAGCTATAGGTATATCAAATGCCCTACACAAAGTAGTAATGAGCGAAAGAAACATTAAGCTGTCCCTTTTTCTTACTGCATACATCCTGATTTGTTTAGCTATTATCCTTCCAACATTTATTTGTCTTCCTAAAAGTATGGCACCCACAAGTGCAATTCGTTCTCTACTTACTGTTTTTCCAAGTGTGGATGGCATGAGACGTGTCTTAAGAAAATGGTATCAAATTTTAGCAGCTGGTATAAGGGATGCTCTATGAATAGTAAGAGCCCCTTGAGTGGATCTGTCTCAATGAGTTCCAGGCTCACAAACCTAGAGTAACATTTCATTCCATCCCATTTCATGTATGGATTGAAGGTAGCTGCTGAAATCGTCATCAAAGGAGGGAAGGTAATAAATTTTGTTAATGTCCTCTTCAGAAAATGAAACCTCAACTTCTCAAACTACAACCCAGTCTTGATTTTGGATGTGGAAGTTGGAGTAAAATTCCTTAACTATTGGCATGACAACTTCCTCTAGTTGCCTTAAACTCTTTCCACCCAAAATTATTAATCACTTCAGCAACATAAACAAGGACTCCATAATTCTCCCCTGATGAAAACACAAACCCTTTTTCTCTACATAAAGACCGTTTACTAACCACCTCATTATGGTTTTCCTTCTCTCTGTCACTAATAAAGCTATATGCAATTATGGCTTTTTGAGCTATACATTTTGTTCTATCCATTATGTCTAACCTTATTCACAAATTAAGTGGTGAATATTCTCAAATTGAAATAAAAAAGTAGCCCAAGGTAATCAAAAGTAAGTCAAATTAAAACCAAATTTTTCGATGGGTGCAAATAACCACAGCACAATTCAAAACCCAATGTACAATGTTAGCATAGGAATAACACCCAATTTTGCAACCAAAATTTCACAAATTTCTCAACGTAGGTAGAGAATGGCACGACCTAAGATAAATTTATGAAGCTAGAAGTTCTTACCGAGTTAATAACTTGGAGTAAAATCCACCCACTGAAGTGAAAGGTGAAGGAAAATGAACTAGGAAAAATTAATTTGCACACCGAATGGTGGATTTTACGTTGGTGACAGATTGGGTGTTGAGAGGAAAAATTGATTGTTCTTCACGTGGGGTTCACGTTGGTGAAGTTGAAGACCACGATATGCTTAATGTTAGGTGTTGGGTTGGAAAAGTTGTGAAGGTTGTGGGTTTAGAAGCTCACAACGCCGAGTGGGGTTTGTTGTGTGCTCGGGTTTGGAGAAAAGATGGGTGTGGGGAGATGAGTTGTTAGGTTAACTTAAGAGAGGGAATGGGGTTTAATGGGCTTTAGCAAACCGGACCAATTTTTTTTTTCAAGGAAAATTTCCTTTTATGGGCCATTAATCCTTATTTGTCATTCCATCTTTTCTTCCCCAAAATTTAAGCCTCTATGAAAGCCCAATTCAGAAAGTGTGATGTTGGATCAACCCAGATTAGCTCTGATCAGATGTGCCACGGAGAACATTGGAAAGGTTTGCTATAGTTTTGCTGCAGCAAAGTTTCCTAGTTTGTGAATCGTGAAGATGTTGTTTCTACTATGCTTCTTCCCTGCTCTTATATTCATGTGATGACCTAAAATGAAAAACATGACCGAATAAAACAATTAAATTCAAATTAACTAAATTAAATTATAAAACATAAAAGAAAAATTAAGAAATACGGATTGCCTCCCATAAGCGCTTGTGTTAAAGTCGACATCCCAACTTCTCTTGCAGTCATGGTTTTGTAAGTGGAATGGAGGTATGCTCCATGTCAACAATTCTTCCCCAATAATGTTTAATACGCTGGCCATTAAGTTTGAGTATCCTCTGGATTTTTCCTCCATTAATTCCACCACTCAAGAAGGGAAAATCTTCATGATTTGAAATAGCTTTGACCAATGGGTCCTCAATTTTTCAGGAAAGATTTTCAGCCTGGAGTTGAACAATAGAACTTGTTGTCCAACTTCGAAGCTTCTAGGGGTAATCCTCTTATTATGTCATTGCTTAGTTTTCTCTTTGTACAACTTGGCATTTTCATATGCATGGTTTCGAAATTCATCCATCTCATTGATTTGCATCATTCTCTTCTTTCCAACAACTTGCGTATCAAAATTCAGCTTTTTGATGGCCCAATAAGCTTTCTGTTCAAGCTCAACAGGGAGATGAAAGCTTTTTTGAATACCAATTTATAAGGAGACATTCCTAAAGGTGTGGCCACCTTATGTTTAACTATATACTTGGTTAACAAAGCTGTAAATTGTCTATTTCAAAAGTGTGGTCCACCATCACTTATAATAGCATGTGGAGTTTTAAAGCATGAGAATATGTTTTTCTTGAGGAACCTCACCACCACCTTGGCATCATTAGTGGGGAGCACAACAACCTCAACCCATTTTGAGACATAGATAGTCTACAGCTACAAGGACATATTGATTCCCATAACTTGAAGGAAATGGCCCCATAAACTCTATCCCCTAAACATCAAATAATTCCATTTCCAGAATGTTGTTAAGTGGCATTTCTTGCTTTCTAGAAATGTTTCCAACCCTTTGACATCGATCACATTGAAGCATAAAATTATGAGCATATTTGCACAAAGGTAGGCCAATAGAATCCGGATTGCAAAATTTTGGAATGGTTATGGTTCCTTCAAAGTGTCCTCCATACGGTGATGCATGACATTGTTGTAGGACATTCTCCATTTCTTCTTCGGCAATACACCTCCTAATCATTTGATTTGCACACTGCTTAAATAAGAAAGACTCATCCTAATAATAGAATTTCACATCATGGAAGAGTCTTTTCTTTTGTTGGTGGTTCAAATAAGGAGGTAGCAGCCCGCTCACTAAAAATTTCACAAAATCTGCATACCGAGGCACTTGAGCTTAAGAAACTGCAAAAATTTGTTCATCGGGGAAATTCTCATTAATTTCAACTAAGTGGTCTTCCTTTTGCTTCAACTTAGAGAGATGATCAGCTACTTAATTCTCAGTCCCTTTTCGATTCTTAATTTTCAAATAAAATTCTTGCAATAATAGCACCCATCGAATCTGTCTCAGTTTAGCTTCTTTCTTTTCTATAAGATATTTGATAGCAGAATGATCAATATAAACAATGACTTTGGTTCTAATTATATAAGACCAAAATTTTTCAAATGCAAAAACAACACCTAACAATTATTTTTCCGTTAATGTGTAGTTTAGTTGGGCTTCCTATAATGTTTTGTTGGCATAGTAAATGGAATGAAATACCTTGTTTTTTTGCTGCCCCAAAATAGCTCCTATTGACATGTCACTATCATCACACATAAGTTCAAAAGGTGAAGACCAATCCAGAGCCACAATTATAGAAGTTGACACAAGTTTATTCTTCAACTTAAGAAAGGCATGCAAACCTGCATCATCAAAGCAAAATGGTTTGTCCTTTTCTCTACACAAGTTTATTCTTCAACTTAAGAAAGGCATGCAAACCCGCATCATCAAAGCAAAATGGTTTGTCCTTTTCTCTACACAAGTTTATTCTTCAACTTAAGAAAGGCATGCAAACTTGCATCATCAAAGCAAAATGGTTTGTCCTTTTCAAGTAGAGTGCATAAAGGTTTTGAGATTTTTGAGAAGTCCCGAATAAAATGCTTGTAGAAGCCAGCATGTCCAAAAAAGCTTCAAATCCCCTTCACTGAATTTAGTAGCGAAAATTTCTATATTGTCTCAATTTTTGCTTTATCAACCTCAAGGCCACTCTCAGATACCTTATGTCCCAAAAAAATTCCTTCCTTGACTATAAAATAAAATGACATTTATCCAAATTTAAGACTAGGTTGGTTTCTTTACACAAGTGTATAACTGTCGTCAAATTGCTTAAGCAGGAGTTATACGAATCTCCAAATACTAAAAAATCGTCCATAAAAACTTCCACAAATTGGTCTACCATATTAATAAAAATTGCCATCATACACCTCTGAAATGTAGCTGGTGCATTACACAGCCCAAATGGCATCCTTCGAAACGTACAAGTACCATAAGGACATGTAAAGGTTGTCTTGTGTTGATCCTCTGGAGCTATGACAATCTAATTATACCTTGAATACCCATCTAGAAAACAATAGTATTTTTTTTTTCCCTCAAGAAGATCCAACATCTGTTCTATGAAAGGAAGAGAAAAATGGTCTTTTTGGGTGCCTTTATTTAATTTTCTAAAATCCATGCAGACTTTCCACCCAATGACAACTCTTGTGGGGATTAATTCATTATTGGCATTCTCCACTACAGTCTGTTGCTCACAATGGTGTATATGATTTTACGCAAGTGCACGTGTCGCAAATAAGTAATATAATGATAAGAATGATCGTTCCCACGGAGATTGAAATACTAAAAAATATCGTAAAAATTAACTATTAAAATCAATATTTTGTGTTTTTATTTATTAAAATAAAATTAATAAAATAAAATAAATAGAACGAGAGGACAAGAGTGAAAATACTAAAATAGCGTTCAACAAGAAGGATATCAAGAATCGCAAATAGATAAATCAGTTAGGATTGCGAATGTGATAAGTGATGTAGACAAACTGCGTTGCTGTAGCAAAGTGCACCAGTAACTAGAATTACGAAAATTACAAAGGATTCTTCCGAATCTGCAATGTTTATATATTTTATGATTCAATGAAACATATTCCTATGCACAACTAGATCTAAGAACAACGTTTCATGCACAAATTCTATTAGGTTATGTGAGATAATTATATATTCATATATTAATTTCTTCACACTATTCTAGCTTCATCCAACCTAAATTAACCTTTCCAGATTCAATTTCAGTTTACTATCCTATCAATTGTTGATCAAACAATCAATAAGAATAAATCAATAAATTAAGCATAGAATAACTAGCACCCTTTGTCAAGTGATGCACAAAAACTTGATAGTCAAATTTTGTATTTTATAAAAAGCTCGCAAGTGCACGAATCACTTGTAATGAGTGATAAGTATACTCCCAAGATCGTCTCTCAAGGAATTGCGGTGGTTCTAAAACGTTATTTATTTTCTTATTTAGTTGAACAAATAATCCTAAAACATTCTAACAATTGTCGGTTGAAGAACAGATTGTAAATTCGGAATTAAATTAAACAAAACTAAAATAAAATGAAAATAAAAGTAATCACAACCAAAGTGGGATGATGGATGTAAATGGGAATTTTAGTTCGCTATCCATTCATGGCAAAAACAAATTAAGCATTCAATTAAAAATTGGATTTAATGATTTTTCCGCTAAACCTAGAAAATCCCAAATCAATGGCAATTTTCACTACAATCAACTAATTAACTTCTTTGATCCGGACCGTTAATTAACTAATTGGAATTAGCTCAAGGAAATAATTCTAACCACCTAAACTAACACAAATCAATGCAATCAATTTAGGCTCTTGTTCATAATGCACAATTAAGCAAAGATGGCGTTTCTAATGCCTAATTCTAAAATATTCTTCCTAATTACAAACTAAGGTTTGGTCCACCATTAATTTACAATCAGAAAATAATAAGAACATGAACAAGAAATAAATCCAATCATATATAATTAAATTACAAAATTGTTCTTCCAATCATTGGAAGCAATACTAAAATTCCAAAATACATATATTAGCAAGCCATAACTAAATTGGTGTCAATCAATTTAGTCATGGAGGCAAACCACAAAATCAGAGAAGAAAAAGATATTACACTAAAAAAATACCCCAATGAATCCTCTAGCTCCAATTCCTTGAACTTGGTTGATCCTCTTTCTCAAATCCTTGGAGTAGCTTCAACAATGGAGGGTCTCCTCTTGATTTTGGGTTGATTTTGGGTGGAAAACCCTTGCTGCAGTAGCAGCAAAGGGTAGGAAGAAATTTGGTGTGAAGACTTATGTTTGGGAGAGGTATAATGTGGTATTTATAGGAGGAATGAAGTGGAATACGCATTTTAGGATTTCTGGGCAGTTTTGGCACGCTCGCCTCGGCGCAGGTTTTTCATGCCTCGGGGCGCGTTCTATTTTGGTTCCAGAGTAGAAAACAGAAACCTCCCCGCCTAGGCGCAGGTTTTTCATGCCTAGGTGCGCGTTGCTTTTGTCTTGTATGTAACCCTTACATAGTTTTTGAATTCCAATGTAAGCCTTACATTCTCTAGCTTTTGTTGCTCCATTTTCTCTCTTTTTGTGTCATTCAATCCAATATTCTTCTAAGAGTCCAAAAACCTACAAAACACAAAAATACCTTCCAAAACACGAAAATAATAAAATAAAACATAAAATGAATGCTTAAAAACATAACAAAACATAGGTCAAAATTGTGTTCATCATCAAGCAAAGCACAAGTTTTTAAAATTAAAACATAAGGTCTACATACACTTGCACATCCACAACCCTAACTGAATGAAAATTTAGCCAAACATATTTATAAAATTAAACATCAAATCATTCATGTTCAACATCAGATCCATAGAGTTATAGAAATTTGAAAAACAATAAAAGAAGAATAGAAGAAGGAATAAATTAATAAAACCCCCTTTTATTAAATCTGTCTCTGTTCTCTGTCCAAATCTGCTGCGTTCTTATTCTCCTCTGCTGCCGAATCTGTCTAATAAATCAGCCCAGAATTCTGCTGTGTTTTCCTCCTCTGATGCCCCCCTGTTTCTGTCTAGAATTTATGTTCAGAATCTGCCCAGAAATTGTGCTGCTACCTGCTGTATTTTTCTCTCTTATTGCCGCCTGTTTCTCTTCAATTTTGGTGCCCAGATCTAGGGTATATTTTCCTCTTCTTGTGTCCTCTGGTTGCTGCCGCAAATCTGGTTGTTCCTCCCTATTTTTCTACTGCCTAGATTCTGCTATATATGTTATTTATTTACTGCCATAGTTTTTCTAAAATCAGCCCCTGTTTTGCCTTTTAAATCCTAGGTTTAATTGGAGATAATTTTTCTAGTGTTATCATCCAAAATTACCCCTAAAAAGGTGAGTTAGTAAGTGTCCAATATTGTCTTTTTGTTGAGAGTCCAAATCAGCTCTTAAATTTTTATTTCCAGATCAGATTCTGATTTAGAATTATTTTCCTGGTGTGATTTTGCTGTAGCAATGTTGTAGCAAAGTTGCAGCAAAGTTGGATTCTTGCAATTTTTTATTGTTGTCTTTATCTCCTACAAGGGAAATGAAAATCTAATGAGTGCACATCAAAATATAATTCTTTTTAACGGATTTCATAATTATTTTGAATTTATTATCAAAGAATTTACTTAAATCACAAAGTCCACAAATATTGTATAAATGAATATAATGTGCAAACATTCTTAAAAGAACAAATAATTATTTATGAATAAGAACTAATAATACTCTAATAATTCTTAATTCCATGGGGTTCAAGGCATTGAAATTAAAAACAATTCTTAATTGTGAGATTTTTTCTCTTTACACAAATTTGATCATAATCATTGGGTGAGGTCCACGAGTGTTGGCAGTTTTGTGCACATAATTTTTATGATGTATTGTTTTAGTAATTAGGACTCCTCCCAACAAGTTTCAAGATATCATAGTTCTCAAAGTGGTTACAATATTTAAACGACTAATATTCAGGTAACCTGCATACATATCTAAGTGCATTTCATATAGGCTTTTGTTTGACTAATTTATAATATTCTGAATAACTTTTATGAGCCTTTTTAAATAGTCGGATCGATCCCCCCTTGAGACGGATCGATCGCAGTACAGATCGATCCCCATACGATCCCATACAGATCCTCCCCTCGCTGCGTAAAATAGAATGATGAGTTTTTACTGAGCTAGATCGATCCTCCTATGGTTAGATCAATCCCATTTCGATTCTCAACCGATCGTGTTCAATCTGCGCAATTTATTTTTGAGGTTTGGAGAGATGGATCGATCCCTCCTTAGACAGATCGATCCCCCTATAAGTTGGATCGATCCCCATGTGTGCTAGATCGATCCAAAGTCTCGCTGACGTAACTTTTTTAATTGACGGATCAATCCACCTCATGCCGGATCGATTCCACCGCCTGTAATTAGGTTTTTGTACACAATTTTTAACCCTAATCAGCCCTCAATTACCAGTTATATTTTGACACATCAGCAAGTGACATATTACTATCAGGATTCCACAATACATTACAGTTTGCTTATAAATAGAAGTTCATGCGCTTGATTAATTAACACTTACTAATTTTATGATTCATGTGCTAGGCTTAGATTCATCCCTATATTTTTCATCTATGCTATTTCATACCTGCTTTATCTATTGATTTTTGATATGTTATATTTGCATGAATACGGTAGATTTGAGCCTATTTAATATATCATGAATTATTTAATACGGATCTGTGCTTAAATTATATTTGTTTTAGATTTTCAATTTGCTTCTACTTTCATCTGATTATCTGACTAAAGCGATTGATAGGATAGTTCATTACATTAGTCCATTTAGAACATGCATTGTACTTGCGTTATTTGTGCTAACCTTTCAGGTTGTTCCATGAACGTGTTTGAGAGCTTGAGAAGAGTTGTTCGAAACGTTGGTCTAGATCCATTCATCTACCTTAAAGAGACTTTGAAGAAAAGAGCGACAGTTCATAAGTATAGTACACAGGGACGTTATCACTGTAAGGGTAATCTAAGACCTCTTGTACTTGAACATTTATTTTTTCATAGTGGACAGGTTAGGTGGTCCCGGTGGACCAATGGTTTTCCTCTTAGGTCGTGTTGACCTAGGTTGTTTCCACCTAAAAATCTGCGTGTCATCTTTTCTTTATTTTTGCAATTATTTCGTAACTGCATGTCTGACCGTTATGATTAATTTAGAAATTAAAATAATCTATAATTGTTACAAATAAACTATTCATCCTCCCTCTAGGCTTATTAGGTCCATAACTTAGAACTTTCACATTGGACAATAATTTATTATTATTTTTTTTACTCGCAAAATTAGTGATTATATCATGATCGTATAATTCCATAATACTTTATTTTAGGCAAATTACACTAGAATTATTTTGTTCTTCTTTTGTCATTTTTAAAATTAGCTTTTGAAATTTATTAGCTCAACCTTTATTATTTTTCAAAACAAAACTAACATGTATCATACAATATCATTTTCTATTTAATAACTCTAACTTATTTGATCTCATCACATCTTATCCATTTAGAATATAAATGTAATGAGTCTCACTTTAAAGCTAATTTTCCATCATTTTTTTTCATATTATTTTTCTAATTATCAAACTTTTATAATATAAATAATCATATATTTCTTTAAAATAACACTCTCACACACGCATACACATAAACAATGACAGAGTTCGAATATATTTATTTTAATGCTTAAATAATCATATATGTATACCATTGTATTACAAAACAATTAATTATTAACTCATTTAAAAATCCATGATATTAATTCATAAAATTAATGAATAGCTATCCTAATTTGTACCATGGCATAGCCAAAAGTAATTTTTGAGGAAACTACGTATCAAATCTTATAAGTGTTGAAACTAAAACTAAAAAAACATATTACAATATAAAAAAATAATATATGATTTATAATTTTATGCTTGAGATTATATTTAAAAATATATATTCTTAAATAATATAAGACTAACAAATATAAATAAAAATGACAAATTAAAGCAAAAAAATATATTAAAATTTTCACATAAAGAAATTTTCAATTAAATTCAAAACAATATTAAAAAATGTTAAATAAAATAATTTTATATAAATTAAGGTTGGAGTAAAATAGAATATAATTTTTTTTTACAATATAAATGAAACCTAAAAGCTTTAGTAATAAGTTTCTCATCATGCTTTTTTTTTTTTTTCCATATTTTTATTTAGTTTTTAAGCTAAATTATATTTTTAGTTCTAAAACTTTAATTAAATTTACATCTAGCTCTCTAAGTTTTTAAAACATACGATTTAATCATCAAATTTTTAAAATTTTAAACATAAATTCGTAAACTTTTAATTAAATGAGTAATTATATTTGTCCTTATTAGAGCACAAACTTCACCAACATATTAATTTTAAAACAAGGATCGAACTTTGAAATTAGGTAGGACCGACAAGCATTTATAAAAAATGCAGTGTATTTTTCAATGAGAAAACTATACAAGTATCGGCGGTGAACATAATACAACCTTTAGGGGTGTTCAAAAATTCCCAAAAATCAACCCAATCTTACCCAACACAAAATGTTTGCTTTTGAAATTGTATTGGTTTGGGTTGGTTTTTAATTTTTGGTTTTCATTTCTTAAAAAATCGTTTAATATTAGATTGTTTTAATTTTCATTTCTTAAAAAAAAATGCTTAATATTGGATTGATTTGATTTTTATTTATTAAAATCATGCAAGAACCGAATCAACCCAATTTGTTTATTATTTTTTTTTATATTTATATTTTATATAATTATTTAAAAAAAATTCATTAGGGTTTCTTATCCAATAGAGATCAGACCTTCATAATATCAAACCTTCAAATTTTTGTTCTTTCGAGTTGCCTCTCACTTTCTTGGTTCACTCACACCTGTCAACAGTGGACTTTCAGTTCATTCTTGCCAGTCGCCTTCGCCTCACTCTTTACGGTCACCACTTGCCAACCCGTCTTATGTGTTGCCGAGCCAGCTCCTCAGCCCACACTCTTGCTAGTTGCCGACATCCCAATGTAAAATCAGTTCCACCCTTATCTTCACTCGACATCAACAGTTCTACTTCCAGTAGACCACTATTTGAGATTGCGATTAATATGATGTATAATGTAATAATATATAACATTGAATAGATTATGTATTTTTTTATTAATTTTTTTGTATCATGTTGAATAGAGGGCATGTATAATGTTTAATAGGTTATAAAAGGGGAAAATTTTCTTAATCCAACCCAAACTAAAAAAAAAATGGTTCGAATTGAATTAATTTTTTAAATTTATTTATTTGATATTGTTTTAATTTTTAAAGAATCAATTATATTGAGTTCTTTTCTATACCAAATCAGTCCATATATATACACTTTGAATAGGCTTACATGTTATAATGATATTATTTTTTTTTATTTTCTTTTATTTGTTCAATGATGATAATATAAAAGAAAAGAAACAATCATGTTAATCCCAACTTTTCTCAATGGAATTAAATAACATTGTTTTTTTTAGTGAGGATATAATTCTAATAAGATGTGTAAGGTTTATTTTGTATTGGCAATTTTCGTGGACAAAATGTTTGATTGTAATCTAGAATAGGAATTCAACAATTATTCAGACCACACGTGATGATGGAGTCACCAAGCTTGCAACGCCCATATGACAGGTATAATATTCCATCATGCATACATCTGCACACAATTGAGCACGACACTTAGTATGGATCGTAACGAAAAATGTATTGTGCACATGTTGGTCGATCGATCGAGAGTATTGTTCGATCGATCGAGTGGTCGATCGATCGAGACTGAGACAACTTCGATCTAGGTGCTCTCTGTTTGGACTGGATCGATCGAGCAATTGGACCGATCGATCGAACCATGTTCGATCGATCGAGTATAGAACAACTTCGATCCAGGTTCTCTCTGTTTGAGTTAGATCGATCGAGTTTTGTGTATCGATCGATCGAGACCTTCTCGATCGATCGAGACGGCCTGTCGATCGATCGAGACAGTATTATATTCCTACTCAAACTCTATTTCTTAATTCGACCCTTATGTTTCTTTTACCTAATTGACCACATTTAATGTTAAGAACAGTATTCTTATTTGAGGATAATTGTGGTAATTGGTAAATCCTGATAGGAAAAGAGTTATAGTGAATTGCAAATCCTATTTGAACTAGGATTGGACTCTATATAAGTGAAGGGATGTTTATGCATAATCAATCAACTTGAGCATTTAGAATTACATAGCACTAATACTTTCTAGCATCTGAATTGTGCTTATTCTCTTCATCTATTGTTCTTAGGCTTTCTCATGTTATATTCATATGCCTAATTGATTTGCATGATATTGAGCTTAATTGAATGTTCTAGGGTTTGCTAGCTGATCCTGTTTTTACATCGCATGTTATTGAATCTGCTAGTTAGGATTGTTTATTGTTTGAATCCGCTCTAGGACACACATTGCACTTGTGTTTTTGTGCTAACGTTACAGGTGACAGGTTCGGTATTTCGTGTGACTCGAAATTACCGAAGGTGACGGGTTCGGTTGATCTTGTGTGACTCAAGTAGATCGGAACGTTGGTCCGGATCCAGACATCTAACTATTGGAGGCTGTGAAAGGAGCAAGCGGCTCGTAAGTAAATTACAGAAAGGGGGATCTATCTGCGACGGGTAGTTCTGGACTCTATGGTTGTAATTGAACATTATTTTCATAGTGGATAGTTAGGTGGTCCGGTGGACCGGTGGTTTTCCTCTTAGGTCATTGTTGTGGCCTAGGTTGTTTCCACCTAAAAATATCGTGTGTTGTTTTATTATTCCGCATTTATCTTTACACGCGATTGCATGTCTGGCCGTTGTGATTAGATTATATAATATTTGTTGAAAATTGAAAATAACCTATTCACCCCCTCTAGGCTTATTAGATCCGTAATTAAAAACTTTTTTCAAGATGTATAGGATTATTGAGCAAAATCATGCATATGTATAGTTCTCAAAAACAAATTATTGTTCTCTTAACAAAAAAAATAAAATTATTCTGCTAAAATGATTTACACATGAGGTTTTTTTTTTTTGGGTTAAGGACGTGAGGCATCTTATTCCATCACATAGGAATATCCTATTTTTCTAGTGAGAACAGTAAATAAGAGATTTCTCAACGTCCGATTCACGCAACGCGGTGGACCAAAAATTGCACATGACGAACCACGACGGTTAAGAAGACCTTAGACGGAGCCTAACTTAATTGTTTTCCTTATCTAATAATCCACTGACACGTTTTAGAATAAAATTACAGCTGTCGTCATGATTTATTTGCTTCGCAAAATATACGGATTACGTCAGCATTTCGTTTCGCCTTGAAAAGCAAAGAAAATAAATAGCAAATTATGTACAATGCTATTTGCATTAATTTATTTTATATAATAATATTTATGAGCGATAAATTAAAAATATAGAATAATAAAATAATTATAAAATAAATTATTAATTAAATTATAATATATAAAAAATATCAAATCTTATTTGGTCTTAATTTGAAGGCGTTTAATTATGTAAAATATGTGTATATTTTAGTAAAAATATATAAATGTTATTTTTTTAATATAATTTTTAGGCTTAACTATTTTCTCAATTTCTAACATTAAGTAACTTCGTTTTTAAAGTTTAAAATTTTGATATTAATATATATATTTTTAAAAATTTAATATTTAAATTATACATTTTAAATTATAAGATTTATGTATGAGTATTAATCATATAGTTAGCCTAAGTTTTAATAGCTGTTATCAATATTTTTTTCTAAAAATATTTTAAAGGATTACCTCAAATAACAAACAAAATTTATAAAAAAATAATATATTTTCTTGAACTAATATGTATATGTATTTGTGTTAAGTTGCTATTCTTATTGTTTTTATTTTTTATTTTTGGGCAGTTTTTTTTTTGATGGAATTCGAAATAACATTTGTTTAGCGTCAAAATTTATCTTTGACTCTCTCTCTCAGTAACAATGTTATTTTATTTTTTTTGGCGATGTCTTTTCAACTTTATGTTTTTTGAACTCTAATATTGAGGTCTTGGTGGAATGGCGCTCCTTATAAATGGTGAGGTAAGAAAGCGGGAACACGCAGAGCATTTTTACTTTCCTCCAGTTGAGCGTTACATTCACTCCTCCTTTTGCTTTCTCTTTTCTTATGTTTTTCCAGATCTGAGATCATTTTTTCTTCAGCTTCTTCTTCACGTTTCGTTTTAGATCTCAACTCTGATTACTACTGGCTCGTAAGCTTCGTTCTCTTTGCCTGAATTGTTATTGATCGCTGTTTCCATCTTTTTTTTCCTGTGAATTTTTTGTCTGCTTCTTTCTTTGACGATCTGATCTTGTGTAGTATATGCTTTTTGTTTGTGTTTGCCTCCGTTTACTTCTTTCATGGTCTTTAACTGTCAGTGAAATTTCTTTGTTTGAGATATATTATTGTTCATGGTGGAGACGTTGTGTTATGAATTGCTTGCTGTATTAGGTCGATCTGCTACTGTTTTTCTAGGATCTTGATCTTCCCTACGTTTGTTTCCTTTAAATGTCGGTTCCAATGTCTTTAGGTTAATACTTTTTGAAGCAATTGCTTCTATCTTGAAACGCTTACACTAATTGGATATGTGTCTAAATAAATTTGGAAATGGAAAAGCTATTTTGGCACTCGTCCCACAGTAAAATAAAATAACGGAAATTACAGAAATAATCATCCAAAACTCAAAATAACAAAAATAACTACAAAAGTCTCAAAACAATCTAAGTTTTCGACCGGGTGTTAAAACCCTCCTTTTCTTTTTCTCTTTCCATTTTTTGGTTGTTGCATATATTTTTCTTAAAAAAAAATACCGCCAGAGCCCCTTATTTATTACAAAAATTACATTCAAGTCATGTTCTTATTATTTTTTAGTACTATTATTATTATTAAAAAGTTGGCCCACAAGAACAATGTAAATTTAAGTAAATATTTGTTTTTTTTTTTTTTACTATATTAGATATATATTGTTTTAACTTAAACTTAAATAATTAAAAAAAAAAAAAAATGTCATTTATTCTTATGTAGTCACATAGAACTAAGTATTACTGTGATAATAAGTAGGGTTAAACAGCGAATCAAAATTGTCAGTTTTTAAATAATTTGAATTCGATTCGATTCGAAGCGGATTTAAAGATATTCAATTTGAATCCGATCTGATGATATACTCAATTTGAATCAATCTAAGTTCGAACAAATCGAATTTTTTGGATCAAATAAGTCGAATTGAGATTATAACTTATTTTTAAATTATTGTTATATATAAAATAATATATATTAACATTTAAATTTTAAATTGGTGCTTTATTAAGTCAATTTATTTATTTATAGTTATAAATAAGAGAATTAAAATAATAAAAAGTATACTCTTGAATATTATTAAATTGTTATAGAAAATTTAACATTATTTTTATTTTAAAGCTAAAATAATAATTTAATGTAAACGTGATATGTAAAATATTTAAATATAACTTATTAAAGATAAAATAAACATTTATTTATAATTTTAAAAGTAATTCAGTCCGAATCGGATTACAATGAATTATAAAATATGTCGATCTGATCCGAACATATTGTATACTTTACAATCCGAATTCGATCCGACTATAAAATATGTCAATCTGATCTGACGGATTGAATTGGATTTTTTTATTTAGTCGGATTGATCGGATTATTTGCTTACCCCTAATAAAAAGTATGCGACATGTATGTCACTCTCGTATTTTTATTTAATAAAATAATGTACTCTTAAAGGTACTCTTCTGCGTTAGGTTGTCAAAGGTACTCATCTCTGGGAATCTTTTGGATCAACTAGCATCTTTGAGTGCCTACATAGAGGTCTAATTTAGTAGTTTAAACGAACTAAAACTGAATTTTTTATGCATTTTATAATGGGCTACTGTTATTCTTTTTTTTTTTTTCTAATAAACCTTAAAATGGAAGGCAAATGTTAGTGCTGTCCACAAGAGAAAAGCCCATAGATAATGCTAAACGTTTTTTTTATCTGAACTTTGCAACTGGAGCTGATGGATCATATTATTATTTGTATGCGGGCATTTTTGAAGATATTTAGCATTGAGAGTTCAGTCATCACCTTCCTCCTTGTGCCCTTTCTCTTACTTTCTTCAGTTCAATGTACTTGCCACGTACAATGATTCTGTTTCGAACATGGATCCATAATTTGCTTTGGGTTCCTTGGAGGGATACTTCGTGATTATTGTTTCTAAAGTTTGTACTTTGCAAATAGTCCTATGCTCTTTGACATTGTAAAGTGGCTCACTTAAGATCTTTCTTGATTATGTAGTGCAGTTTATCCTCCGCAGAAATGGCTCCACCCACTGAGGCTACTAGCAAGGCTCCCGAGATCAATCGCCACTCACACCCCCCTCTCAATGAGAGGATACTTTCATCCTTGACAAGGAGGTCTGTAGCTGCGCACCCTTGGCATGATCTTGAGATAGGACCTGATGCTCCACAAATTTTCAACTGTGTAAGCTCACTGAACCAGATGTCCTTTGTTTTTTTGGCTTTGTTTTTCAATAATGGAAAATTTCAGGTTTTGAGTTGGTCTTTTTCTTTTGTATTTCTATTTCACTTTGAGTATATTTCTTTAAAAAATTTCTTTTAAATATTCCCTTTTCATTTTTATTTGTTATGGGTGGATAAATCTAAATTGGCTTATTCATTGGATTTATAGTAATTTCATTTCTACATGTCATTAGCTTCCTTTCCATAACTCAGTGACAGTGCTTGATATTTCCGGTCGTACATTGGTTTTTGAATGCTGCCTAGGCTTTCACGCTTTGCTAAATAACTATGAATAAAAATGACTTAAAAGTGTCTGGTTAAATGAAAATCACATGCATTCTTAATGTAGCCCTTATTTAACCTAAGATGTTGAGCAAAACCATTATCTTGAACTGATTATTTCAAGAACATTAATGTTTAACCATTGTTTGTTTAAAACATAGTTGCTTTGCATGTAATTTTTTGTTGCACATCATTCATTCTACCAAATAGGATGAATATGAGCATAGCTAAATTGTGCAGGTGGTTGAAATTCCAAAGGGGAGTAAGGTGAAGTATGAGCTAGACAAAAAGTCTGGATTGATCAAGGTACCAATTTGTGTTCAAATAATTTCTTGGTGACTTTGGTATTTTAACCATATGCTAAATGGTGTTTTTGTATGTAGGTTGACCGTGTACTATACTCATCAGTAGTGTACCCTCACAATTATGGCTTCATCCCTCGAACTCTATGTGAGGATAGTGACCCTCTGGATGTACTGATTATCATGCAGGTATGTTTGGTGGACAATTTTGTTGTTTCACATGTCCATTTTTCTTCAATGGTTATTCTTGATTTTGGCAACCCTTCCATATTAGCTTTTTTTCTCTGGTTATCTTATTGAATCAATAGATTGATAGAGTACGTGTATTTTTTTGGCTAATGAAAAATAACATATGCTTAAAAAGCTGTACATATCTCTTGAATATATAAGACTTTTAGCGAGTAAACAACTTTTGAAACCTAAATAGTAACCCCAAAAGCTATAGTAAAGTTTTTTGACCATGGTTGTAAATGTTGAAGGATTTAGCCATCTCTCAAACAGAAGGAACGATGGCTCAATATTTTTTTGGTCATTAGAATACAGAGGTTTCCATACCATCCCTAGGTAGTGTATAGAACTTTCCTTAATGAGTCATAAGGGTTAGTGTGCTTCGGTTAGGATCTTAGACAAGTTCATAATATTGTTGCGGGACTTTGCATTTGGCTTTGTAACCGTATAATGCATGCTGATATTTTATTTTTAAGATATTGTTGGGTGCATAAATTTCATCCCTAGGGTACTACTAGGCACTAGCACAATATCTATTTTGTGTTGGATATGGTTAGCCTTGTGCAAATAATGTTTTCCAACTCTCTGCTGTAATAGGTATGCAAGGAAGGGGATGATTTTCCATTTCTTTATTATTATTATTGTTAGACTATATAATAGTGTGTATGTTAGTGTAATGTATTAGTACTATGTACTTAGTTGTGAGTGTATAGTGTGTATTACTATATAAGGCATTTTGTGTATTATTGTTGTAAATTGAATTCATAATGTTTCTATAATGAATTATAATTACTATTGAATTTTAAAATGGTATCAAAGTATTATATATCCTTCAAGATGTGTGGGTATGGTGTCTGCTACAAATTCACTGTTTTTACAAGAAAATAAACTTTTCTTTCTTTGTTCATCCACTTCTCTTTAAACTTTTCTTTGTTCATCCACTTGTTGCCTTAATCAATGGCATTGATCAAGAAACCACTTTTAGCATCATCTTTCATGATCATCTTCTTCCTTGCCTTTTATCTTCTTCATTGTCTCCATCTATTTGATCCATTACTCATTTTCCGTCGTCTTCATTGCCTTTTATTCTTTGTCTAAGAAGCAAAAACACTAGAAGAACAAGAAAAAATGCATGAAATTCTGCACATTCAAGATGGCTGGTGCAAAGATCTAGTGCCTAGAAATAGAGGGCGGTTGAGCCTCTTAAGCCACAGATGAATACAAGTTCCATACCCCAATATTCACCAAATATCCACCAATATTATGATTGGGAGATTCAATTTCTACTACTCTGTTCTTGGGATTTGCAAGAACACTTTTTTCTCTGTTGTTGCAAGCTCTTGGTTGATCTCTTCGTTGTTGGAGGAAGTGTTGTCAACGTCCATTGCTTTGTCTCTTGCGCTTGTATGTTTTGTCAAGAATTAGTTTAGTTCTTCGAACTTCATCGAGCAGTTTGGGAGTGGTGATGAAGCTTATGCAAATAGTCTTCTTGGGGCTAATATTTTGGAACGCATATTTAAAGGCTTGCACTGAGATGGTCATGCCGAATTGACTCGATCTTTCTATTGCCATTCTCTCCAACCTCACTGTTCTTGACAACAAAGATAATCTTTTCATCAAGATCAAGAATGCTAACAAGGAACATATTGGGCATCTAGGGAGCTTGATTCAGAATCCAAACTCACACTTTTTGGGTATAATGTGCAAGAAATCAATGAAGGAACATTGTCAAACTTGAAAGCCCAAATTGCAGTTAAGCAAATTTTTCACGATTCAAAGCAAGGCATCCAAGGATTTGTCTAAAATTGCAAGCATTTGTCTGTCTTGTCATTGAAATTTTGGCTCAATTAATGGGTTGGTGTCATCGTAAAAGCCATCTTTTTCTTGTTTACAACTTCATGGCTAATAGAAGCTTAGATAAATTCCTATTTGAAGAACCCAAAACGTCTCCTAAATTGGGATTAGAGGTTCAAGGGTGTTGCTTCAACTCTTCTTTATTTGCATGAGTAATATGAACAAATTGTTCTTCACAGAGACGCGAAGGCCATGTGATTTGGTTACTTTTTGTGTTAATGCAGGAAAGAGATGTTGCCTTATTGATGTTAGCTATTGTCATTATTGTTACATGGTTCTTCGTTTTTTGTTCCTCTATGTATTTAGTTTGGGATTATCTTCTTTGGTTGTGTATAGAGATGAAGTGTCATCTGTAGTTCTTCATCCCGTATTGTTGCACACTTATATAGATGTATCTCCAACATCACCAGTGTCCAGTGTTGTTTTCAAACTTTTATAGGTGAATTGAGTGTTGGTGTTTCAGTTGTTTTCTAGGGTGTCATAATATTGTTTCTGTTTTTTTTTTGAGTGTTTCTTTGTCAACATAATTAATCGATGCATATTATCTTTTACGGATATTTTGTCACCTGTATCACCAATGATTGAGCAATGTCAAGTTTATAACTTTTTTAGTCTGTTGAATATTGAAATTCTATTTTTTTAGACTCGTAGGATTGATTTTCAAAAAGATATTTATGTTCCTCTCGTGAGTATTTTTGTCACTATCAGTGATGAGCTCCGTGTGTGAGATATATTGTTGCATTTAATTTTTCGGAGAATTTATCGATAATATATCTCCACTAATGCATGTTATTTTTCATCTTTGAGATCACTAATGTGGATTGCTATTATGATCTTCAGTTTCATTCTATATTTTTCAAAGTAATGATTTTATTAGCTTCATTAGTTTAAAGGGAGTTATTAGACTATATAATAGTATGTGCCTTATTGTAGTATATTAGTACTATGTATTTAGTTGTGAATGTATAGTGTTTACTACTATATAAAACATTGTGTGTATTAGTTTTGTAAATTGAATTCATAATGTTTCTATAATGAATTACAATTACTATTGAATTCTAGAAATTATGTTTCAATTTTAGTTAAAATTTTCAAACAGGTGTCACTTTAAACTTCACTTTGATGTTTTTCACTTAAATAATTGTTGACAGGAACCAGTTCTTCCAGCATGCTTTCTTCGGGCTAAAGCTATTGGCCTGATGCCTATGATTGATCAGGTATGATTTCAGACAGAATTGTCGTTATCATTCTTGGAATCTTGGAGAGACTAATTATTTTTTTGCAAAAGGGTGAGAAAGATGACAAGATAATTGCTGTTTGTGCGGATGATCCTGAGTACCGTCACTACAATGATATCAAGGAGCTCCCACCACATCGTTTAGCTGAGATCCGTCGCTTCTTTGAAGACTGTATCCTTCCATGATTTTAGATTTTAGCAAACACTACTATTTAACTATTTATGCACACAAAAGTCAATATATGATCATTTGCAAAGATAAGATTCAAAATTTTCTTTAATGTAGCCAATAGATAAGAAAAATGAGAACAAGGAAGTTGCAGTTAATGACTTTCTTCCTCCATCCACTGCCTATGAAGCAATCCAGCATTCCATGTAAGTTGGAGTCTTTTTCTCTTCCGTATAAAATTCATAGTTCTATAGCATCATACATTTTTGTATTAAAAAAATGGAGATATTATTAAAATTTATTGGCATGTTTGGTCTACATTAGATTTAATTGCTTTTAGTTATATTATAAATTGTACTTGGCCTTTTTTTCTTACATATCAAAATGATTTATTATAAAAATTTATTTTTATCAATATTTGATTTAGTTTTTGGATTTTTCTTACACTTTTTAAAAATAAAAATAAAAATATTATTTTTGAAACACACGAGTTTAGACCTAAAAATGTTTAAACTCACACCCTGGTCAAATTTTTTATATAACTATACAATACTGTCAAAACTTCAATGCCAAGAACATAACTATATAGAAATTATAGTCGCCTTTATAACAAACATGCTATAAACGTACCTAAAGTTTGAATCTAATAAGCTTTAAGATAACCGTTTAATTGAAGAATTGAAGTAGAAAGTATTTGTTCTACCAAGAAAACTAAACGAGCAGGACTCTTATTAAGACCGGTTTTTGCTTTATGTCAACAACCTTAGGCTATATTCGAATTGAGACTTAGTATCACTGTTGTCTGAATTATAAGCATATCAGCTTACGATTGGCACTTGTCAACAACATTGCCTTTTTTTTTTTTTCACGAATAATTAATCTCTCTGAATCTGTATTCTACGTGAAGGGATCTTTATGCTGACTACGTTGTGGAGAGCCTGAGGAGGTAGTACTATTACGTGAAAGGTCTTTGGCTGTCTATTATTATATTGGGAGAAGACAGCCGCTATATATGTTTGTTTTTTTTTGTTAACGAAGAGAAAAAGGGAAACAAAGATAAAGAAAGCCTGTGTTAATGTTGTGTGCATAACATTGTTCACTCATGAATGCTTAATAGTTTTGATGGATATGTTCAAGCAATGATTATGAAGAAAACCTTATTAAATATGAATGTTTAATATTAAATAATGTAATTTTTATAGCTCTAATTTTTCTTTTTCTTTTTTTCTGAAGAATTTTTTTTCCCTACTTTTAATTGGCTTCTTTAATTTGTTTTCTTGTGCACTATATTAAATATTAAATATGTATATTTTATTGGATGGAAATGTGTTAAATTTATTATAATTATTAGGTTTTTTAAGACGGCCTATAGTGATTGATTATAATTATAATAAATATTTAAATAAAATAATTTATATTTAAAATATTATATAATTTGTATTTCTAACATTTTAAAATAATTTTATTATATAAATTTATTTAAATTAATATTTAATTTTTATTTATTTATATTAAATTATAAAAATAATATAATATTATTTTTAATTTAAAATGAAAGAAAAAAATTGAGATACATAATTTTTTAAAATTAAAAATTTTGACATTAAGTTAACTAGTATGGTTTAAAAGACTTTTGGCATGAACGCAAAACAAGGTATAAGTCTTAAGAATCCAGGGCTAAATACATTATATTTTTAACACATAAATATAAATAATTTTGTAGATATTTTAAATTTTATTAGCGTATAAAACAAAATCATATACATAGTATTTGTTAGAATTATTGCACCCTAATTTAAAATTTATGTATTATTATTAAAATATAAGGGACAATTAATTTAAGGTGTTCATTGAAAACAATTAATTTGAATTGCTTTTTTTATGATGTTTGAAAAAAAAAATCATATTGTAATTGAAAAATAATAAAAGTAGTACATCAAATCTTATAATAATAAAAATAGTACTTATTAGGTTCAAATTATATATTGTTACAATTAAAAAATGATTGTTATGTCATTTTTTTAACGTCGTTTAAATTAAATTGTGATAATTTATATATGTTTAATGTTAAATGTTATCTAATTGAGCATCGTTTAAGATTATTAAGGTGTTATTTTTATTATTATAAATTTTAGAAGTTATTTTTTATAAATTTTCTAAAATTTAATATACTTGTATTATATTTTTAGTATTTATTGTTGCCAAAATTCTTTAATTTAGCTTAAAAATGCCTAAATTGTTATATACATATACATATATATATATATATATATATATATATATATATATATATATGATAAAAAATGAAGGCCAACTTAATCATTTAAAATTTTTCTTATTATTTTTTAGGGGATGCAAATGAGAGGAGATAAAGAGTGAATGAGAAATTAAAATAAAATAAATAAGAGAATAAGTGGAGAAAAAAATTTAACAAATTAAATTATCTTTCATTATTGTGTGCACATGTTTTTTTCTTTTTTTTAATAACAAAATGGATATCTTTAGAAAATTTTATGTATTTCTAAAATTTTATTTAAAATCTCTTGTACAATAATAAATGTTAAAAAAAATTAACGAGTATTAGTAAGTTACCATAATAATAAAGCATGATCGAACTAAAAGCATATTTAGGGGTGGTAATTTGTGCTATAGTTCGATTGATTGAATCGAACCCGAATCAAAAAGCACGAATTGAGCTTGTTTTGACCCACCTCAAATAACCCGAAAAAATTTGAGCTGAGTTAGGGCCTGTTCATTAACCCGAAATTAAATTAAATTTTAAATAAAAAATAAAAAATATTATCTTAAAATTAAAATAATCTTTCATTTCTTTCAGTATTTTTCTTTTATGATATATTAGTTATTTTTCTTCCTTTTTTTTTATAAAAATAAGCTGATGATGAATAAATAGTTATAATTTATTCATTTTGTTACAATATTATACTACATTCTTTGATATTAATGCATTTAACGTTTAAATCTACCTAACTCTTTAAACAAAAAAATAATATTTATATTTAATTTAAATATTTAAATTAGTATTACGAAGTTTCTATTTTTGAATCGATTAGATATTAGATTTTGAAGTAAAAATTTCAATTTTTTTATCAACTTGTGTTATGCTATTCTCTTTTCCAGTTGTTCATTATTTTGAGAATTATATAGTATGTAATAGTTAAATTTTTATTCTAGTATATATAAAAAAAAAACTTATGTTCTCGTGTAACATTTTAATTTACTTCAACTGTTCATTTTTTAGTAAGTATATTTATTTAATCTATCTATCTTTATTTATTTTGTTTAGCTAGAAAAAAATTTATTTGGACTTGAGAACTCTTTATTCTAAATGTGAGTTTTTATGAGGGCATGACGGCTTATAACTTTTACATGTTAGGGGTTTAATGCATTACTTATTACCTAATTAATTTAGTAATTGACTTTTTAATTTAATATTAATTTATTCTTATATTTATATATATATTTTTATTGTTTTATGTAATGTTGTTTGAGCTTTAATTATTACACATATTTTTTTAATAAAAAAAAAGTCTTATTAACTAAAAATATATATATAATTAACAATTTGAGCCAGTTTGAGCCAGCTTGTTTGTGTTTAGTTTAGGTTCGGACTCACCTTTATTAGTTCGAATTAAATTTAAATTGAGTTAAGATTGAATCAATTTAGACCATGCTAATTTATCTCACACGAATTGACACCCCCAACTGCATACCAAACATAGACGTAGGCTGACGTATATGACATATACAGAGACTATTTTCGTAAGTTCGACTAGGGTACAAGAAATACCCGTTCTATAGCTCTATACTATGTGTTATTCCTTTACAGAATTAATGTTACCTGAGTGTTTTTCTTATTATGTGTACCCTATTAAAGCGACATGTATAATCATATTCCTCTTGTATATAAATATGTAATAAAAGGCTTCAATTATCACACATTAATTACTCAATCATCTCTCTTCTTATTTCTCTAAAAATGATCGATCATTCCCATTACATATCCTATGAATAAAAACATCCACAATATTCGATTACCAACTTATGTATTACAGGGAGAGGGGCCGTAACAATATTCTAAATTTCAAAATTAATGTCGTTTAGTTCCCAATTATAAAAATCGTTTTTAAGCCTGCTAACTTGAAGACAATGAACCAAATAAAAATAAATTATATTATTTTAATAATTTTTTTATTTAAATATTATTTTTCCTGTCAAGGAAACATAATTAAAATTGATCCGTTGACAATTAATATGAAGTTTTGTGACATGCAGCAAATATTAGAAAATGTATTTTGTGGGAAAAAAAATTATATTAATTGTGCTTTAACTACTTAACATGAAAAATATGTATTTCAATTAAAATATATATATATATATATATTCTAACTATTTCTATCAAAATTAATGAACTAAAAAACACAATTTACAATTTGTGCTTTACGAATGCTTGAGTTTGGTTCGTAATTCCTTACTCCAATCAAATATTTTTATAATAAGCTGCATTGAAACATCAAGAAAAATCCAATTAATTGGAATGTTTATTATCTCACTTGTTTTTCAGAGTTTTTTCCAGCCTTGCGTAATTATCCTTCTCTCCATCGTATACCAGATTATAAAAATAAAAATAAAAATGAAGTGGCAATATTTTCCAGATCCATGGAAAATGGAAAACCAAAACAATAATATATATCGTTGGCTGCATGAAATGAATTTTTTTGTTATCTACTATTATACGTCGAGATAAGTCCCTATCCTTTCTAAGTCCTACAGCTTTCGTAATGGTTTATTTTAAGTACCACATTTTGAACTAGGACATCAATAGTACCTTAGCTTTGGGTAAATGTATCTCATTATTTCATAACTCTTTAAATAATACTTATAAAATTTACAACAATAAAAATAATACTCAATAATATTGAACGATTCAATATTAAACAGATATAAATAATCATAATTGAATTTTAAAAGACGTCTAATTAGATGACTTTAATGTAAAATAATTAATTGAACATTTTTTTTAAAGTAAAAATATATGAGTTATATAACATATGTCATTTTATGATTACAAGAGATATTATTTTATTTTTTTCCGTTAAAAAATAATGCTCTAAATTTTTTTTTTAATACCTAAATGTAAATTTTACTTAATGAAGAGAATCTCAAGTATATCTTTTTAAACTTATGGTAGAAATGTGTACTTTTTTTCAAAAGGTAAGATACTATAGGTGCTTTTTTCCTTATTTTAAAGGAGTTCTAAGTTAAGTTGTTTCATCGCATCTTACATTTCAACTAATGTTCTATTTATCTAAAATAAGTATCATCACAACCCATCTCATTTGAACTAAAGTCTTATTGCAACTCACTTTTAAACATAATATCTCATCATTTTTATTTTATTAAACTTTCATATTTTAGATAATCATTATTCATTTTTCTTTTTTCTTTTTTGGTATTTTTACTGGTTTTATATTGATAAATTTAGAACAAATAAAATATCTTAAATTGTAACATATCATCCCATAAAAAAACAACTCATACAAAATACAATGGAGTTATACCATTGTACTAATGTACCATTCCATTCCAATTTACAGCCATGAAAAACACAAGAGCACTATTATTAACATTCACCACTTATCACTAAACTCATACCCTAAATTTATGTAACCCTTACATAACAATGAAAATCTGTAATACCTTAAAAAAGAGAAAAATTTGTAATACCTTACAAAAATAATAAAAATATGTAATAGCTTACAAACAAGATAAAAATATATACTCCTAAAAAATGTCAGAAATAATAGAAATCAAAAAATAATGGAGTTAGAAATACAAGACATTTTTGGATTTTTTCACAAGGAATGATATTTAGTAAAAAGAAATTTGAAGAAATACAAAAATTAAAACTAAATCTTAAAGAATGAGATGGATTTAAAGAAGAATCATTCTCCAAAATAAGAAAATTATTTTCAAGAAAAGATATAATATATTATGACATAAGTAATAAAGAAATGAGTATTATTATAGTAGATGCAAGAGGAATGTTTAATATACCATTAATTGATAAAGAAATCATTATGAAAAAATTATCAAAAATTCCTGAAAAAGATAGAGAAAAAATTGGATACATTCATTTAGGAGGAATCCAAATTTTAATAAAAGCACAATTTAGAGAAGGCATAGATACACCAATTAAATTAGCATTATTAGATAACAGAATAACAAATAAAAAGATGCTTTGTTAGGAATAATTAATGAAAACTTAGAATACCATAAACTAAAATTTACAGCATATTCCAGATTTATTGTTAACATCTATGATAAAAATCTAAACCAAGTACTAAGCTTAGATTATGACTTTACCTAATGAAAGATGGAAAATCTAATGAAAGATGGAAACCATTCATTTTCAATTCATTACCTAGTATGATATTCATTAATAAACAGCCACAATAGTTCAATATATGGACAAAATGAATTTATAAAAATAGATAAAACTTTCAAAAAAAATAGGACAAATAATAAAGAAATTATAAATATTAACAGAATGTGAAGTACCTGATGAATGTAATTTAGATATTAAAGAAAAATCTCTTATACCAATAAAAAGAGATAATATACAAAGAATTAGATTTATAGATACTCAGACAGAAGTCAATAAAAGAAATACAGAAATAGAAGAACTAAAAGAGAAAATTAAAGAAGTAAAAAAACTAGTTTATACAATGAAATAATTATGTTAAAAAATAAGTTATTAGAAATAGAGCTAGAAGGAAATAATAGCATAATAGGCATAGTTAATAACCAAGTATCTATAATGAAAGCTTGAATTCTTATAACAAAAAAAATAGATACCACAGATAAATTAAATATTAAAAACATTCACGAATTAAAAGAAATACAGTTAGATATGTATAAGAAAATTATAGAATTAAAAATAGATGTTAACAATATATCAAGAGGAGGAAATGGATCAAAATATGACCCATTAAAAGGATTAAAAGAGGAACCTCCTAGGAAACCTGATACTTTAATACCTAAGAATGATAAAAAAAAATATGAAAAATTTAAAGAAATAATAACAACCTAATGAAATATAGAAAAAATCTAGAAGAACAATTCACAAATCCTGAGAATAAGGATTTAGGAAAATTAATTAGTTTATTAACTTTAACAAATGAAGGATTAGAAAAACATTATGAAGAAAAACTTTGTACAAATAAAGAAGAAGATAATATGACAATAATTAGTGAAAGTGAATCTAAACAAAAAAAAACATAACCCAAAGAATTCACATGGAATCCGTATTAATACTAAGAACAAACTCAGAAAGATCAATTCCATGAAGAGGAGAAACATCTGATCCATATAGGGAAGATAGAAATAGACAAAGACCAGAAAAACCTGAACCAATAAGTAGAAGAAGACAACAACTTAAAATAGAAGAAGGATTATATTGGGATACTAGAGGAAGTATTCCACCAGAATTTTGGCTACATGAAAATTATAAATCTGATATTCTAGATTTAGATTGCATAAGAGATAGGAAAAAAGCTTTAGATGAATGGGCTAGTGGAATAAGTGTAATCATACAAACTTCTACAATCACACAAACAAACCCTTCAACTTGTAGAGTCTTAGTAGCTCACAAAATGACAGAAAATGTAAAAGTTTATTTTTCAAATTTAACTGAACAACAACATTTAAGAATGCAAGAAAATTCAACAACAGAAAGAAATTACTTAAATATTGTAGTAAATGAAATATATAAAGAATTTATTGGAGAAAATAAAGGTAAAAATATTACAAATCTAATGAAAATAAAATAAAGGAAGCTAAATGGCATTTAACAAATATAGAAATATGCGACATGTGTTACATAGATTATTTTATATGTGAATATAAAATGTATTATCATAAACTACCACCTTCTATGCAAGAAACTTATAAGGAAATATTTTTTAAAAAATTACCTGAAACATTACATAAAATTATGACAGAATGATGGAATGGAAGAGCTAGAGAAACAATAACTGATACCATAGGAGGTAGAATAAGAAGTCTTTAGACTTGGATAATAGTAAAATGTCAAAAAAGAAAAGAATTCAAACAAATAAACGGAAATGATAAAATCTGTTGTGATTCAAGAGATTTTAGAATGCCAAAAAAATATGGTTGTAAAATAAGAAGCATAAGAAATTTAGAAAGTTCAAAAGATATAAATTTAGAAAACAAATTTTTTTAGAAATGTACACTTGAAAAGAAAAATTATTGTCCACCAGAAAAAAAAATGCAGATGTTGGATATGTAATGAGGAAGGGCATTATATAAATGAATGTTCTAATATACTTCAACATAAGAAAGAATTTTAAAATGAATTTTTCCAGAAAGCAAAAATTTTAGATTAAGCTTTTAAAATGGAACTATAACCAATAGAAGAATTTGATATAGATGATACGTGTAGTATTTATCTATTAGAAGAAACTGAAGAAGAAATAACACACTAAAAAACATCTGATTCTGATTATAATTATGAATAATAAATGAAATATTAAGCATAACAAATCCAAATAGTACATATATAAAGATAGGATTAAAATTTAAAGGATATAAAAATTATCATTTACATGCATCTATTGACACGGATGCAAGTATGTGTATAACTAGTAAATATGTATTTTCAGAAGAACTTTGGAAACAATTACAAAAAGAATTAATAGTAAGAATTGTAAATAATACTGCAATAAATCTTAATAAATTCGTAAAAAATACAGATATATCAATAGGAGGAGAAATCTTTCACATCCTTATAATTTATCAACAAGAAACTTGAGTTAATATTTTATTAAAAAATAACTTTTTAGACTTGTATCAACCATTCACCTAATATTTAGATAAAATAAGTTTGACAACTCTAGATAGAGAAACAATTTATGTATCAAAAATCAAGAAAGCATTAACTGTTTCATTGCCAACTTTTATGTCACAACATAAAAAGTAAAAATATGATGAGGATATAGAAAAACAAAAACCATATTTAAAAAATATATTTTTAGACAAAGAGGTTGACCAAAACCCATTCTTAAACGAAATACAAGAAGATAAAATTTTAACATGAATAAATTTTTTTTTAAAAATAGTATGTTCAAAAAACCCATTAGATCCAAAAATCAATAGGTCTAATGAAATAACAAATATAAAATTAAAAGACCCTTTAAAAGTTGATGAGTGCTCGAAAAGCACTAATATTTCGTGGTTTATTGCGCTTAATTGTTTAGAAGTAGATTTATTATTTGTTGTTTATTCGATTAATTTCATAAATCTATCCATTTGGAATCACGGGTATGTTTTAGTGCATTTCAGGTGTTTTTAGCGTCAAATGAGTTAAATAATGCAAACACGCAAAGACGGAACACTTACGGCGCTCGAATCACGAGTTACGGGCAAGACAAGTCAAATATGTAAGCCTTACATAACGAGCCATCACATATGTAAGGGGGTAAACATGAAGAAAAGGAAGGCAACACGCACCGCGGCCAGAAAAAGGTATGCCGGGGCGGAGAGTTCTCGGGTTTTGACATTATTTTCAGAATTTGTGTTGCGCCGCGGCGGGAAAAATGTGTGTCGCAGCGCGCCTATTCCTATTACAATCAAGATTTGTGTAAACCCTTACATCTATAAATACCCCCTAGACTCCCCCTTACATACAACTCGAATACAACTTTTACACACAATAATTTTGCGACCAAACAAGAGATTCATTTAGTTTTGGGAGCTTTGCTACACTCAAAAGAAGCAAGAGAAACCATTCTAAGGATCGAAGGAAGCCGTCAACGATCGAAGATCAAGCTTTTGAAGAAGAACGCCATCCTATCCATTTAGCGGTATTTAGATCTAGGTTTTCCTTGTTGTTATAGAATTCTATTTTTTTCTTCTTTCGTTAAAGTGTATGATCATATTATATTTGTCTATGAATTTTAATATGAACATGAGCGGCTAATTTCATTATGGTTGTTTAATTTGTGTTGCCATGTTTGCTAGAATTGTGTATGGTGAATATTTTATTGATTTAATATAAACAAATTACCTTTTGATTATGAGCATGTTTAGATATTTAATTATAAATTATCATGGGCCAATTTGAGATTTGTAGTTAGGTTGAAAAATCTAAGAATATAGTTTTAGGAACGTCACCTTTACTTTATTCTGAAACACTTAATCAAAGCTTCAAATTAGTGACTTAGTCATAGCATTAGTTTGATTGGCATTTATTTCCTTGTGCATAATTTGATTGCTATTTGATTTACCTCGATCGTAGGTAGTTAATTAGTTAATTAACAAAGAGATTTACCCCGACCGTAGGCAGTCTCGTAATTAAAAGGAAAGCCGGTAAAATTGTTTATTAGAACGTTTATGTTATTTCACCATTACTTTTCGAAGCAAGCATGGTCAACCAAGCTAAACGTTCATACATCCTCTATTGATTTTTAATCTACTTGAATTGATTGTTAATTTGCGATATTGATTTTGTTTAATTGTTCATAACATTGATCTCGTCACAAAAAAATACCTTTTTACAGTTTTGCTAGGTTTAGGACTCTAGTTACTTAGAGATTTAGTTTCACTAGAACTCTATTTAATTAGTATTTTATTTGAGTTAGAACTCTCTTTAGATTAAGAAGACGGTTATTTAGAACCACTGCAATTCCTTGAGAGACCGACCTTGGAAGTTGCTTGTCACTTTTCTATGAGTGATTCGTACACTTGCGAGTACTAAATTTATCACATCAAGATTTTGGCGCCGTTGCCGGAGAATTGGCGTTTTAAATAATTTTATTTTTAACTTTTTAGAGTTTCTGAATTACTTTTGTTTGTTTATTTATTTTATTTTTATTTTATTTGTTATCTTTTATTCAAAAATACAAAAAAAATCAAAAAATCAAAAAAATAGTGCTTAAATTTCAATTTCACTGCTGCCTTGATCTTTGTTTGCTTTTTATTTGTGCATGCAGGGTAGGAGATCACTTAACAAGGAACTCTCTCCCTTTATTGACAACATTCATAGGATCAAACACCGATCAAAGAAACTGGATAATCAATTTCAAGAGGAAGAAGTCCAACAACAATTGCAAGCAGCAATGGGTGACAATGTAACTAAGCAGATGATGAACAAAGAGTTTGCAAGACCTATCATTAGGACTGCCACATCGTGCATTCGACTTACAGAGGCAGCTAGGAATTATGAGTTGAAAAATATTCATTATTTCATGCTTCCCTCCTTTTACGGTATCCCTAATGAAGATCCTTTAAATTTTATGCATGAATTATATGCAACTGTGCAAACCTTTCCACTGTAGGGACTTAGTGAAGATCAACTACGCATAAGGTGTTTTCCTTACACTCTCAAAGATAGAGATAAGTCTTGGCTCATGACATTGGCACCCGGTTCTTTGGCCACTTGGGACGATGTTTACAACAAATTTATGGGTAAGTTCTATTCCCATCAAAAGACATCTGACCTAAGAACAAAAATTGCTACTTTTTCGCAGATGGATGGAGAACCCTTCCACGAGGCATGGGACAGATTCAAATTGCTATTGATACAATGTCCACATCACCATTTCCCGTTGCAGCTACAGAATCAGTTTTTCTACGATGGATTGATGCTACAATGTCAATTCACAGTTGACAACGCTACAGGAGGACCTATGGGTGAGAAAACAGCGAATGAAACTTACGAATTATTCGAGATGTTGGGAGCCAATTCCCAACAAAAGAGCGCTAGAAGAAGAAGAGTTGGAGTCCACGAATTAGGATCCAACAATGAAATGGCCATGCAACTTGCTGAATTGACGAAACAAGTACAACTTCTCACAACTTCTCACAACTTTCAATGTTAATCAAATGCCAAAACACGAGGTATGTGGAGTTTGTGGTTCATATGGACATGGTGCTAATGTTTGTTCTTTTGCAGGTGATCCTTATACAGGTACTACTGAAGAGGCGAATTTAATGCAAGGGTACCAACCTAGACCTAGGAACGACCCTTATTCAAATACCTATAACCCTAGAGGAATCACCCTAACTTCGCTTGGAAATAAAACAATAGCCAACCTTTTGTCCAAAACCAAACACAAGGCCAAAATGTAAACCGAAAATTTTCACAAAATAAACCAACCGTAGAGGAGACCCTAAACAATTTCATACACTCCTGTAGTGGAAGGATGGACTCTATGGAAGCTTAAATGAAAAGAGTGAAAATGCAAGTGGGGCAGCTAGCAGAACAAATGCACAAACAAGAGACGGAAAAGCTGCCCAGTCAACCCGAACAAGCCAAAGCTGTCACGGTTCTTCGGAGTGGTAAGGTCGTTACTAAAAATTTACCTGAACTTTCTAATGATTTATCATATAGTGCAGGTAACATGGAAGATGACAACAATGCTTCTAAGGAATTGGGGGAAAGAGGTGACAAGCATGAAGAGCCTTCAAAGGCGAGAATTGGAGAGTCATCTAATTCACCTACTCTACACAAGTCATCGGAGCCATACCGACCACCGGTACCATTCCCACACCGTTTAAAGGACAGTAAGCAAGATAAAAAGTTTTTTGATTTATTTAACATGCTCTCTAAGGTTAATATTAATTTGCCATTGTTAGATGTAATTAAAAATGTGCCTTCGTATGCTAAATTTTTCAAAGAATTAAACACTAAGAAAAGTAGGTATGAGCTTAATGAGAGAGTAATCATATCTGAAATTTCTAGTGCGGTGCTTCAACGCAACTTACCCCCTAAGTTAAAAGATCCAGGTAGTTTTATAATTGATATTACTATGGGGGATAGGAAAGTAGCTAAGGCTATGCTTGATTTAGGTGCTAGTATCAATTTGATGCCTTATTCTATCTTCATGTAGCTAGGTTTGGGAGAACTAAAACCAACAACCATATATATCCCTTCAACTTGTGGACAGATTTGTTAAATATCCGAAGGGCATGGTTGAGGACTTACTTGTACAGGTAGATAAGCTAATCATACCTATTGACTTTGTGGTTTTAGACATGCAGGATAATCCATCTTTGGACAAGGAGCACACCATTCTTTTGGGTAGACCATTTATGGCCACTACCCAAACCATCATTGATGTCCAAAGTGGAAAGTTGACAATGACGGTCTTAGGAGAGACTGTTCATTTTAAGGTTTTTGATTCATCTCCTTACCCTTCTATATCTGCTATTGATGAATGCTCGTATGTAGAATGTTTAGATCCAATAATTCATGATACTTTTGTGCATGCTAGATTAGATGATAAATTGGAGGTAGCACTTACAGTTGGAGAGGTATATGATATCTTAGACTATGAGGCTAGGGAGTACAGTGAACTATTAGACAATGCCATATCATTAGATGACACTAGTACACCCTTAAGTTTATTGGATGTCCCACATAATGATGAGATTGCTCCACCTGAATTAGAACTTAAGGAACTACCTAAGCATCTAAAATATGTCTTTTTGGGAGAGAATGAAACCTTCCCTATTATTATATCATCTACACTCACCCAAAACCAAAAGGAAAAATTGATTGGAGAGCTTAGGAAGTATAAAAAGGCGATAGGATGGAGTATTGGGGACATTAGAGGCATTAGTCCGGCAATGTGTATGCATAAGATTAATTTAGAAGACGATGTCAAACCAATTAAAGAAGCACAAAGGAGGCTAAATCCAATCATGCAAGAGGTATTTAAGAAAGAAGTTTTGAAACTCCTAGCAGTAGGGGTGATTTATCCAATTGCTGATAGTAAATGGGTTAGTCCCGTTCATGTGGTACCTAAGAAATCTAGAATAACCATGGTTAAAAATGAAAAAGATGAATTAGTGCCCACTAGGATAATTACGGGTTGGAGGATGTGTATTGATTTTCGAAAGCTGAACTTATACACTAAAAAGGATCACTTCCCCCCTCCCCTTCATTGCTCAAATGTTAGAAAGACTAGCTGGACACAATTTCTATTGCTTTTTGGATGGTATTTTAGGTTATTATCAGGTACCTATCGCTCCGGAGGATCAAGAGAAACTACATTCACATGCCTATTCGAAACTTTTGCTTTTAGGAGAATGTCATTTGGACTATGCAATGCACCTACCACCTTTCAGAGATGTATGATGTCGATCTTTTCGGACATGGTGGAAAAATTCATTGAGGTATTCATGGATGACTTTTCAGTTTTCGATAATTCCTTTGATGATTGCTTGCATAAATTGACTTTAGTATTAGAATGATGCATTAAATGCAATTTGACGCTTAGTTGGGAGAAAAGTCATTTTATGGTCCAACAGAGCATAGTGCTAGGACATGTCATATCTAGCAAAGGAATTGAAGTAGATAAGGCTAAGGTAGATTTAATTACAAAATTACCTCCACCTACATCTGTTAAGGGTATACGAAGTTTCCTAGGACATGTAGGTTTCTATAGACGGTTTATTAAGGATTTTTCCAAAATTAGTCGTCCATTATGTAATCTATTGTCCAAAGGTACTTTATTTGATTTTGATGATGAATGCCTTGTTGCTTTTAATGCTTTAAAAGATAGACTTACTTCTGCACCTATAATTGTATCTCCTAATTGGTCTTTACCATTTGAAATCATGTGTGATGCATCTGATTATGCTATAGGAGCTGTTTTAGGGCAAAGAGTGGATAAAAGATTACATGTTATATACTATGCTAGCAAAACACTCAATGACACCCAAATTAACTACACCACCACTAAAAAAGAGCTATTGGCTGTTGTGTTTTCACTTGATAAATTTAGGTCTTACTTGGTAGGAACTAAAGTTATAGTTCATTCGGATCATGCTGCTTTGAGATATTTATTGACTAAACCGAATGCTAAGCCTGGACTCATTAGGTGGATCCTACTTTTACAAGAGTTTGACCTAGAGATCAAAGACAAGAAAGGAACTGAAAATATAGTAGCTGATCATCTGTCTAGGTTAATTACTGAGTATGAACATGTTGAAGGTGAAAGTAAGGATACAATCATTGAAACCTTCCTTGATGAACAATTGTTTACAATAGGTCCAAATCCATGGTATGCTGACATCGTCAATTATTTAGCTAGTGATATTTTGAGACCTAACATTACTTTTCAGGAAAAGAAAAGGTTTTTCAGTGTTTGTAGGCAATACTTTTGGGATGACCCGTATTTGTTCAAGTTATGTCAAGATCAAGTCATCTGGAGGTGCGTGCCCGAAGAGGAACATGAGAGCATCTTAGCCTTTTTCCATGAGCTACATTGCGGGGGCCATTCTGGTGGTAAGAAAACGGCCCTAAAGGTATTACAATCTAGTTTTTATTGGCCTACATTATTTAAAGATGCTACCATGTTTTATGTGAGATGTGATAGATGTCAAAGGACCAGTAACATAGGTAAGCGTAACGAAATGCCTTTGACGTCTAATCTTGTAGTGGAATTATTTGACGTGTGGGGGACTGACTTCATGGGTCCCTTCTCCCCATCTTTTGGCTACATTTACATATTAGTCGCTGTTGACTATGTTTCAAAGTGGGTAGAAGCGATACCCACTAGAATTAATGACGCTAACGTTGTTGTTAAATTTTTGAAGGATAACATTTTTAGCAGATTTGGCACACCGAGAGCGATCATTAGTGATGGAGGAAGCCACTTTTGCAATAGACTCTTCGATGGGTTGTTAAAAAGGTACAACATTTCTCATAGAGTGGCTACCCCATACCATCCCCAAACTTCGGGGCAAGTGGAAGTGAGCAATCGACAGATCAAAGGGATATTGGAACGCACAGTGCACCCCTCAAGGAGAGATTGGTCAATTAAATTGAATGATACCTTGTGGGCATATCGTACAGCGTATAAAACTCCAATTGGTATGAGTCCTTACCGGCTATTTTTTGGTAAAGCATATCACTTACCGGTTGAGCTAGAACATAGGGCTTATTGAGCTATTAAGAAGCTCAACATGGACATGGAACAAGCTGGGGAAAAACGACTACTCCAACTGAGCGAACTTGAGGAAATTTAAGACGAAGCTTACAAAAATGCCAAAATCTACAAGGAGCGCTTATCACGACAAAGGGGTCCTGGGTAAGTATTTCTTTCCCGGAATGAAAGTTCTATTATATAATTCACGTTTGCGTTTGTTTCTAGGAAAACTTCATTCTAGGTGGAGCGGACCGTACACAATTGCAAACATACTTCTACATGAAGTAATCGAGTTGCTCAATCCGAAAATGCAAGAACTGTTTAAGGTAAACGGGCATCGTGTCAAGCCATACTTGGAAGGAGACAATTTGCAAAGTATCGAAATAATACGTCTCCTCGATGAATAAACACGAGAGCAGCCACGTCTTGCTAAGACATTAAACTAAGCCCTTAAAGGGAGGCACCCATTTGGTATTGTATTTCTTTCATTGTTTTTATTTCTTTTATTATTTGTATCATATTTTTATTTTTAAAGTTTTCAAGGCAATGAGGACATTTCCAAGTTTTGGTTGGGGGTGGATGCGTTGCACGTTTCCAAATTTTTTCCAAAAAAATCAAAATTTTTCAAAAAATTGTGTGTACCGCAGTTGGATAAATTTGTGCCGCGGTGTGGTACTTCCTGTTCCAAAACAGATTTTCAAAAATAATTCCATGCCGCGGCGGGGATAATTTGTGCCATGGCAAGGGACTTTTTGTCTCGAACCAAATTTTCAAAAAAATGTGCACGCTACGGCGGGAAATATTTGTGCCGCAGCAAGAAACGTTCTGTTTTGCACACAATTTCAAAAATTCTAACCGCGCTGCGGTGCGTCTTTGAAAAATGGGCAAAAAAGGGTACTCGAGACAAATCTCATTCATTTCAAAATTTTCCCACACTTTCTCTCCTTTTGTCTCCACTCTCCTCTCCAATTTCTTCCAAATCTTCACCAAAATTTAAACTTTACTCCATCAATTCTTCAATCCAACTTTGCTAACACATTTTCATCCATCAATTTTAGAAGATTTGCTCCAAGGATCAAGTTTCTCTCCAATTCAAGAATTAGGGTTTCAAGAAAAATTTGGGGGTTTTCCTTCAAGACTTCAATTGCATTCCAAAGAGGTAAAATTCGTCACATTTCTGCTTCAATTCAGTATTAATTTTCTGGAAATTGTGAAATTTTGTCTGAATTTGGAATTAAGTGAAAATTTTGGATAAGAGGGGAGCAAATTTTTGGGATTTTTTGCATTTTTTGAAACTTAAGTTGTTAGTTGAATTTATTTGGTTTAAGAATTGAAATGGCCCCTAAAAGAAAGTCTGCTGAAAGTAGTCGCTCAAAGGGGAAAGGAAAAATGGTTAAGGATAGGACTTATGATGCCTCTCGGTTTGTTAGCCAAGAAGCGCAAGAGCGGTACGAAGGTACCACCAAAAGGAATAAGGAATTTGTAAATTAAAGAGGAATGAAATTCGGGCAAGTAGGAGTAATGGGGATATCGGACATAGTTGAGAGATTAGGATGGAAAAAATTCGCATACGCCCCGGAGGCGGGTGTGAGTTCGCTGGTTCAGAAATTCTACGTGAATGTCCCAGAAGCGAGAGATGGAATGGTTTGGGTGAGGGGCTTTGAAGTCCCCTTCAATAGGACTGTGATCAACTCGTACTATGGGTTAAGGGACATTCACAATAGCGCGTATGAAACCTACTTAACGCAGGTTGATTACGACGAAGTAATTAATACCCTAACCGATGGTTACGGTGAGTGAGAATACAAGGGGAAAATGATAAATATCTTTCAAGCCAAGCACCTAAGGACCCATACCCGAATTTGGCAACATTTTGTTTGCTCTAGGTTAATGCTGACTAGGCATTACAGTACAGTCGATCGGGAACGGGCTATCCTACAATTTGCTATAGAGACTGAGCGGTCCATAGACGTGGGAATGGTGATACAACAGAGGGTTGTGTACTCAGCTGAGCACCACAACATTAGCTATTTCTTTCCCCAACTTATAATCGCCCTTTGTGTCAAACACGGAGTCAAATACGACACGGGTGAGGTCTTATTGCAGCCGGCTGAAACATTAACTTTCGCTTACATGCAACACTTTACAAGCGGAACAAAGGCTGGGCAAGGAAGTAGGAAAGGTGACTCTTCCAAGAACGCTTCTACGAAAGACAGGTTGGTAAACCTAGAAGCGAAGATTAATGAAATGCGTCAATACCAAACCCAACAACAAGCATGGCTCAGTGATCACATGAAGTATCAACACGAGTATCATGGTCTACTCCACCAAATGATTAGCTGCCAATTGACACACAGTGGAATAGACCTCACCTAATTCCAGCCACCTCCACAATATTCAGGCCGTGACTTCACTTTTAGACAACCGGCGGATCAACCCGAGGAGGACAATGATCAACCCGAAGACATGGAGGACTGAGCCTCCTATTTGTAATTTTCTTTGGTTTAATTTTATTTTTATTTTTTATTTTATTTTGGACTAATTTTCTTTTTCTTTTATTTAGTTTTATTTTCCTTTATTTTATTTTAGTTTGAATTGTTTAACTTTGTTTAATGTTTTCTGTTTTTCATTTGACTTAGTTTTAATTTAAATTTGGATTTGAATTGGGATGCATATCTTTGAGGTTTCATACATGTTTATTGCACACTAATTGCTTCATCATGAGAAAAGCGAGGAACAATGAACAAGAGCGTACGTGTAGTGTACACAATCTCATACGAAAGGGGGGTAACTTCTCTCACTTTTCTCTTAATTTCTTTTGTTTTTCTTTTTAACATTGAGGACAATGTAGAAATTAGGTTGGGGTGGGAAAAATACTCCATGAGCATGAAATATGACCAAATTTTAAATTTTTAACTTTTGTCACTTGAATTGTGTTAGGTTAGTGTCGTGTCTACTTGAGTCAATCCAGAAGTCTATGATATTAACATGATTGTAATAATGGTGATATATGAAAGAAATTAGATTTTTACCTAAGTAAAAAGGCACATAAATGTTAGATTCATCTAGTTTGAGAATTTTATGGTATATGTGGTAGTTTGCATGGTTAGTATGACTATTTTGGTTTGTGTAATGTACGCTTGTTTATGATATATTTTAAGTCTCAACAAGCTCTAGAACTTATTTGAAAACCCATTAAAGCAAAATAATAGAATCAAATGCCACTTAGAAAATGATTTAGGCCATCTTTGGACCGTTTGGACTTTTCAAGCCTTTCCGTATTATTTTATCCATAGCACACCCTTGAATTCAACATTGACATACGTTATACTACCCTTAGCGATAAGAGTACTCAATGTAATATTTGATTTTCATGAGCAATTATGTTGTATTTATCTTGCTTCATCATAAAAAAAATGATGATGATGATTGAACTAATAAGCAAGAAAAGTAAAGAAAGAAAATCAAGCAAAAAAGATCTAAGGGACATATGGAATTTATAGGAGGATGAAAAAGAACACTTGGTGAAAAAAGCTGAAAATAAGTTTGTGAAATAAAAAGTACTCTTATCCTATTGAAAATATCATTTCCGTACTTTCATAATCACACACCTAACCACAACTTTATAAGCTTAATGAAGTCTTATTGATTCTAGGTAATTTGACTTCTATATTAGTGGAGATGGATTTGAAAAGTGAGTATATGGAGGTTGGAAGTGCAAAATTCTCATTCATATTTTACTTACACATTTATGAGATATTAAAATGTAATCTATGAATATCATGCATGACACGATCTGATAGTATAACTAACGGGCTTGTGGTTTGATTGGTTGTTCAAAATTTGATTACTAAGATGGGTTTGATGTTTGGACTGTTTTTGAGCTTAAGTGATTTTTAACTATTTTGTATGCCATTTGTTGTTCACAATTTTTGAGACGTATGCATGGATTGATTCAAGTATGTTTAGAGTCTTTATTTAGTTTTGTTAGTTACGATGTTTGCGGGTATCATCACTGGAAATCCTCACGAGACTACAACTCGTCCACTAAGGCCACCTAGGGGTTTAAAGGCTTGTTGCGTACGCTAAATGCAACCGTGACAATCTTCGAAAGTGATTCTAGTTAGTTTAGTTTATTCATTTTATTTTAATCTTTAGATCGCTCCTCTTGCTAGAGACTAGCAAGAAGCTGGTTGGGGGTTGTGATGAGTGCTCAAAAAGTACTAATATTTCGTGGTTTATTGCGCTTAATTGTTTAGAAGTAGATTTATTATTTGTTGTTTATTCGATTAATTTCATAAATCTATCCATTCGGAATCACGGGTATGTTTTAGTACATTTCAGGTGTTTTTAGCATTAAATGAGTCAAATAATGCAAACACGCAAAGACGGAACACTTACGGCGCTCTGATCACGAGTTACAGGCAAGACAAGTCAAATATGTAAGCCTTACATAATGAGCCATTATATATGTAAGGGGGTAAACATGAAAAAAAGGAAGGCAACACGCGCCGCGGCGAGAAAAAGGCATGCCGCGGCGAGGAGCTCTCAGGTTTTCACATTATTTTTAGAATTTGTGTTGCGCCGCGGTGGGAAAAATGTGTACCGCGGCGCGCCTATTCCTATTGCAATCAGGATTTGTGTAAACCCTTACATCTATAAATACCCCCTAGACTCCCCCTTACATACAACTCGAATACAACTTTTACACACAATAATTTTGCGACCAAACAAGAGATTCATTCAGTTTTGGGAGCTTTGCCACACTCAAACGAAGCAAGAGAAACCATTCTAAGGATCCAAGGAAGCCGTCGACGATCGAAGATCATGCTTTTGGAGAAGAACGTCATCCTATCCTTTTAGCGGTATTTAGATATAGGTTTTCCTTGTTGTTATAGAATTCTATTTTCTTCTTCTTTCGTTAAAGTGTATGATCATATTATATTTGTCTATGAATTTTAATATGAACATGAGCGGCTAATTTCATTATGGTTGTTTAATTTGTGTTGCCATGTTTGCTAGAATTGTGTATGGTGAATATTTTATTGATTTAATATAAACAAATTACCTTTTGATTATGAGCATGTTTAGATATTTAATTATAAATTATCATGGGCCAATTTGAGATTTGTAGTTAGGTTGAAAAATCTAAGAATATAGTTTTAGGAACGTCACCTTTACTTTATTCTGAAACACTTAATCAAAGCTTCAAATTAGTGACTTAGTCATAGCATTAGTTTGATTGGCATTTATTTCCTTGCGCATAATTTGATTGCTATTTGATTTACCCCAATCGTAGGCAGTTAATTAGTTAATCAACAAAGAGATTTACTCGGGGCAGTCTCGTAATTAAAAGGAAAGCCGGTAAAATTGTTTATTAGAACGTTTATATTATTTCACCATTACTTTTCGATGCAAGCATGGTCAACCAAGCTAAACGTCCATACATCCTCCATTGATTTTTAATCTACCTGAATTGATTGTTAATTTGCGATATTGATTTTGTTTAATTGTTCGTAACATTGATCTCGTCACAAACAAACACCTTTTTACAGTTTTACTAGGTTTAGGACTCTAGTTACTTAGAGTTTTAGTTTCTCTATAACTCTATTTAATTAGTGTTTTATTTGTGTTAGAACTCTATTTAGATTAAGAATACGGTTATTTAGAACCACTGCAATTCCTTAAGAGATCGACCTTGGAAGTTTCTTGTCACTTTTCTATTAGTGATTCGTACACTTGCGAGTACTAAATTTATCACATCAAAAGTCATAAAAGTAAAACCAATGATTTATACTCTGGAAGACCAGGAAGAATTTGAAAAATATATTCAATAACTTTTGGAATTAAAAGTAATTATTTCCAATAATTCACCATATTATAATCCAGCATTTTTAATAAAAAAAGAAGCTGAGAAAAAAAGATGAAAAAAGAGAATGGTAATAAATTTTAAAGTTTTAAATAAAGAAACTATTAATGATGATTATTTTATTCTAAAGAAGGAAGAATTATTATCACTTATTAAAGAAAATAAATATTTTTCAAGTTTTGATTGTAAAAGTAGATTTTAGCAAATAAGACTTGATGGTGAATCACAAAATTAACAGCATTTAGCTACCTTCAAGGACAATTCTAATAGACAGTTATTCCATTTGGACTTAAGTAAGCATCAGGTATTTTTTAAAGATACATGGATAATATTTTCAAAAAATATCAATATTTTTGTTGTGTTTATATAGATAATATTTTAATATTCAGTAATAAATTATCAAAATATTATTTAGAAATTATTAATGTTTTACAAAAATGCAGAAAATCAAGAATAATATTATTGAAAAAAAAAAAGCAATCATTGCTCAACAAAAAATAAAATATTTAGAGTTAGAAATAGAAAATGGAAAACATTATCTACAACCCCTTATTTTGAATAACATACAAAATTTTTCTAGTATAATCAAAAATAAAATCAGTTACAAAGATTTTTAGGATGTTTGACATATGCAGAAGCATATATAAAGAAATTATAAAAAATGAGAAAGCTATTACAAACAAAGCTTAAAAAAGATTATGTTTGGCAATTGACTAATCATGATACTAAATATATGGATAAAGTAAAAGCACAATAAAAGATTTACTAACTTTATACCATCCAAGACCAGATGATAAAATGATAATAGAAATAAATGCTTCACATGAATATTGGGAAGCAGTATTAAAGCAAAAGTTGATGACAAATATGAATATCTTTGTAGATTTACTTCAGGATCTTTCCAAGGTCCTAAATTAAATTATCATAATAATGAAAAAAAACATTTAACTGTTAAGAAAGCTATAAAGAAATTTGCAATATATGTTATAAGTTTAAAATTTATTATTATGACTAACAATAAAAATTTTAGATATTTTTTAAGAACTAATATTGCAGATGATTATAAACAAATAAGACTTATTAGATGGCAGCAATAGTTTAACCATTATAAATTTGATGTAGAACATTTACCAAGAAGAAAAAATAGTTTAGCAGATGCTTTAACTATCGAATTAGCACATCTAACTATGTTTTTTATGATTGTAATGGATCCCCTTAAGATAGAAATAAAGATTAAAGAAAAGAAAATTCTAATTCGTGAAACAGAAATCAAGTACCTCAGAGATCAACTAGAGGTATTACAACTCAAAAAATCTTTAAAAAAATAGACGTACTATGGTTAACCCATAATGGCTTAAGGAAAACTCAAAAGAAAAATAAGAAAAGGAAGAAATAAAAATTTCAAAAATAAAAATTTAAAAAACTGGCAGTAATAATCCAAAACTTAGTAAAAACCTAGAAAAGAAAAAAAAAATCAATTGGGTAGATGAAGCTAAAAAGGAAGATTCGAAAAAGGTTTATGTAGTATATAATGGACCACCCGAGGCAAGCAGAGCAATAATATGGTTTAGTGAAATTATCCATAGATCCTTTACTAATAGGATAGAAGCAGAAAAAAGTTATACTAATTATAAAGTTTCAAAACTACTACCACCAATAAAAATAGCAAAAAATTATTCAAACAATAAGAACTAATAGATTAAGAAACCTGGAAAAAATCCAAAGACCTTAAGTTTCAAAGAAGCAACAAATAATTCTTCTGAAGAAGAAATGAAAAGATATAGAAATTTAACAAAATAGTAATGGCTAAACCTATATAATCTAGCAAGAAAAACTACTGAGGAACCTCTAGATGATATGAAATTTTATACTACACAAAAAAAATTTCATCTGGTAGTAAATTCAACATCTTAGAAGGAACTGATCCAGTGTTTGTTTATAAAGCATTTCATGTTGAATTAATAGAAAATATATATCCAGGAAATGAATTAAAAGAATTAATATATTTTCTTGAAAATTTTAAAAAGAAAATTTAGGCTACAGATAGGCCTATTTATTTAAGATATTTCAGTTCATTAATGGATTGGAACCAAGAAATACTAGTAAGTCATTATCATTTCATTAAACCTGGAATAACAAATAATAAAAGAGAAGTTACTCGACCAAAATATTCATCAGAAAAGTAATTTAATCCTGAGAAATTATATATAGAAAGAGGACATGTTAAGGTAAATTTATCATGAAATAAGAAGAATTAATAAATCTTCATAAATTAAGATTAATTAGAGTACAAGTAAAACATTATTACTTCTCAATGTAATATAGTTATCACTAAGGAAGACAGTGAAAAAGTAATTTCTCATTAAGCTAACTTCAAATGCAATAAAATTGAAGTAAGTGAGGAAACCAAAAATGTATTTTGTCATTATTCAAAGCAACAATCAAAGGACCACAAATGCATCTATTGCATTAGAGATAAGAAAGCCTGCGTGGACACAAGCTCATCACACAGTTCTATGTCAGCAAAGCAAACTTTGTAGGACCACTCCAACAGTTGGCGTCAACAACGTCAATAATGTAGGAGTTAAATGCCAAACAGGAAAGTTAGGAATAGTACAATCCCACCATTGTAAACAAGGAACCCTTATGTCTATAAAAGGGAACTCTCTGCAGCTAAGGGATTCACTACAAAAACCTAACATCTATCCATTTTTCTATTTTCTTGTTTTAGCTATGTATCTAGCAATAAGTGATAACTAATAACTCTTTCAAGGTTACTAGTTCTCTAGTTTGTATAAACTTTCTGTTTGATGAATAAAAGTCCATTTAAAAATTCCAAACTGTCACTCTTACCTTAGTAAGTTAAGTATGGATCTCATAAGATTAACAGTGTTAGAAGGACTAGAAGCTTGGATCTGGAGTATGGCTTAGCTCTTTGAAATAAGAAGGAGATAGCTAGAAAGCGGAAGAACGCGGTGGACCCATATTCAGAAACAGGTTAATTTGCAAATAGAGGCTAGTATACCTTGAAATCTCATTAATATTGTTGAAATCCTATTTATATTGCATGAAATTATAATTAATGGAAGATAAACATAATAGCATGAAAAGAAAATTTGAGACAAAATTTTATAGAAATAAAAGTAAGAAGTATTCTGAAAATCAAGAAAATCTAAAAGATGCAATTTATCTTAAATAATCTCTTGTCTGTTTTAAAACATCTATAAAAGATAACTTTGAACAAATTACAAGAAGATCTAAAATAATTAAAAATTTACAATGATTAATTGACTATTTTTCTAAACAAGAAAGAAGAAATGATTTAGTAAAAAGATAAAACAAAGAACATTTAGATCTCGAAATAAGTCTTGAACTAGTAAAAATGGACATAGAAGAAAATAAAAAAATTTAAGAATTGAGTCATTGGATAAACCAAGAATTTGAAGAATATGAATTTGGAACACAACAAGAAAAATTATGACTAATATAGAATATTTTGAAGAAAAATATATGGAATTACTAGAAGAATATTTTGATTATGAAGATTATGAAACATACTTAAAAAAATTTAAAAGGTTCAATACACTTTTAGATTATTATACAAATTATGTTTCTAGTATATTATGCCTACTAAACCATCATGTAGGAAAAATATTAAGAAATTATTTTACACAGAAATTTGTACTAATAAATGAAGAAGAATTTAATAACTTAATTTTTTGATTTTATTTATTTAGGAACAAATTGAAATATAAACTAACTGAAGCTTCAAATCAAAAATTATTTGTAAAAATTGGTATCAGAGCCATAAACGTAAATAAATTTAATAAAGGTTTTAAAACAAAATGCTTAAAATAAGATATAATCAACTAAATTCAAATATAAAAGTAAATTATTTAAAACATTATAAAAAATAAATAATAGAATTAATATTATTAATAAAAAAAAAAACAAAGGATTACCTAAAGAAATATACAATTAATAATTTACAAAATACTTTACAATTTGAACAAAGAACTAACATGGTTACATCATAAGTAATAAAAATACTTACACAATCACAAATTTTTAACTTAAAGAAATTATTTAATTTAGTTCGAAATACTGAAAATAAAAAAGAATTTAAGAAAGATTTTACAAAAATATTTTTAGCATGTATAGAAATAAAAATGAATAACAATTTTATCACAAGAACAAATAGAAACTTTAAAAAAAATTAAAATATTTAGAAAACACAAAAACAAAAAGAAAATTTTATAAAAGAATTTAAAGTCTTTTTAGACATTATCTTAGAAAAATTAAAATAAATTTTTAGAAAATACCAAAATAATAAAATAGTTAAGAAAATAAAATTACTAAAATTTTGATAAAAATTACTTTCAAAAATCATGAATTTTGACTAAAAAATCTTTAAAATTAAGCATTTAGATAAAAAAAAAAAAAAAATAAACTTTTATATCATAAAGATTATAATTGAAAGAGCATACGATACCCCTAAGGGTATGTGTTTGAAATCCTATGAGGAATGCTAATAGAATTGGCCGAAACACAATCACGATCGAAGCTTATTATGAATTGGGCCCCCAATGTTTATGATCCAATACCAACATCAGCATAGCATGTGGCAAGAATATCATAAATCTAATGAAAATTATATCTCTTAAATTTAAAATAATGTATTGTAATGTTATTGATATATACAATTTGTCTCGTTACATTAATGAGAAAATGTTGCATAAGTTGTTATTGTGATATAGTATTGCTAAAAGTTCAAGAATAAAAAATAAAAAAAAAAACTTGTAGAAAGATGAAAGAGAACAAGGGAACTCAAGCACAAGCCTAATGCACAATCCTATTGTGGGAGTTCATTCTTGAAAAAGTCGCCAAGGAAGGTGCACTATCCAATTGCAAGCATTGTGAGTATGCTGTCTATATGAATTGGTCATTTCACCCTATAATTATCTTTTGGATGGATCTCTTGATTAAGAGATATTATTATTATTATTATTATTATTATTATTGGAGTAAACTCTTCATTAATCTCATTGGTTACTCTCTTTATCAAATATTGGACAATTTTGTTTTTTTTTTTTTAAATAATTGCACTAATCTTACATTTTATTTAATTAAAATATCATAACTTACTAAGAGAAAATGAATAATTTCTCCTTGAATGATACTTTCTACGACTATTGTGATTGGCTCCTTCCTCTCCCCCGTATTTTTTATGCAATAATCATTTGTGTGCTTAGCAGCATTTTGCAGTTCAGTAGCCATTTAATGCCGCAAAAATGACACCTTTTGCCTTTTATTAAACGAGCATTGGTCACATGCAAAAAAATAAAAAATATCAGATACATAAATGATTAAATTATTGAACTAATTTTATTTAAAAAGAACATACGTTCATTTTCTTCTAACACTAAAAAATATATTGTTATTTACGTTATAAAAAAAAAAATCTTTTTTTTATTCTTTCTAAAGGGTTAAAAATAAAATGAAAGTTATGTCATACAATTAAAAAAAACTAATTAAAATAAAAACCTAAACTATTGGTACCTTTTTTAAATATGGTTACTAAAAATAAGTAACTAAAATAAAATTAAGATATTAGTAAAGCAGCAAACCCTTTGTTTTAAGCAAGCTGTTCTTTCATGGAATGGCAATTATAGTGACAGTACTTGAAATGATGTCAGCTCTAAGAAACAATGGGAACAAGTTCAAGTATAGTTTCTTAGAGTATAGTTAAACATTACTACTACGTAGTGTACTCTGCATTTATTTTAACGTAATCATAACTTAAATCACAGCCCCAAGCTTGCCCGTATCCTGTTCCTTCACCTGTTCAAAATTGAGATGAAAAGTGTCAAACATACGGACCCAAAAATCAGCTTACAGTAACCAATTGCCTTGTAGTGCAATGGTATATAATCCTTGTAGACAAAAAGACATGAGTTTGAACCCAGTGTACGTAAGTGCGTGAGTCTTATTTCAAAGAAAATGATAATTTGAAAATAATAATAATGATAATCTGACGATAGAATATTCCATTATGTTATGTGGTTTGGCAAGAAATAATAGAGGGTAAGTTCATAATCTTTTAAAGCTACAGAAATTCGTAACTCCACATTTAAATACTTTGACCTTGAACGTTCTACTTAGAGAAATAGAGAAAAATATGTACTTTCAATTCCAATAAAGACATCACAAGTACGTTAAGACCAGAAGCTTACCTACAGATACAATAATTTGAACTGTCCCATGGGTCTCACCAGCCCTCTTGAGGTAGGCACTTGCTGCAGCTCTGAAAAATATTCCAGAAATTTGAAGGCAAGATCAACAAAGAAACTAGTGTTCTAACTTCTAAGAGATATAGAAACCAGAGAAAGCAACATGCCTAGGGGCTAGGGTGAAAACAAGCTCATGCATTAAAAATACTAAATTAATACGCCTCCCAAATTTAATCATCCATATACTGGATTTCATATTTTGCAGATTTTAGTGAAATGTTCAAAATCAAAGGATATACTTTAACTCAACTAACTTGAAGAGCAAAAGCTCATCAAATACCTCTGGAAAACGCGTTATATAATGGATGGATTTTGGGAAGATATATGCATGTCTATTTGAAATGAAGTTTTGGAAATTAAAAGGACAACTTCTTTTTTATCACAAGATGCCTACAATTATGTTAACAAAGTTGTACAGTACATGAAATATAAGCTGATTATTCTAATCAGATTTGATATTACTACATATTTCAGGACTACGATTGGATTTTGAAATGTCCCTATACTCTGCTAATTAAAAGGTAGTCACCAAGTGCAGAATAGCAGAAGTTACTAAATATAGAATGAAGACAGTAACAAGTCGGGAGTAGCTGTAAGATAAAATCCAGAAGACAAAACTAAGAAATGTTTAACACATCTGCCTCATTTAAAGCAAACATTCTCTGGGTCTACTCCAATCTTTTTATTGGTAAAAAAACTCATTGGCTTACCTATCAAATGATTGTGGTTCTCCACCAACCATGAGCAAGATATCCCCTAGAAGTACTCGAAGTTTGTTCTGGTCAAAGTTAATACCAGCATAGCCAGCAGCAGCTGCAATGCGACCCCAATTCGGATCTCTTCCATATACTGCAGCCTAGTAGAGATCATAAACAAAAAATCAGAATTGACTAAACTGAACCATCATAAATGGTATAGTGGGTATCACACCTTAACGAGAGAAGAAGATGCCACAGAGCGTGCTATTTTTGCTGCTTCAGCCTCACTGTCAGCACCAGCAACTGTTACCTGAACATCATAGTCAACTAATATTTTGTCTGATAAATTGTGAAATTCCCCTCACATCATCCCATAAAAAAATGAAAAACAATTATATTGGCAGGATCCGTTCTCTAACCATAGGTCAGAAACACTGCATATTCAACAGGATATATTGCATCTGTAAAGCATAATAATGATTGGAATTCTTTTAACAGGATTGATTGGTATCACCAGTTTTTTCAAAGTCATCTTTATTATTTTCGTCACCAATTAATAATGTCAAAATTTAATATCCAACTGGATACAGTAAAAAATTTGTAATGCATGTTATTCAGCTCAGAGTGGCAGGATTCCTTAAATAAGAAGTCAACCTCAATAAGGCATGTTGCTCCTTCACCATCCCATGCAATAGATTTGGCAAGACCTTGCATTACCTGGTAACAATATACTAAACTTGAATACAAGAACTTGCTTAAGAGAATACAAAGTTTGGGCCCCTAAATGGAGTTGAATGCGTATGAATGCTAAGAGACAATACACATTAAATCAAACGCGAACTGTTGTCTTTTTAGTAAATCAGAATTTGAATGCTCTTGCAGTACAGTTAGACCATAAAGAAACCAGAAAGAGGTGATTTGTTCCCAACTTACAACGTCAAGGCTTTCTTGAAGTTGTCCTGCTTCATAACTGTTCAAGGAAGATATCCTGGTTGACCCAGATAACCCACTAGCCAAAGCAATGACAGTGTCATTAGTACTTGTATCTCCATCTACCTGAAATGACATCTCACAAAATGAAGTTTAGCGTATAACAAGATCAACCCCTATAGCATTATGGGGATGAACAATAGTCTATTAGAAAGAGAACTGCACATGTAAATATGCCTCCCATGAAATATTTTGATATGAACTTGTGATAATGTTATCAGGTAATGGTTACACATAAAACAAAAGATTAAGCGCAATATGGCGTGTTATGCATACATACAAATTAAAAGGATGGATATGTAGGAGCAATATTTAGCTTAGTTGTGCCTTCAGTTAAAACTTTAAGATTGAAGGCTCAACATCTAATGTTAATCCGGCTCAGCCATCAAATACATTTGAATATTATATGTTTTAAAAGCAATAAGACTGTAAAATACATGAGATAAAATATATTATTTGACGTACTGTTATTTGATTGAAGCTTCGGTTCACAGCAACCTGAACCAGTTTCCTCCACACATCACTAGTAACCATGGCATCAGTTGTTATTACCTGGAGCATAAATCATTATTGAAAATAGAATTATGTCGTAATCTCATCAAAAATATCAAGAGATAAATCAAAACACTTACACCGAGCATGGTAGCCATATTTGGGTGAATCATCCCAGAACCTTTTGCCATTCCCCCAACTTTCACAGTTGTTCCACCAACCTAAGTAACTCAAGAAATTTTAGATATGCCTGATTACCAGAATTCCAGTGGATTGCACGTTTGAAAAAAAATTATATGATAAAGCTCAAATTCTGTATAATTTGTGCAACTTTAGAAACTCCTCAACCCACCACAGAACAGAAACAAAAAAGGGACTCTTCCTAAAAGAGATATTATTGTATTTTGAGACAATAATTATGCTCAACAGCTAAAGAACCTTCCACCAAAAGCTATTAAGAAACTAAGTTGATTTGCTAGAAACAGACATTTAAACTATGCACCATTTTGAGAGTTGATATAGTGTGCTCTGCTAGGGTTTGCTTTCCCCTCTCCCTCTTCTCCACCCCTCCATCGCAAAATTCATGGAATCCACTGGAATTACTGAGTCTCTTCCATCTTCCTCCACAGATCTTCCTCATCTTTTTCCATTTTCATTCCATGGCTAGCTTTCTCTCTGATCCAATTTTGGCTATTGATGTACGTCTGATGATTCCCCAATCTGATCTCACCTACAGTTGCTTATCCTTCATTTCTCTTATCCTTTCTTCAATAATGATCTGAGGTTGCTGGTATTTTTAATTCATAGAGTTAAAAGCAAAATAGCTAGTTGAGGTTTGCCAGATTTCAATCTCCTTTTCACCTTTGTCAACTTTTCAATGGAAACTTTCAAAGAGTAATTTTGCTACTAGAAAGAAATTGAGCACCCATTCTTCTGACTCTCATTTGCTTGAATCTAAAGTTTGAGTATATGACAGTGAATCTATATCCTATTGAACCTTCTGAATTGAGGCGTTCTTTGGTATATTGCACTATTGCTCTTATGGTGTGTGAACTGCAGTTGCATACTGGTAATGGTGGATCAAGAAGGGTGGTCTGATGCTCGCTCAGGCTCAGTAGTTGTTGTTCTTATTTTTCATATGAATGAAGCTAGCCATTGGGAAAAGTCTTTCAGTTTCTTTCTAGATGTATGGTGAATTGTTAATGAAGTGCAATGTTTGGTGTCTAATTGCTGGAAAATTCGTCAAGGTCATGATTTAGCTCATAATTTCTCGTTGATGTTTGCAGTTATGGTTGTATTAGAGCCATGGTGCTAAGGGAAAATTAATGCAAGAATGTCTATTGTGAGTTAGATTCATGTGATTGCTCTTTCTTTTCTTGTAATCTGTTATGGTTCTTTGGCCTTTGGGGACGTGTTAAGAGTTGCCATGCTTGTGTAATGAGGTTTAACCTATTTCTTAAATGAATGATAAACTTTCTCTGACCAAAAAAAAAAAAAAAAACGGGGGCATCTTAAAAAATAATGCAGAATGCAAGCTTAAGCATACGTTTGACTCAATTGCCACACTCTTGCTGACAAGATCAGTTGTCGTGATTGCTACTGCTGCAGTATCTGCCCTGTAAATCCACTAATAAGATTCAAGATTTGAGAACAAATATCATAAGATCAACAACATCTTCTGCTGAAAGTTAATATAAAGCTTCTGCTTAAACTAGGATAAAAGTTTAATGGAAAGGTAAACTTGAACAAAAATAAGCAAGAGAACATTTTATCATGAAATACTTACAAGAGATAAAAAAAATAATAAAAGAATCTTATTAGAAAAACCAGTTTGAAAAGTAAATCATTTACCCCTCAGTTGATGATGAAAGTGAAGCAAGAAGTTTTGGAAGTGATTGAAGAAGTGCATCCTGAAATGAACCAAGAATTAATGATTAATGATACATAGTTAAAAATTCAGAAAAGATGTAGTTTAGGGAAAATATGGAAAAAGCACATGAATCTTGGCTATATTCATCTCTAAGTGCCTCTTTTGAGAAAATGAGGTAGTCAGTTTGTACTGTAGTTGGACCGGTTATAGACTTTTCCATGATTGTATTTTTTTTCTTTTCAAGTTGAGTTACTTGTAGACATATTAGTATGGAAAATAACATACTGATAGGCCTACAAGTATTACTATAAAGCCTATCAGTATGTTAAAAAAAATATCAATACAAGTACAAACTTACAGTGCAAATGCTAGTTTTAGGTTTTTTTTAATATTTGATTATTTACTTACAAAAACGTATTTCCTGCTAGATTGTCAAATGTTTCCTAAATCTTACTTTCTTTATTCTTTGGCCAATCACACCAGTGGATTCAATCAACACTTCCTCTGGCCTGATTTGGAGTAACTGCAGCACAAAGATCGAAAACTGAAAGTGGTAAGAAATAGCCAAAGCAAACACTCCAGCAAGTGTAAAGATACTGAATATGCCAAAGTTTGCGTACCTTAGCAAGGGCATGAACACATTCTGTTACATCATTGTAACCTGCATCACCCTGGAAGCCAACAAAAACTTTCTTAAGAACATTATAACTACTTCACAGTACATCAATGGGGCATCATAACACATTACCGTCGCAGCATTTGCTTGACCAGCATTTATCAAAACTGCACGTGCCTAACAAGTTATAGAGCACAGTCATGAGGCAGACAATTACAAAATCAAAAACATACAAAGAATCACATAGCTTCGTCATACTGTTTCTGAGACATTGATCATATTTTTACAATACAACACAGGCGCTGCTGCAACCACATTTGTAGTGAATACACCTAAAACAAATAAAGGGATAAAAATACAAGTGAAATTAAGAGGTATAATACGTGGACGGCAACAATGGTAAGCAATGAAAAATACAAAGATAAGTCCATTCTCTTAGACCTGCAGAGGTGGCATCGACATCACAAGTGACAAGTGCAAGATCAGGTTTATTTCCTTTGGCACGTAACCCACCATACAACCCTGCAGCATTGAACCCTTCTGCAGCAGTAACTCCCCCAGGAATCTACATATATTATCAGTCTCAGGCACGGGTAAAATCAACCACCCAAGTATCATACATTCTAGCAGCAAATTGGACTTGTGTAAATGAAGGAAAATTATAGAAGTTGTTCTTAAAAGATAATTCTATTAAATAATTATGCAAGTCAGTCCATCACCAAATATTTCAAAAACACAAAAAAGTAGTGATTAACTTTTGGTGATTTCAGGGACACTACAAATTCGAAACTTACTCATTTTTATTCCAACAAACACAGACGGAATGAAGGAAGAGCGAGAAGTTAAACTTTCAAAAGTTTGCTACCTGCTTCCAAGGTCCTTCAGGAAGAGAAATGGGTGCTGCTGGAATGAGATTCTTAGCTTCACTGCTACTGACTGAAACAGCACGAATGCTAATTTCCCTAGGAAACCAGTCAAGGGAATTCCAATTCTGCAAAACAATGACAAGAAATGCATCAAGAAGAAAAGTTGAAAACCTTTTAGGGCTCCTGATTACGTACAAGTTTCTAGCGGATGCTGAATTTAGACGCATGCAAAATGCAAAATTAACAGCGTTTTGACAGGAAATAAAGCTGATAAAAATAAGAGAAAAAAAGGTATAAAAAAAATGATACAAACATTTAGGTGCTGTTTGGTTGCTGGGAAATTCAGGGAGACGCATTGGGAAAGGCAAATATTCACCATGTTAGCGACTGAAAGTAGTGCGCCCAAGTGAAGACAAGAGAATATAATAGAAGGGAGAAAGGGGAGACATACGGAAAAGAAGTGCGTTGAAAATTGATTTTTTGTTTGCTTGGTTCGGCCTCCTTTTTTTCTTCTTTCTTTTTTTAATTTTACTATATCATTCGCAAGCAAACTTTAATTAAATTTTTACTTATATTTTAAATTATATAATTTAATCTTTAAAATTTTAAATTTTACACATAAATCGAAAAAAAGTGCGTTAAAATTTTATTTTCATTTGTTTGGTGCACCATTTTTTTCATTTTTAATTTTACTATATCATTCGTAAGCAAATTTTAATTAAATTTTAATATATTTTTTAAATTATACAATTTAATCTTTAAAATTTTAAATTTTACAAATAAATTTATTAATTTTTAAATCATATAATTTAATTCTAAATTTTTAAATTTTTATAAATATGTATTTTAATAATCAAGCTTTGACCTATGTATGAATTTTTAAAATTTTGGTACTAAATTGTATAATTTAAAAATTTAAAGATCTCTGTTTAAATTTTTAAAATTTAGAGACTAAATTATAGAATTTAAAAGTTTAAAATTTATATGATAAATTTAGAAGTTTAAAGATTAAATTATATGATTTAAAAGTTTATAAACTTATGTGTTAATTTACTTTTGAGCCCTTCTTCTTTTTTAACATTTTCTTAGGTTTATGCCAAAGATTTATTAATTTTTAAATAATCATATTATTTAAACACTTGCAATTGAGACTCAAATTTCATATATTTTAAAATTTTAAATAAATTATATGTCATTAAGCTATAAATTTATCAAAATTTATCAAGTTTTTAAAAGTTATAATTTATAATTCTTCTCTTAAATAGCCATATATTTGTAGTTGATTTTTCAAAATAGAATAGAATTATCAAAAAGCTCACAATCGATACCAATGACATAATATAAAGACCCAATTTTTTGGCTTTGATATTTTTTTTTTATCTCTTATTTAACAAAAAAATATTCATTTATAACTTTATTTTCAAAGTGATTTATTTTAGTCTCTCCATTAAATTAAATGTACTTAACTAGTTCAATTTTAAATAATAAATATAATTTAACAAAAATTTATTTATTATTTTAGATATTTTGTATCTCATTTCATAAAATGCATTACAGAGCAGTGCAAAAAAAATACATAATTTTTTTATAAAATGTAAATATACAAAAATAGTTGAAAAAAAAATATTGTATTGTAATTTTATTTTAACAATATAAAATTGAATTTAAACAATAAAATATTTTTTTTTGTCAATTGTATTTATAAATTAAATATTTTATGAAATTTTTATCTATTTTTGGGTTTTTTTTGTATCGCATTGTTTGATCCAAATACAATTCCTAAAAAAAAAAAAATACGATATATAATATCTAAAAAGATAAATTTACCATTGTAAAAACTATTGTTTAAAATTAAATAAACTAGTACATTTTATTAAATATGAATACTAAAAAGTTACTAAACCTAAATTTTATTACTAGATAACTTTAATAAATTAAGAATAAGACTAAGAACCAAAAAAAAAAAAAATTCTAGCAACCGTCATTGCAAGAGTTTTGAGGATCTTGTTGGATGTTTTACAACCACTATCAAAGTAGATATAAGACTTTACATCAAGCGTAAAAATATATTAGAACTTATTCAAAGTATGTGTAACACATTACTTGTATTTTTTAAAAATACGGGTCTTACATCTAAAGCACATATAACACATTACATATATTTTCTAAAAGTATATAAAGTCTTGCATGCTTATCGGAACTCCATCAAAATCATTGTTAATGGTTATCGAAAATTTGTCTAAGATTTTTATAATAATTTTATTAAAATTATGTAATAAAAATGTTATAATATTTATGTTATATCATTATGTAGAGAATAAAGTTTTACTAATTTAAAAAAATTGATCAAAAATTTATAATTAAAAAGTATATATATTTCAAGTAAATAGTTATAGGCATCATGACCATAATATCTATGTGGCTTAGCTTGAGCCCCCATAATTATAGCAATATTTTATTATTGTTTTACAAAAAATAATATATATATATATAAAATTTAATTAACACTTATTAATAAATACTATCACAATTATTTAATAATTTTATGTAATTTATTTTATTTATAACCAATAACTGACATGTTACTTTATGAATATAATAAATTGAAATATATAATATTGCTCTTTTAAATTGTTAGTTTTTGCAAATTTTTCATATTTTTTTATATAAATTTATTTTTCTAATAAGTAATACAAGTAAAGAGAAATATTAATGACACATAAATTTGTAATCATATTATTTATGGTATGTCACGTAACCAAATAATTTTAAAAATTGAAAAAAAAATTAATAAAATTTTGTCATATAGCACATTATAATTGATAAGTGCAAATTTTTGTGGATTTAATACTTTTATAAAAGCAAGTCTCGTAATTTTTGATCCAACGTGACAATATTAACTAAACATAATTATTGTATAAAATTACACAATTGTTTATTATATGAATAAAAGATAATAAAAAATAAGAACGAGAACTAACACGATACAATATTATATTATTTTAATTTTAATCACTCAACCCATAAACATGATATATCAAACATTTATCAAATTAGTTTACATAATTACGTATTACCACACAACCTTTGATGAAGCTTAAGAAATAAAGGGAATTAAAAATTGAGAATTTTTCGTAAGTTTCTGTTCAAGTTACTCTACTCTAATATTAATTAAATATGTATTATTTTACTTATTTGTAGCTTTGTCTGTTTTTTCGTGAATAACTTTTTTTATCCAAATTAAAAAAAATAAAATAAAATTATAAAATTATACAACTATCTTGCTACGTTTATCTCATTTCATTTAAAAAGAATTATGCACAAGATAGAGTTTTCGAAATAAAAATTATAATAAAAGTAGTTACAAACTTTATTATATATAATGGTTCAATGATATACGTTTATAAATAATAATGTCCATCACTTGGTAGAGAATATATCACTCATGCTTAATTTAATTAAGTTAAATAATTAAAATAAATATAAATAAAAACAATATTGTTTGTAACATGCAGTGTGATGTGATGATATCACATAGTAACAGATCAAGAGGAAGATGATATAGACAGTTTATCAACTTTAACACTCTCGCTTATAAGCTATGGAGGACCCCCAAAAAAAAAAAAAAAAAAACGCACAATTTAGCAAAAATAAACATAAGTAAATAAATTAGACAGGTAAAGCAACAAAAACTAAAGAAAGCTTTTCAATCAAAAGTAAAATCTTCACTGTAAAAATATATTATGTAACAAATGTAATTATCTTACACAACATCTGTGCGATCACAACACGTAAGAATTAAGCAAATTAACAATATCCAAATAATAAGAAATACAAATGCTAATACTTGCTCAAGTATACCTAAGTTGTCACATGTGCTGTCAACACAACAACATAATCAAGTCTATCCAACTCTCCCTTAGAACTCCACTACTAAGTGATGTAATAGTAGATTAAAAACAACCAAGTTAATATCTCAATCAATTACAAAAATATTCTATAAATCAAATATATTGACTCATTTATTTACAATATTATATGCATAAATCATTTTACAACAATATTTTTAACTATTTATAATTTGTTAAGTGTTTTATTTTATTTATATAATATACAACTAACTACATATTGTGTACAACAATATATAAAAATATGGATAAACTAGCAAATGTATCATAAATATTAAGAAAATTATAAAGATACCATTTTTAAGTTTATTGTGTTACATATATAGCATCAAAATATCATAAATGCTTCAAATATTTAATATGTATATTGCTTATGATACTTTAGTGTTGTATTTGTTACCCGATAAACTTATAAAAATATTATTTATATTATAAATATTTTTATAACACTTATGATATTTTATTATCATGTTTATAAATTGATATACTTATGTGGTATATGTATAATTTTTTTTCTTTTAATATTTTGGTTATTCTAGTGACATTCAATAGTAGTTTTTGAAAAATTGATTTGACATTTTAAAAGTTCACAAGTAATGTACGAAATGTTTGAAAATGGCCAAAGTCTTAAAATTGTGAAATATTAATTAAAATGTCTAATTTTAATAAAAACGTGCATTATTCAGTTCGATTGGAGTTATCTTTCAATAGCATTCTTTGGTGGGTTGGTGTTCTCTTTCGTTGCTCGGCTTTATCTTACTAATTTGTCTGGCAACGTCATTTGTTCTCTAGTCAGCAAGATCGCTGTCGCCCTTTATTTTTCCTCTATTTTCTACTTGCTGCCAGTTGTCGTCGTCCTCTGCTGGATGTGGTGGTTTGGTGGTGGCGGCGTGGAATCTTGTGTTCTTAATACGCATTGTTAGGTGTCCTTTGTTGTGTCGTTGATGTATGGTGTTGATGTAGAAGATTTTTGGTATTTTCAAGTATACAAAAGATCTCAAACAAGTTTGATGAGCTACAACAATACTCAAATATTTCAGAATGAGGCTTTTTTTTTTTTTTTCCCCTACCTTAGAGCTCAATTTTTAGTTTGAAACTATTTGTTGATCTATCTTATTTGATTATTTTTGTATATTTGAATTTATCAAATTATTTATTTTGTTTTTATCTCAAGGTTATTGTACTAGACTTTGTCTTATTTTTTCTTACAAACATGAGGCTTGTTATGTTTTTATTTAAGATTGTTCATGATTTTAAAATATTGTTCAAAATTACTTTATTCTGTATTTTTAGGTATACTTTATTTTGTTATTAATCACATATTAAAAGAGGAAAAAAAAAAAAAAAAAAAGGAAAGAAAAGGAAAAAAAAATGATAAAAGGCTTCTCTAGCTTATGGGGATATTAATTTGCACAGTTAGGATACCTGGGGATTCAAAATTATCCCCTCCATTATGCAATTTTCTTGAGAACAATACTAGGTATTATAAAAAATTTATGATATTATAAATAATATGGTATAATAAAATTAGCTATTGATTTAATAAAAAGTTTACATAGGTTTTATTTTGGCTAAACACATATTTATGATGGATAATATTTTCCTTTTTTTAATCTAATTTTTATAAAATTTATTTTAAAATATATTATGTATTTTTAAAATTTTAGAACTTAATTAAATAAATTTTATTTAAAACTAATATTTTTATGAATAAATCAATATTTTAATCATGAAAAGTCAATATATATATATATATATATATTTGTGTTATAATAACAAAAAAAAAAAACTTATTGAAATAATAAAATAATTTGATGATTTGCTATTAAACCTTATTATAATGATTGTCAAAATAATAAAAATAAACTATAATTTGTACTTTGAACTTAAATTTTTTAGAACAAAGTATCTTTAGAAAAACCTCTCGCCTTTCTAAAAAATTCTAGTTTTTTCAAAGGCCTTTAGTTGGCCGATCCTCCGTTTGGCCATTTCATCTGTTGGTTGTCTACTTTGCCAAGATGTTCCGTCTGCCTGGTGGTTCCTCCTCCTTTCGTCAAGCTGTCTACTTGATGGTTCTCTGCTTTAACGACCGGTGGTTACAACTGTATGGTGTTGTCTAGTAACAACTCTATTGGCTGGTGTTTTGAGATAAATATCGCCACATGTAGGATATCTCTGGGGTCCCCTCTAAGCTCTTATGGTGTATATAGCCCAGATGGTACCAACTTCAGCTGAACTGTGTACTTAAGGGTTAGGTCACAAGTTCGAAGCCTGGGGGGCGAAAGAAATCTGTTAATCCATACAGTCTGGTTCATACACCGTAAGAGCTTAGAGGAGACACCCAGAGATATCTTACATGTGGCGAGATTTATCTCAAAACAGCTGGTAGTCTTGTAAGGTCTGGTTTGTTTTGGGTGTATCTCTGCTGCCTGCCATTTACTCTAGTGGTCATCTAGTCATTGCCGTGCTGTCCATTTATTGGTTTGCCCCCAACAGTCTGGTGGTTTCTAGCTTGGTTGTTTGGTGGATCTCAACCATTGTTTAGGTTTTTGATTTCAATAGGTTTGCTCTTTTTTTTTTTTTTTTGGTTCTATAATTTAGAGTTTAAGAAATTGTAGGTATTGTAGTCAGTTTTGCTTAAATTTTGGTTATAATTATGTTTGTTTTTGTACTTCAATTTTTAGTTTATTTAGAATATTATAAGTGTTTTGTTTGTTATCTAGATTAAAATATTTTATTATTTATCATAAAGGATTGACATATATATATAGATTCAGATGTCAATCTCTATTTTACATCTATTTTATCAAGAATTTAGCTATTTCAATTATTATAATTTTTTAATTAAAATAAATTATAATATAAAGATATTATTCAACAAAATATATATATATATATATGTTCAGATGTCGATCTCTATTTTACATCTATTTTATCAAGGATTTAGCTATTTCGATTATTACAGTTTTTTAATTAAAATAAATTATAATATAAAGATATTATTCAACAATTATGTATATTTCATCACTATTATTTGAGTGTACTGCAGTATCAGTATGGCAGTTTTGATGTATTTTATATTAAATAAATATTTTATTTATTATAAAAATAATTAAATTTAATTATATAACAAATAAAAATATATGAGATTTTGTCATGATTTATTTATTAGTAGAAAATTTTCGATCTGTGTAAAATATCCCAACTTTCAATGAATAATTCACGTACGTCACCCCAAAATTTTTAAATTTCTGCCAATTTAAATCGTAATTACATGTGTATAAATGCTGTACTTATTTTAAAAAATTTCTATTCCATCCCCGCCCCAGCCGGGTAGCGATAACCCAAAAATGGCCGACCAGAAACCGAAAATCCAATAAAAAAGCATTACTTTTTGTTCATCCCTTATTCATTCTCTCAATTTGTCTCATCCCCATCCTTTCTTCATTTTTCATTGTTAATTTTCACACACATGGTTTAGGCAGCTAATTATTCGTCCGTCGAATCTCACTTGCATTTTATGTGTTTGTTGAATTGCTTCAATGGCTTTTTCTTTCTGTCTCGAGTTCCATTCTTGGTCTTTAATTCCCACTTCCAATCACTCAACACCTTCTCTCTCTTTCCTTCCCAAACCCTTCAGTAATTTACTGTCTTTCTCACCAACTCTTCACCATGAAAAGCTTACAGTTCATTCCTCGCTGTCCACCTCACTTTCAACTCTCTCTCCATCTCCAACCCACCAGCTGCCGCCAAACTTCACCTCCAAGCAGCTCGTTGACGCCCTTCGATGCCAAAAGGATGAATCTTCAGCGCTTCGTGTACTCGACTGGGCATCTAAACAGCCCAATTTCAAACCGGATTCTTCCATATACAAGGAAATGCTTCGGAAGCTTGGAAAGGTGGGTTCGTTCGAGTCGATGTGGGATGTCTTGCGAATGATGAAGAGTGCAAGTTGTGAGATTAGAGGAGGTACTTTCTTGATTTTCGTAGAGAACTATGCTGAATTTGACTTGTATGACGAAATAATTGGTGTTGTAGATGTGATGGAAAATGAATTTGGAGTGAAAGCAGATACCTATTTTTATAACTTCTTGCTGAATGTTCTTGTTGTTGGGAACAAGCTCAAATTAGTTGAAACTGCTCATTCCTGTATGGTTAGCAGAGGAATCAAGCCTGATGTTTCAACGTTTAATATTTTGATAAAGGCTCTCTGCAAAGCACATCAAATTAGACCTGCCATTTTGATAATGGAAGATATGTCAAACTATGGTTTGGTACCGGATGAGAAAACATTCACGACCCTGATGCAGGGTTACATTGAGGAAGGTGATATTGGTAGTGCATTAAGAATGAAGGACCTAATGGTGGAATATGGCTGCTCTTGTACCAACGTGACAGTTAATGTGTTGGTTAATGGGTTTTGCAAAGAAGGAAGAATTGAGGAAGCCTTTAGTTTTATAGAGGTTATGGCCAATAAGGAGGGCTTCCAACCCGATCAGTTTACGTTTAACACTTTGGTGAATGGTTTGTGCAAGCTTGGGCATGTTAGTCATGCTTTGGAGATCATGGATGCAATGCTTCAGGAGGGATTTGACCTGGATATTTATACGTATAACTCGCTGATTTCGGGACTATGCAAACAAGGTGAAGTTGAAGAAGCAGTGGAAATTCTCAATCAGATGATTTCAAGAAATTGTTCTCCAAACACTGTCACCTATAATACTATAATTAGTACTTTGTGTAAGGAGAACCAGGTTAACGAGGCAACTAAACTAGTTCGTGTTCTTACTAGCAAGGGAATTTTACCTGATGTTTGTACTTTCAATTCTCTTATTCAAGGTCTCTGTTTGACTAATAATCAAAAAGTTGCAGTGGAGTTATTTGAGGAGATGAAGACTAAAGGATGTCGGCCTGATGAGTTTACATACAATATCTTAATTGGCCATTATTGTTCTAGGAGGAGATTAAAGGAAGCCTTGGACCTTTTGAAAGAAATGGAAATAAGTGGATGTGCAAGAAATGTAGTTATTTACAATACTTTGATTGATGGGTTATGCAAAAATAAGAGAATTGAAGAAGCAGAGGAAATTTTTGATCAGATGGAACTCCAAGGGATTTCAAGAAATTCGGTAACCTACAATACTCTCATTGATGGCCTTTGTCAGAGCAGGAGAGTGGAGGAAGCTTCTCTGCTCATGGATCAGATGATAATGGAAGGTCTGAAACCGGACAAGTTCACCTACAATTCTCTGCTAACGTACTTCTGCCGTGCTGGCAATATTAAAAAGGCAGCAGATATTGTTCAAACCATGACGGAAAATGGGTGTGATCCAGACATTGTGACATATGGGACCCTTATTGGGGGACTATGTAAGGCAGGTAGAACTGAGGTTGCAAGTAGGCTTCTCAGAACTATTCAGATGAAAGGGATGGTCTTGACTCCACATGCTTATAATCCTGTGATACAAGCACTTTGCAAGCGTAAGAGAGTAAAAGAAGCCATGAGGCTTTTTAGAGAAATGGAGGAGAAGGCACATCCTCCAGATGCTATATCGTACAAAGTTTTCTTTCGTGGGCTGTGTAATGGTGGAGGACCAATCAAGGAAGCCATTGATTTTGTGGTTGAGATGACAAATAAAGGGTTTATTCCAGAAATTTCAACTTTTACAATGCTGGCTGAGGGACTTTGTGCTTTATCTATGGAGGACACCCTCATTGAGCTTATTGATTTAGTTATGCAGAAAGCAAGGTTTTCGGAAAGTGAAGTTTCAATGGTAAGGGGTTTTGTCAAACTCCGCAAGTTTCGAGATGCATTAGGCACCCTTGGTTCTATATTGAATAGCCAGAAACCCCACAAAGCTTACTCATGGAGAGGAAACTAAAATATGCTAATGTGGATCAGATTTAGGCTCACCCTGAACATAATAATGGGTTTTGGATATCGTAATGTGTGGACGTTGGAACTAAGAAACCTACAATCCATACACATGTATGCTTTTGATTTCTGTTGCTAGTTTGATGAAGGTGATTTTCTCTTCCCAACTTCTTTGTTTCCATGTATGATGATTTTTTTGATCAAACCATATCAGATGATGTTGTTATGTATAAAAATTCAGCATTATCTTTAATTTAATTCTTCAGAGAAAGAAATTGTGTCAACTTCAGCCTTTACGTTGCTTGCACATGTAAATCAAGAAACCGGAAAGCGAGTAGTATAACCTGTAGAGTAAGTACGTTAGGCTTGTAGAGGCCATTTTTGGCTCTTCTTGTCGTAGAATGCTTGTTCACAAAGCTGAGGGTGGAAGAGAAGCATGTAAAATAGAGAATATGACAGGTGCTATCACCGGTAAAAGAGCAGTGGATGTATGAGAAGACTGTGATGAGTTGGAATGTAAGGAAGGTGCTGAGACAGGAGATGGAGAAGAAAAGTAAAGAGGTGAGATGTTGACGGGATTGGAAATTCCTAAAAGTTTCAGTTCAAACACATTATATCCTAGCTTTGATTTAGGCAGAGATATAAAGTATGTTGGGGTATTTAGATGAGAAGATGAAGAATAGGACTGGGATTGGGTAAAAAGAGAGAAGGAAAAGAGTTTCATGAAAAACCACATGTGGACTAAGCTACACTTTTACTTGCAATGCCCATACACGAGAAGCACTAAAGAAAAATGGGGAAACAACAACCATTCAACAGTTTGTTTTCCTAATGACAAACATTTTCTATGGTCTCTAAGTGATACTGTCAAATTTGTGACGAATTCTATAGGGTTTTGAATAGATGGAGTCTTTAACTTTACCTAATTGAAAATTTAGTCCAACTATTAAGAATGTGTCTATTGAGTCCGATATAAGCCATATTTGGCTTAACGTGTACGTTGTTCAATCCATATGTCTTATAGGAGAGTATAAGCCAAATTGCAAAACCAATTATTAAATTATGATAGGATTGAAAACTATATTCATTAGCTAAAAAATATACTTTTATACTTTACTTATATTTTATTCAACTTACACATATAAAGCAAATCTATTACCAAGGTAACCGATGCAAAGAAATAAGGTTTAATTGTATGATATAATTTCTCTTTATATATAAAATTTTATTTTAAACCCCCATTAGGAAAAAAATATATATTCATTTCTTTTATAATGTAAATGAAAATATGTTTTTTTTATTCAATAGGATTAAAAGTAAAACCAATTAAATAACTGAATCATTGATGTACTAGAAAAAAAAAATTTATTGGTAATGTTTAGGTAAATGGGCTGTAAGTCCATTGATATTAAGGATCCATGTACGTAGGCCCTACTAAGGTCTAGCCCGTTGATTATTAATAATCTACAAGATAACAAATTTGACCTCATTATATTATACGAAGCCATTTGACAACTCAAAGTTAAACTAATTAGCTTGTAGGTCGTGGTACTAGACGACCTACGTACCAATGGCCTCCATAGTCCGTATTAATGAACTGGAATGAAGAAGGTTATATTAGTCTCCATTATTTTATCAAATTAAGGATTGCCAACCCTAATAGAGAAGTTTCCAAACTAAGGGCACTTATAGAGAAGGAATTCAACACAGAAGAACTCTGTGTATTAAGAAGACAAATATTTGGTCAAATTTACTATGAAATCAAGAAGATTGACAATTATATTGAAATTAAAGTAAATTACTAACATAGTTAAATCATCATTATTTTTCATAGTTATATAGCTCCTACTGAAAAAAATGGTGAAAAAATTAGCAAATTTCAACAGTAATGACTTGAAAATTTGTCAAGAAACAAGGAATGTTTTTTTTGCTTCTATGCCAAAAAAATCACTAAGGATCATAAATGCATTTTTTGCATCAGAGATCGAGAAGATGAAGATATGTCATCATCTGCATCATCAAAATTATCAATAGAAAATGATTAAAAAAATAAAGGAAGATCCTCCGAAGAAAACAACAAAGAAAAATAAAGATGTAGAACCCACATCTTTAGTCAACAGGACATGCCAATGAATGGCAGAGAATAAAAGACAAAAATAGTAAGAGTAAATGAATTATTGACTCTTTATTTTGTAAAAGGAATTCCTTGTATTATAAAAGGAACCCTTATTTCCATTTGATGAACACAAAGCATACAGAGAGAGCAAAGAGCTTAAGAATATAAAGCTTAAGTCATTCATCTCTGCTCTATGTAATAATGTAGTAATTATGTATTTTCAAGAAATGATTAGTTAAGGATTTCTTCAAAATTCTTAATTGGCTTTAGGGTTGTAATAATTATTATATTATGAATAAAATGAGTGAAATCATTCTTTTCTTACTTCTTTATAAGTCCAATTTTAGACACCATAGTATGTATGGATGTAAGGATTTCTCTATTATCGGGTAGGTATCAAGGATTGAAGTAAGCCAAAGTATACTGGGTGTAATAAAAGAAGATGAACAGAGGAAGGAAAGATCGTAATGGATCCATTAAATTTAAGTATGATAATTATAACCTTAAGCTAATTAAGGATCTTGAATGCTATAATATTTGTTTATTTCTTTCACAAATTAATAAATAGTAAGTTCGACATGAAAAAATGTGTATAAACAATAGGAAATAAAACAAAATTATGATAAAAATTGAAGATATTGAAAGAAAATATTTAGAATTTATAGAATAATATTTTGATAACGAAAGTTATGAAACCTGTTTAGAAAATTTTTAAAGAGTTTAAAAGATTTAACACTCTTTTAAAGTTTTTACAAAGTCAAGTCTAAAGGATTTTTCTTTTATAATCTTTTTACTTCTCCTCTGCTCAAGAGAATCCTCGATGAAATTTCTCTTTTGAAATATTATATCATCTTTCTCTTAAAATGAATCTTTATCTCTATTTTATGAGGTCTCTATCACTTGTTGAGGTGGTTCAGTATTTGGAAAAAAAATTATAGTAGAGAATCTATTTTCATAAATATGGCATCTCTGGATTCCATCACTGTATTAATCTCAATGGAGTTATTAGGTTTCACTACTAGAAACCTATAGACTTTGTTATGTTCAACATAGCCTAAGAAGAACACTCAATTCCTTTTTCTCCTAATTTCTTTACTTAGGTTAAGGTAGTCTCACTATAGCACGACATTCCCAAACCTTAAGATAATGTAAATTAGGCTTCTTCCATAACTCATATGAAATTATCTTCAAGCTTTTACTTGTTACTTTGTTCAAAATGTGACAAGTTATTAACAAAGCCTCTCCTCAAAAATCCTTACCAAGGACAAAATTGCATATCATAGGATTCATTATTTCAGTAAGAGTTCTATTTTTCCTTTTTGTCACCCCATTTTGTTAGGATTATCTAGAAAAAAAAAATTACTCAGTGTTTCACAATTTACCAAAGATAATAATGTATTTTTTGAATTTCATCCTGCATATTGCTATGTCAAGGACTAGTTGGAGGGGAATGTACCCTACCATGGCACACTGCATAATGGACTCTATGGCTTTGACGTGAAACAATTAAACACTTCATGCTCTTCCATTAGTTCCATTTCAGCTCACTCATCTGGTGCTTTCACTATCAATTCAACCAAACCGTCAGCAAATTTAAAATTATAGCATCAGCCTCTAGCTCATGCATCTTTTCCAAAAGTAAAGAAAGTTCTTACTAAGAGCAAATTTTCTTTTTCAAACAATGTAATGCTTGTACAGTGAGTAAAAGTCATGCATTACACTTTACTTCTAGAACTACCTATGTTAATACTCCTCTACATACCATCCATTCTGATGTTTAGGTTGCTCCTTTAATTTCATTAAATGAATATACTTATTATGTACACTTCATAGATGAACACATTAGATTTACTTGAATCTATTTTCTAAAATCAAAAGCTATTTTATACCAGGCCTTTATTAAATTTAAATATCAAGTTTTATTAAATTGGTATCAGAGCTTGGTTAAAAAATTAAATAATGGTTAAAATAAAGATTACCCAACCTAATGAAACAAGAAAAATAAAATTCTCAGAAGAATTTAAAACATTTATAGGAACCATTTTAGAAAAATTAATATAAATTTTTTAAAAACTTAACACTGTTAGTCATCAAAGGCATCATTGATATAAATTATTAATCTCAAGGGCATCAGAGATATTTTTACAAACGTTAAGGGCATTATTAAAGATATGTCAAAGCTCAGGGGCGTAAGAGATAATATTTCGACGAATCTATTTAAGCATTTAATGAACTAAGGTTCGCATCAAATTGTTACATATAGACCTCTGACAGTTCGTACATCAAGCTCGATATTGTAGTCATATCAAGTCTTGTTGATCCCATTTTTAGAGTTCTCATCTTTGTCTAACAGACCTATCAATACTCGACATATGAACTATCATTGTTAAAAGGACTGGAACATTAATACATCTTTCTCTAGTGTTGTGTTATCTTTAAACAATTGGCATCCAGTGTGAGGCTTAGAGTTTTTTGGCCCAGCTATTTGAATTTGTGACCACAAGTTTCATTTACTAAGAGATATCACCCCAAGTTAGGAAAAATCACTCAAAAGTGTCAACTATTCACTTAAAGTCATAACAGCCCCGCCTACTAAATGCTTGGCAACTACGGGATCAAAATTCCACCACCAATACTGACTAACCCGTACCCATGTGAACATTGGACTAGTATAGGAGGAAGAAGTGCTTGGTTCTTTAAGAACATCCAACCCATTCCACCCATGAGAGTTGGAATGATAGAGGAGGAAGAAGTGATCAGCTTGTTAAGTCCAATCAGCCCGTTCCATCCATAAGAACATTGGATTGATTGATGATGAAGAAGTGTTTGGCTCATTAAGACCAACTGGACCGTTCCATCCATGAGAATGTTGGAATAGTTGAAGAGGAAGAAGTTCTTAGCTCGTTAAGACTATCTAGCCTGTTCCATCCATGAGAACGTTGGACTGATTGAGGAGAAAGAAGTGCTTAGCTCTTTAAGACCATCAAGCCCATTCCACCCATGAGAATGTTGGAATAGTAAAGGAGGAAGAAATGGTTGGTTCGTTAAACCCAACTAATTCGTTCCACCCATGAGAACGTTGGAATGGTAGAGGAAGAAGTGATTGGCTTGTTAAGCCCAACCACCCCTTTCCACCCATAAGAACATTGAACAGGTAGATGAGTAAGAAGCGATAAGCTTGTTAAGGCTAACCAACCCATTCCACCAATGTGAACGTTGGCTAAAATGAATAGTAGAGGAGGAAGAAATGCTTGGCTCAATAAGCCCGACTAATTTACACTATGTTGAAAAAGTCGAGAGAAGAACACGTGAGATCTAAAATAGTGCCAAATTTGGCAAAATAAGACCATTTTACACAAAGGGTTGTCAAGAACATACCAAAAAGTGTAACGAGTAGAAGGAATCGTCGTTATCTATTTCTAACATGGAGAATAAATATTTAAGAAAACATGCAAAATAATGAAGAGTTTATTTGGAGAGGTGAACACTTCATGGTGTATTATAGTCTCTTTTTTGACTTTTTTTTCTCGCTATATTATATTTCATGTTATGCGATCATTAAGGGCTAAAACATTTTAGGTATATATGAGGAAAGTGACATCATCAAAAGCCTTCATTCAGCCAAGCCAATAACTCATCTCACGAAAAAATAATGTGATAACCCTCAAGTTGAGGGATTGAATTTATTCCACCCATTTGGGATATAGATATAAGAGACAAGAAAATAAGCCCACCTTAAGAAAAAGGGCTAGAGTTCAATAATTTTGACCTCTTCTTTGCAATAAATAGGGCAGCCATGAAGTATTTTTGACTCTTCTACGTGCCTTGTCATGAAAAAATAATGCGATAATCCTCAAGTCAAGATTTTGGTTTTATTCCACCCAATTGGGATGTGAGTATAAGAGGCAAGAAAATAAGTCCATCCTAAGAAAGAGGGATAGAGTTCAAAAATTTGGACCTTCTCTTTGCGGTAAACAAGGTAGCAGCCACATAGTACTTTTGACTCAATTATGTGCCTTCTCGCAAAAACAAAAATGCGATAACCCTTAAGTTGAGAGATGAGATTTATTCCACCTACTTGGGATGCAGGGTGTAAGAGGCAAGACAATAAGTTCATCCAAAGAAAGAGGGCTAGAGTTAGAAAATTTGAACCTCTTCTTTGCCTAAACAGGCTAGCCACAGAGTACTTTCGAGTTGCCTAAGTGTCTTTTCACGAAAAAATAATGCAATAACTCTCAAGTTGAGAGATGGGATTAATTTCACCCAGTTGGCATGTGGGTGTAAAAGGTAAGACAATGAGCCTATTCTAAGAAAGGGGCTTAGAGTTTGACAATTCAGACCTCTTATTTGAAATAAATAGGAGGGCCACAAAGTATTTTTGACTTGCCTATTTGCTTTCTAGAGAATAACCCTCAAGTTGAGAGATGAAATTTATTCCACCCACTTGGAATGAAGGTATAAGAGATAAGAAAATAGTCCATCTTAAGAAAGAGGGCTAGAGTATGAAAATTTGGACCTCCTTTTGAAGTGATCGTGTCAGCATCAGACTCATCCCACGAAAAAGTATGGCCTGGTTCAGCCCACAAAAAAGTGTGGCCTGATTCATCCCACAAAAAAGTGTAGCGTAATTTAGCCTACAAAAATATAAGGTTTTGTTCGGCCAATGAAAAAGTGTGGCCTGATTCAACTCACGAAAAAGTGCGTTTGATTCAGCCCATGAAAAATTGCAGCTTGATTCAGCCTATGAAAAAGTGTGGCCTAATTCAACCTAAGAAAAAGTGCGATCTGATTCACTTTGTACCTTAATCAAGCAATCTACTATCAAAACCCCAATAGGAAGACTAGCTTCTCTGTGTGTTGTTTTCACATGAGGCCTTTCTTGTTTGCAACCAAAGTAATGGAAAAGGTCGAGCATATACTCCGTTTTTCAAAAATTCATTCCTTAAAGTAAGTTATTGAGGTAGTCTAGACTCGCTTGTCAAAAAGGGTCAAATTTTTGAACTCCAGAATTTTTGGGTTCATTGCTTGGACAAAGGGAAGGCTAAAAGTTCTCGTCTTAGTGGCCGACCCTTCAACCATTTTCCTTTTAATCAATCTTATTTTTGTCCTAGATAAGGTGGTTGAGATCATCTCCACTAATGGAATGGGTTTTGGAGTTATCTCAGCATTTCCAAGTTATTTTTCAGCTGAAACGACCTCAGGGTTGACCTGTTCTTGGGGTTGCTCGTCCATATCGAGCCCATTGATTAGATCATTTAGGTCACAGTGCTCGAAATCCATTCCTTAAAAAAAATTCCAGTGTTAAATGAAGAAACAAAAGGCAACCAGTTATGTTTCAAATAAAACAAAAACAAATTATGTTTCAAGTATTGGTCGTATAACCTGGCGATCCATTATGAGACCCACTCCATACATCAAACCTTATAAAATGGGTTGAGATAATAAATCTACCTTTGAAGGAATGGGTTGATTTCCCAAAAAGTAGATCCTTTAAATATGGTGCACGAGCCAATTGGCATTAAAAGGACCTACAAAGCCTTGGAACATTCCCTTACCTTGATACGAGCTAAAGGAATTGGGAGACTTATTGTTTGGATAAACGTGCTATAATTCCATTGGTACTAAGGATCCATGTACGTAGGCCCAACTAAGGTTTAGCCCGTTGATTATTAAGAATTTACAAGATGACAAATTTGACCCCGTTATACGAAGCCATTTGGCAGTTTTAAATTAAACTAATTAGCTTATAAGTCATGGTACTAGATGACCTAGGTACCAATGACCTCCATAGTTCGCATGATGAACCATATTTGATGAATATATTTAAGCATTTAATGAACTATGATGAATATATTTAAGCATTTAATGAACTAAGGGTCACACCAAATCGTTGCATATAGACCTTTGACAGTCCGTACATCAACCCTAATATTGCATTACATTAAGTTTCGTCAATCTCATTTTTAGAGATCACATCTTTATCTGACAAACCTATCAATACTTGACACGTGTATAATTTTACTTCTATATATATGGATGGACTAACATTTGTTTTAATACATTCTCTCTCTAGTGTTGTGTTATCTCTAAACAAGTGGGATGAAAGTAATGCACTAATATAAGTTTGGCAATTTAGATCAACTTAAAAAACTTACCGTATGATTGTTACGCAGTATTAAAGACTTTGATTGTATAATTTTTATACAATCATGTATTTTTGTTATAAAATTAGATTGTATTATACAATATAGAAATAACGCAATTATGCATAAATTTTATACTACTAGGGGGTGTGGGTCTAAACCGTACTTGATATTTAACTTAATTTGTCCAAATTTTTAATTATAAAATTAGGCCTCTTAACTTTTTATTTCATCTCAAATTAAAAATAATTTTTTTTTATTTTTAAAATGTAATAAAATTATAAAAATGAATTATAAAAATGAATTAAATATTAATTTAAATAAATTTTATAACAAAAAATTATTTTAAATATAAATTATTGTATTAAAATATTTATAATCAATTATATTTGATTATAATATATAGTTTGTCACTAAACGCTATGTAGATTAATTATAATATAATTTAATAATGTTTAATCTAAAATAATTATATTTAATCTATCCAATACAATGCATTAAACTTCAGGTTTGTAAGCATTGTCTTTTCTCGTAATTATATATTATAAGTATTGGGAAGGATGAAGAATGTCATTGAGACCATTTGAGTAAATAAATTAGCTTTTTGGATATCATACTTTAACTCTATACCAAGATATATAATTAAAGTCTAAACAATTTTTGAAGTATTCAAACTTAAGTATATTTTATGAAAAAATATTCAAATTATTTTTCTTTATATAAAAATGTACGTACTTTTATTTTGTTTATACATAAGTAACTTTTTAAGATTAATTCTTATTAATTAATACTAATTAGCTTATATAGCAAACTTTAATCCCAAAAAAGTATTTATTTATAAACAAAATAAAAATATGGGTACTTTTTGGTAAAAATAATAAAAAAATTAATTATGATATATTCCTATAGAATAGATCTAAATAACCAAAAACAGTTTAGCTATAATTAAATAAAGCCATTTCAACACATTAGTCTTTTGAACTCTAATGAAATTTAAAAATGATGATGTTTGTTGTATATCTGATAAATTTAACTTTTAACTAAATATAATGTCAATTGAGTTGCATGTATGAGGTGATGGATTCAAGACCGCAAAAATATATGCAATGATTATTAAGGTTCATTGATGACAACAACAAGCATTATCCTATCTCATTCCTAAAGAGTCTTATTTATGACAAAAGAAAAAATTGAATATGATGCCACCAATTATGGTTAGCTAATTAAACAACATAGGAATGTTATATAATTTAAAGTATTATGAAATATTGTTTTTATTAGATATAAAATTTGAATATAAGAATTAGCTTACCAAATAAAATAAGGGAACTCAACTCGAAATATGGTATTAATTGTATGACTATTCTTTATCGGAGAGAAAATTAAATTAAAATAAGGAAAGAACTTTTCAAACTTGCTATAAAAAGCTACTAGGTAATTTCTTCAGCTTCAAAAGAGAATAAAAACTACCGATTAAAAAATATTTATACTATTGAATCATTAATTCAATAATGGGCAAGTTTTTTTTTTGTAAATAATTATGTGTTGTGAACTGTCGTATAATATTAAATCCGTTTTAAAAATGATATGATAAGGTTTAAATAATTTAGACTTTAATATATTTAATAGGATGTTGGCTTTTAATGTATAAAGACTAAGGATTATTTCTATTTTTATGACGGGCTAAAATAAAAATACAATTATTATTTATATATAGTGGTTATAGTCTCTAAGTCATACGTTAAGTTTCAATCTATATGATATCTTATCTTCAGACATATATCAGAGAGAAAGGTAAAAAATTCTCTTAGAAAAACGTATAGATTTCGAAGACAAAATACTCTACTGAAAAATCAATTTGTTGTTATAGATTCAGGTACATTTCTGCATATTTATCTTTGATTCTTGATTATCTGTTATGAATGTTCTTGGATTTTTTCACCAAAATATTATTTTGAATTTATTTTCAACTTATGATTATTTATTATTTTTTAATCAAATAATTTTAATTTTAAATATTATTGAATTTAAAAACAATTATTATTGTCTTCCAAAATTCAGATTCAAGAATAGTTTTTGATTGTGATTAATTGAATTTGATGTCAGTAATGTATAATACGTTTGCTACGTCTTGCTGCCGAGAATATTGCTTGAGTTGAATTTATGTCGATATTAAGTATATTATAAGTTAAAGGGATTCGACAAAAAGATGACAATATTAAATATTTTGTTTAAAAGGAAAATAGTTTTGCCGAATTGGGACTGTTCATGGTTGATTAAAAAGAAAAGAAAAGGAATTGCAGTAGCAGCGGCTGCTGCATGTGGTTTAGTAGTTAAGGTTATTTACTTTGCAAGGAAAACCGTTCGTGATTATTAAAAAAAAAAAAAAATCGTGACTATTTCAGTTTAAGTAGAATTATGATAAGCTTTATAATGTTATGTAATTTATCAAAATTTGTTTCCATCGGTGGTAGAAACATAGTACAGTTCGGATTATTTTTGTTCTCATTTGTTGGGTAATTTTCGCACAAATTTTTTTTTTAAATCCCAAAATAAATTTATTTAAAGCCCAAAATATTTTTTTTAAAAAATCCAAAGATATTTTATAGACTTAAAAGTAATTTTAAGCTTAACTATGAATTAATGAGTCAACATATGAATATAAGTTTTATAACTTAATAAGTTCTTTTTTTTTTAAGCTTAGAAACATTTTTTTTTAAAGCTTAAGACATTTTATGGACTTAAGAAGATTTTGGATTAATAGGTCAAATATATGAATATGAATTTTATCACCTAATAAGTTTTGACCTAACCAGTTTTAAAGTTAACCAGCGTTGATTTTAACCAAAAAAATTAAGGACAATTTTAAATTCAAATATTGGTATGTTTGTATATATTTCACGATAAATTAATTGAAGAAACATGTCGCCAAAGTGACATCTTTCGTAAAAATTGATTTATTTTAAAATATAAACGGTTGTATACATGTAACTTATGTAAATACTAACCAACCCAAATGAATGTTGATATTTGGCATAATTGAATTAATACCTGTGTTAATAAATGTATTCGATTTTACATGTGAACAATAAATTGGTCCAAAGGAAGATTTATTATTTAACATGTTCTTAATGTTAGAGTTTGATAACTACACCAATATATCACTTATAAGTTAATATTTTGTTCAAAGATAAAATATTAATGGAGTGCACAGTATTTTGAGATGGGGTGTATCTTGTTTGAATTTGTAATTACTTTGATTATGATATTTATGTGAGCATGTTTTGTTTGTTTGTTGTTTTATGGATTAAGTAACAAATAATCACGCTAATATTACTACCAACATTAACTCTATTTATATGATAAATGGCACTAACTTCAAGTCATGGCAAGAGAACATCTTGATAGCTCTGAGAGTCATGGATATCGACCTTGCGTTAAGGGTTAATTTTCCTCCACCTCTTATGGATAAGAGTACTTTTGATAAAAATAATTAAGTAATGAATAATCCTACTAATATTACTACCAACATCAACTCTATTTATATGATAAATGGAACTAACTTCAAGTCATGGCAAGAGAACCTCTTGATAGCTCTCAGAGTCATGGATATCGACCTTGCGTTAAGGGTTAATTTTCCTCCACGTCTTACGGATAAGAGTACTTTTGATGAAAAGGAAGGAAAGGGAAAGGTGGGATAGATTAAATCCCATGTGTATGATAATCATGAAGAAGGCCATTTTAGAAGCAAGTTAAGGGCATAATGTCTGAAAAGATTACTACAGTTAAAGAGTTCTTTGCGGAAGTTGAAAAGAGGTTTGTTAAGAACGAAAAGGCTAAAATATGTATGTTTTTAACAAGTCTAATTTCAACGAGGTATAAGGGCAAATGAAATACTATATAGTACATCATGGAGATATTTTATCTTGCTTCCAAGTTGAAAGCACTTAAGGTAGAACTCTTTGAGGACTTACTTGTGCATCTAGTTTGGATATCCCTTAAGGCACAGTTTAGCCAGTTTAAGGTGAGTTACAATTGTCAAAAAGAGGCTTGGTCTCTGAAGAAGCTCATCTGATACTGTGTTCAAGAAAAGGATAGGTTGAAGCAAGATAAAGCAATGCGTGCTCACCTAGCCTCAACCATAAGAATAAGGACAAGGTAAAGAAAAGGAAGAAGGATAAGAAAGCTACATATACAACACCTCAAATGAAACAACAAAAGAAATTGGATGAAATAGAAGTCACTAAATGTTTCTTCTATGGAGTTGAAGGGCATAAAAAGAAGCAATGCACCAACCAACACACATGGCGTGCTAAGAAAGGTGTACTTCTTAATTTGGTTTGTTTTGAGGTTAATTTAACTTTTGTAATTAGACACACGTGGTAGATAGATTATGGTGCAACAACTCACATCAATGTGTCCATGCAGGATTGCCTTAGTTTCCAAAAGCGAATTAATGGTGAAAGATAATCCATATGGGCGATGGCACATAAGGTATAAAAAGAAAATTAACCTGTGAAAATTCAGCTACGTTATGACATAAGCATTTAGGTCAGATCTCCATATAGTGAATAGAATGACTTGTGTCAAACGAAATTCTAAACCCCTTAAATTTTATAGATTTTGATATTTGTGTTAACTTTATAAAAGAAAAACAAACCAATAAAAGGAGATATGAAGCCAATAAGACTTTAGAAGTCTTAAAACTTATACAAATGAAGATTTGTAGGCCATTTCCTATGGTCGCTTGGAATGGTCAACAATGTATTATAACATTCATAGATGATTTTTCCAGATATGAATATATATTTTTCATTCATGAAAAGTCACAGTCACTGGATGTGTTCAAAAGTTATAAGGGTAAAGTTAAGAACTAGCTCAACAACAGGATCAAACACAACATCTGATTATGGTGGTGAATACTATGGTAGATATGACGGTTCTGGTGAACAACATCCATGACCATTTGCTAAGTTCCTCGAGAAATTTAGTATCGTGATATCGTCCCACAATACACTATGTCGGGTTCGCTCACTATGAATAATGTTGCTGAAAGACTAAACATAATGCTTAAGGACATAGTAAGGAGTATGATTTGTCATTTTACGTTACCAGAATCACTCTTGGGAGAAGCGCTGAAGACTATAGTATATATCCTTAATAGGGTTCCAACTAAAGCGATGGCCAAAACTCCCTATGAACTTTGGACAGGCAAGAAGCCAACTGTAAAGCACTTACATATTTGCAGATGTCCAGTTGAGGCAAAGCATTAAAGGCCTAATGAAAGAAACTAGACTCAAGGACAATGAGTTGCTATTTTATTGGATACTTTGAAAGATCCAAGGGGTACATGTTTTATGATCTTGCATCTAAGTTGATTTTCAAGTTAAGATATGCTCATTCTTTGAGGATGTCGAGTTTTGGGGGAGATACAATTTAGCGACTTTGTCTTTGAAGAGGACTATGTTGATGTTCCCAAAGATGCTATTGGCATTGATCAGGATCTCATTCTTGATTTTATTCAAGACAAAACAAATCAAGATAATGTCAAAAAACCTCCCATTCAAGAAATTGTTCCAAAAGAACAAACTCTACCACCTCAATAACCTATGACATTAGGGAAATCCACTAGATAAATGAGAAGTGCAATGCCAGATGACTATATTGCATTTCTTCAAAAACATGAGGTTGACATTAAGTGATAGAAGAATATATGATTAACTTTCATCAAGCCATGAAAAGTTATAGCTCTTAGAAGTGGATTAATGCCATGAATAACGAAATTAAGTCCATGAAGGACAATGATGTGTGGGATCTCATCCCATTGCCAGAAGGTGTGAAACCCATTGGTTTGCAAATGGATATTTAAGACCAAGAGAGAATCGAAAGGCAATGTGGAGAGGGACAAGACTTGTCTTGTGGGATTTACACAAAAAGAAGACATTGACTATAAAGAGACTTTCTCTTTGGTTTCATCGAAAGACTCTTCCAAGATTTTAATGACATTGGTAGTGCATTTCAATCTTTAGTTACATTAGATGAATGTAATGACAACGTTTCTCAATAGCAACATTGATGAGATAATCTATATGGTGCTACCAGAAAACTTTGTGTTGGGAAACCCAAAGAATATGGTTTGTATACTTAAGAAATCCATTTATAGGCTCAAGCAAGCATATCGACAATAATATTTCTAGTTTCATCAAGTGATCATCCCATTTGGTTTTGAGATGAATTTGGTTGATAAGTTCATATACCATAAGTTCTATGAGAGAAAATATATTTTTATGGTTTTATTTGTGATGATTACAAAAGTTATATATCGAAAAATTTATCAAGAGATATGACATGAAAAATTGCTAACTAGGTGATACCCATATGGCTAAGGGAGACAAGTTTTATACTATTCAAAAATCTATATTTATAAATTATAAAGAAGATTATGTTAGATATAAATCAAGATTTTCGATGAAAGGACCAAAACAAAACAAATCATTTTATTATTATTTAATTCAGATAAAAGATAATACTTGATAGTTAAATAAGATAGTAGAATTTTAGTATTTATTTGCAAACTTATTCTACCCTATCTGTTTTCCCACCCTTTTCAACATGAAAATAAAACCCAAGACGAGATTAAAACTTTTGATCCGTAATTTCCTTCATTGATCAAAGTAAAAATTTTCTTACTCGCAATGGATTACATCAAATGAAATGTTCTCCTTTCTAATTGTATTTAAATTATATTCAATTTTTTCTCAATTAATTAAAAATAATAATTCAATAATTTTATTTTGGGTAATTGTAACCATAAAATTAATATTGAGAGTAATGTTATGGGTTTTTATAAAAAAATTTATAAGATAGCTGTTTGCAAACAAATTATTTTTATATCAAACTATACTTCTTGAAGAGTTCAACGAATATTCATTTGTCAAAAACTAATATATATTGGATTTCTTGTAAATTTTTGAAGTTTGTATTTTAAATATGTCAGTTTTTGAACGACTCAAATTTTAGGGTTGTTTTATATATCTTTCAATTACAATTCAAAGATTAAATTTTTATATTTCTAACTAGAAAAAATAAGAAAAATTTTGTCTTTAAAATCATTTATAAACTTTATGTATTTAATTTTATGAATATTAAGTTTTTTTGTTAAAAATAAAAATATTGATAAAGGAGAATAAAAATTATGAAATTAGTTTGTGGTGTAATAAATATTAAAAATGCGTGAAAATTTTTATAATGTATTATAAATGTCTTTTTAATGATTTGTTAAATTTGGTAATTTTTGAATCATATATAATTTACAATTTTTTTATTTATATGTTCATTGCTAAAAAGTTTTCTAACATATTTATTGAATTAGTTTCAAAATCTGTTTTATACATAAAAACGTATTCCAAAATATTTAAAAAAAATTATATATAATTATATGTAAGTCATAGAAATGGTTCACCAATATTTTTCTAAAAATATTTAACTTAGTAGGGTTGCATATTTTCTTATAGCGACAGCTTCAAAAGCTAGCGAATAAAAATTATTTTTGTAATTATTAAGCATTTAGTTTTACTTGAAAATTTTATTAGATATTTTATTATAACTCTATGAAAATTCTTTAAAATTTAGTAATTTTATAACACCAAATAATTTCAAAATAAATTATATAGCTTCTATTGATAGTTAAAATAACGAATAATTTTATGATAAAAAATATTAAAAAAAAATTATGCCTAAAATAAGGATTGAACATAAGTATTAAAATAACACTCTTTGATTAAGTTATAAAAATGAGATAATTTAAAAAAGTATGAGAGTCTAATATTTATTAAATTATAATTTATATTGGTTAAATTTCAAGAGAATTAGTTGGTGAGTTTAGTTGTGTTAACTGTTTAGATTAAGTAAGTAGACATATCTTACTTGCAATAACAAGTATTGAGAAAAGTCTCAACTCGATCAACAATCAAGTCTAGGTGATAAAGACACCTAAGGACTAATCACTCTCGTACAAGTAGCTGAAAGCAAATAACAATTAACAAGTAATTTGTAGAATAAATAAATAAGATAGATAACAGATAATAAGGTAAAAATGGTAAATGCTTTCCACTTTTAGTATATACTATATATGTTGTCACATATATTATGAACACTTAGATTGTACTAACTTATGTAACAGATCAAGCAAACGCAACAATATAACGTGGTAAACCACTTAAGCTCAAATCCTAAAGTGCTAACATCCGCGAGTTGCTTAAGACAACCACTCAGCAGCCAAATTTACTAAAAGTAATTAACAATTAATACAGACTCGATAAGGTAAGACTCTGAATACCTCTATCAGTTAGGGAATACATGTCCTAATTGCCTAGGCTACTATCATCACCTGTCTCCGCAACTACTTCGATTCTAACTAGATCTAGCACATCTCCAAAGCCACACCACCATACAGTGTGATGCAAATACCTACAATTAATATGTGTGTACAACAATATATATAATTTATCCAAAATATGATTTTAGGATAAAACACCTCGTATCAACAATACATAAACACATTTGATGTATGTTGATACGAAAATCTACCTCGTAATAACAATATCGAAATACAATTAATGTATTATTATTAGGGAAACTTTATTTATAAATAATTTTAATAAACTCCACCACCATCATGTATTTTAACACACAAAAATACTTGATGTACTAAAACTGTAGAGTCACCTTTGAAAATATTCAAACTTCAAGTAAACGAATCACCTCCAAATTACTAATATAAAAACAGTCAACGTATTAGTAATGCGAAAAATAAAATATTTTTTAAATACACTAAAAGATATTTTTTACATGTTATAAAAATATACAACACCAAATATGCAGTGTGAGAAATATATGTGGAAGAGGAAAGAGAGGATAAGAGATATGTAAAAAGGTGTATTTAAAAAGAAAGAGAAAAAGGGGTATTTATAGTTAATTTTACAGCTTTCATGAGCTTCGCCACGCACCCCCGTGAAGCTTCGCTGACCACCTCAACAAAACACCCACGAGATGTCAGTGAGGTCCAACAAGTTAGAGTTTCACCCTGTGCACCCTTGCAGACTCTTTGCCGACCACCTAGGCTAGCCACCGGTGAGACCTCCGTGAGACCCCGGCGAATCCCTCAAAATAAGTTTTTTCAAGGCAAAACTTCACCAATTAAAATGCCATATATACCCACCAACTTAGGGAAACACATACAAGTAAAAACACATTTTAACATGCAATAAATATGCTATCAACTACCTTGTGATGTGTATATCATACAAACATACAATAGTGTTAAGATCTAAGTGAGTGTGTGCGATACTGATCACAAGCAAAACACTTTACATAAAGGTAGACAAAAATACTAAGTAAAATAAACAGACTCTGTGTTTTGCTTACAGGACTTACAATTTTCCCCTTTTGCTTTTTGTAGAAAAATATTGTACAACCTATACTAGGCAAGTATCAAACACAATATATTAATGCAAGATAATCTAACAAAGTTCATTCCCATGAAAAAACTCCGACACAAGCAAGATACCCTCCGCACACCTACACTCCCAATGCGTCCGTCTTGTGGTGCTTCATCCATCTTCATGAATCAACATATCTGTCTTGATGCTAACACCAGCTCTAAGTGAGCTACAAAGTTTCAAAACTAACTTTGTAACTTGCACACAAAAAAAAAAAAAGCATACCCGTGAATGTATCATGTAGAACTATATGTAGTCTAAACAAATACTATCATGTTACCCCTACATAGGTACACACTATAGGCTAAAACACAAGTAGTCAAAAGAAACTCCCTCTAACTTCATGCAACACTCTCCTTAAATGCTTGCAAGTCAGATAAAAAGATGTGATGTAAATCTACACTTACATGGCACATAAAGTAAAAAATAGATGTAAACACATTGTGCAAACTTCTTCCCCTTTTGACACAAAAAGTCAAAGGAATACCTCTATATAAGGGAAAGAAGGCATAGACAATGCAATAATTCTATTCACTCATGCAACACATACAGAAAGGAAAATAAAGCATAAGTAAAAGAAATAGAAGTAATACGCAGCAAATGAAGTCAAATTTTACTAAATTAAAATACAAAGAAATCAAGATTTCCCTCTCCTTTCATCTTTATCAGGGTTACGCTAGGAATCGATGCCAAACTCGCTACGTCCATGAGGGTGGGAAGAAGGGTGCACAAGGTCGGGAAACTCAGCATTAAATGTAGCAAGCTAACCAAACATGTGAGCAAAGGATTCAAAAGACTAAGGCAGCTAAATGTCTGAATCTTTGAGTAGAGTACCAGTGTTCATACCAATTGAGTGCACAAAGGAACGATCCACCCCACCGATAGGCTAAACAGAAGGTCCAGAGCCTAAGGACCATGGAGAACCATGTTGGGTCTATGGTGACACTCAATTCTACCAACCCTGTCATTAATGTTCAACAACATCTGTCTGTAGAGTCTGCATGCCTTACACTCTTCAGTAAGACCTTCAAGAACCTTGTCCAACTATTGATTCAAAGCATCCACCTTTGCATTAGTAGAAGGGGTAATGGGAGGCACTCTAAGAAGAAGAAGAAGAAGAGTTTCTCGAAAAAGGGCGTGCTCCTTGAAGTTGTCTGATAGAAAATGGAGTATGACCAAACAAAGAAATGTTAATTTCATCTCCAAAGATAGATTATTCCTAGCGAGTAATTAACAAACGATAATGACAAATAAAATAAAAAGGAGAAGATGAACGAAAAATGATGGTCCTAAAGATCATACCAGCAAGATTGATAGACTTACCATCAAGAATGACACAAAGAAAATGTCCTTTGACATTAGGCACAGAAGAGACATGAGTGCAAGGAAAGAAACAAGCAGAAATAACTTGCAAAAGCAAGCGTCCAGGAACGGAACTGCTAACAGAAACAGTACCTCCAGAAAAAGAAGAGTAAGGTTCAGAAAGTTTAGTAGCCATGCTAGACTAATTTTGAGTTTTGAGACGTTCAAAATCATTAAAAAAAAAAAAGTTAGGACTAATAAGATTTTTATATTCAAAAGGAAGAACAGGAAAAGAGGGATTTTTCATGTTCGAAAGAGATAAGATGTCTAAGATAATATCTCTAGAAAATGTGACTTCACGTTCCCTTAAAGTGAAAGAAATAAAGAAGTGACAAGTGCGGTGAGCACATATCGCAGAATAAAACTCTACAACAAAAGTAGGGTCCTAAGAATAAGCAAGTGAACAAAGATAGGGCCAAGAAAAGTATGCAAACCTTTCCTGGATATTAGGAAACTCCTCAATCAATATAGCATACTCACAAAGATAAGATGGAGACTTTTTTGGTTTGGAAGCAAAACCACTGAGAGGAGAAGAGGGACTAGCTTCGTCTTGAATAACTCGGGATCTTTTGATTTGACGAGAAATTTTGTTGAGAGAAAGTGGGGTAAAAGAGTTTAAGGTAGATTAAAGGTAGTAGGCAAAAGTATTTGTGGGTAGGAAGTGTTTAGAAAATTTTGTGGTTTGAAACAAATAAGAAAATGGGGTTTATATAAGAAATTATTACACCTTACTGACCCTTCGAGGAAGGGTCGGTGAGGTACCCACGATTGTGTAAAACATAGCCTCGACGAGACCTCAGTGAACTCCCAACGAATGGTCGGCGAGACCTTAGCAAGGGTGCTCAGCTAGCAACTCTAAAGGGTGAGGAGAGAGAGAAAAACCTTTAAAAAATTTAGAAAAAAAATCACAAGAAAATGTTTTATGCACACTAAATTAAGGAAGGAAGAGAACTAGGAAAATAAAGATATTTAAAGAACAACATGAAATACAGAGATAAACATAAACAGAAAATGGTATAACAAGAGATAGAAAAGAAGAAATAATTCAAAACACACTGTATCATACCCAAAAATAGTTAGATTAAATTGCATCCCTCCTTCTAAAAAAGAAGTGATAAGGGGCAACAGGAGCATGATGTAATCTCTAGTTCATCTGAGTATGAGGAGTATGAACCACTCGAGAGCTTTTAGAAATTCTCGAATGACCAATCAAGTTTTCATACATGTGACAAGGAGGACTTTTAGAAAGTTTTGCCCTTTTTTTACTATGTCATTGGTGCATAATGCATCTTGAAATAAAATGCTCAAACAAACCACAATAAGTACATATTGAAAAGTCAAAATGAGAAGAACGAGGGAGAGATCTCCTGGTACTACTTCGAACACATCTTGGACACTGGTTGGCAAGATGGCCAACAATACCACAAGTATGACAAGAACGAGTAGGAGAATGCGAGAAAATGGGTCTCTATCTCCTAGGAGTAAAACGAGAAGGAGAGGGAGTGATAAAAGTGCCTACATTGAGTCTCATATCGAAATGAGAGCTCAACTTCTCGTAGTGAGGTCTGATATGCCCAAGCTCACCACAATGTGACAAGAGGGGATAAAGCGTGTAGGTAGTGGCAATAGACCATCACTGACATGACGAGAAAAAGAAGCAAGAGGTGAGATGTTCACCCTGCTAGAAGAGACTAGCTAGAACAACACTTCTAACTTACCTTTCGCAACAACTTTACCATTACCTTTTACATCAACAGTCTTTTGAACATGATCTTCTACAATTGGTCTAATGAAGAGAGGAGCTATAGTAGAAGTAAGAGCAATAGTAGAGGCAAGAGCGGTAGTAGAAGCATTAGACTTAACAAAGAGAGAGCACAAGTAGCAGTAGTAGGAGAAGAAGCTATACAACCTTCTTGAGTAAAACCCAGTCTAGTCTATCACCGAGAGCCTTGATTCCAACAAGGATTTCATCAAGCTTTTGAGTACCCATCATAAGTTTCTTAATTGTGGTTATGGAGTATTCCAACTCCTTTTTAAGGTCGAATTTCTTTTCATTCAAAACAGTGAGTTGGACATTCTATTCATTAATGGATGCCTTAAGAAATCTAACAAAACTGTCCAAATTATGAACTTTATCTTGAAGATCTAGCAATTTCTTATCTTTTCATGATAAGGTATGAGCAAGATATGCCTTTTTTTTCAATATCATCTTCAAAAAAATATGGACTAACTATCCACTAATCTTCTATATCCTGAAGTCTCTTCAAGGTTTGCTTAAGAAACCTCATTCTTGATTTTTTTAGACTCTGTCTCAATAACCATGTCGTTAAGCCTTTTTTAAATGATCTCATATTTCTCAGAGAGAGCATCTCTGTCCTATATCTGAGTAGATTGTTTATTATCAAAATTAGCATTGAGAGCATTTTTTTTTTCTTTAACCTCAAGGTTGTTAAAGCTTTCTTCTGAGCTTTCTCGACCTTAATGTGTTCCTTGAGAAATTCATTGCAAGTATATAGGAGCTCATCATGCTCATCCTCGTCAAGGAATCTAAAAGATTGAAAGGTCGTAGTAGAAGTGTCATCTTTAGTTGCCATAAAGGTTATAAAATTGCTTCCATCCTCTTCCGAACTAGAGATACTATCCAAAATAGTAACCTTTGTCATCATGACCTTCTTACAAGATTCTCATCCCTTTAAGCAACAATGAGCATCAATGTATTCGAGTTTTTTGCACTCCTAACACCAAACCTGTCAGTCTGACTCTTAAACTTAGGTCTATCTTCATCTTTCCCAAAGTCTTTAACTCTAACTCTGGAATCTCTTTGACTAGAGCTTTCCTGTTTAGATTTACTAGAAGCGTTCTTTTTGCTCCTAAAGAATAATTTCTTTAAACTGAGTTGCCAAAAAAAATTCTTATTCCTCTAAGCTGGATCAGTCATCACTATCAATAGTGGCTTTACCTTTTCCTTTTTGAGTCTTGGTGGTTTTTAAAGCAAGACTTTTTCCTTTATCACTAGAAGAAGTCCTTTTAGGGAAAAGGCGGAAAATCTCAAAGGCTTGAAGATATCCAAAAATCTCATTAATCTTCAATGGTTCTCCTTTAAATGTTGTTTCACTGGCAATAAACTTTTTATGAAAATGTTGAGGCAAGCTACATAGAATCTTCTAAAGTTGAAGTTCTTCATCAATAGGACGGCCAAGGTTGTAAGAAGTATTGATGATGTTAGAAAAATAGCTGTAGAAGTTATCAAAGGTCTCACCATCTTCCATCTAAAGAAGTTCACAGTCCCTTTTCAATCTCATTGACTTGGATGTTTTTACAGCAAATGTACCCTCTTGGGTAATTTTTAAAATATTCCAAGCTTCCAAAGAAGTAGTACAAGCAAAAATCCACCGATGCATTTCAAGGGTGATAGAACGAGTGAGTGCGTACAAACCTTTACTGTTCCAATCGCACTCACAACTTTCCTCTTTAGTGCATTCAATCATAGGCTTTGGAACAACTATTTCATCTTCAAAAGTTTTTATAAGGAACGTCTAGCCATTCTTTACCTAATACCAAACATGATCTCCCATCGACTAGAAAAAAGCTAACATATAAGACTTCCAATAGGCATAATTATGCCCAGTTAGAAGTGAAAGTCTATCTACGTTCCTTCCTTCACCGGAGTCCATCCTAATGAAAAGTTAATGTGCGTGAAAAGTACGAGAAATAGATCAACACTGGAGCATTTAAGCCCAATAAGGGTGTACCAGCTATGATTCCAATTGAGAGAAGTCCCAACTCAATGAACAACTAAATATAGGTGATAAGGACACCTAAGAACTAGCCCCTCTTGTACAAGTAGCGAAAAGAAAATAACAATTAATAAGTAATTTGTTGAATAAATAAATAAGATAGATAACAAATAATAAGGTAAATCCAATCCTAGTATATACTATATATGTTGTCACATAGACCGTGGATACTTAGATTGTATTAACTCATGCAACAGATCAAGAAAATGCAACAATATAACATGGTAAACCTACTTAGACTCCAATTCTAATTGGTAATATCTACAAGTTGCTTAAAGGAATCACTGTGAAGCCAAATTTACTAAAAGTAATAAATAGTTAATAAAAATTCGATAAAGTAAGGCTCCGAATATCTCTATCAGCCACAGACCACATATCCTAACTGTCTAGGCTATTATCACGTGTTGTCTCCACAACTACTTCGATCCTAACTGGATTTGAGACACCTCCTGAGCCACACCATTACGCAGTATTATACAAATACCTGTAATCAATATGTGTGTATAACAATATATGCAATTTATCTAAAATATGATTTTAGGATAAAATATCTCGTATCAACAAAACGAAAAATACACTCGACGTATGTTGATATTGAAACTCCACTTTGTAATAACAATACAGAAATACACTCGATGTATTGTTATTACGAAAAATTCGTTTATAAATGAGTTTAATAAACTCTACCACCACCACGTATTTGTTCTTTTCTTCTTTACCTTTTTTTTTTTTTTTTACAAAAAAGCCTTTTGTTCCAAATTGTTTTTTAATTTATATGACCATCGAGGAACTTCTTTACTTATTTATGTTATTCCAATATAATTTTTAGGATCATTTATAACTCTATCAAATAGAAATTTCAAATCTTTTTTTCAATTTTCTGACTCAATTCTTACCTATTCAGGAAATAAAGAGTGCTCTTTAAAAAGAAAACTTGATGTTGATTTTTCAATAAATTTATTTATATTGATTAAGTTAAAAAAAATAATCAGTTTTTGTCTCTAATAATTTTTTATTAAATTTACTTTTTTTTTGTTCACTTTCCAAGTAATTAATAATAAAAAGGATTCTGTAAATTTTATTTATCCAAAAACTTTTTATATATTTTTCATAGAAATTTCATTTATGATTGAAGAGCCAATTCTTTTTATTAATTAGAGAAAACACACTTACACACACTCGGGTGAGATTCAAACTTGGGTTCTTGGTGGGAGAATTAAGAATCTTATTACCTGAACCACAAGTGATTCCCAAAATAAAAGGTAGAGACCCAAAACGTGATAAGCAACTCATGTGTGTTATTTCATGGAAGTTTTAAATATTATGAGTCTTTACCTTATTTAAATATTATCTTAATATTTTTAATAAATTAATATGACAAAGATATATATTTAGAGGTATACTAAGTAAAATCACCCTTTTCAGAATAATCTTTAAGCCCAACCTAAATATAATAAAGCTTTAGATATCATACTAATGAGAATGAAGATTTTTTTATATTACAATAGTACAGCGATAATGGGAATTATATGAGAGAGAAAGTCTATACGTTTTATATTCAATCATCGAGTAGATGAATTAAGCAAATACTACACCAATTTGAATACTTCAAAGGTAATGAAATTTTTGTTAAAAAAATAAGTGAAAAGACATGTTTACTAATTTGTAATTCATAATTTGTAATGTAATTTAAAATAAATTGAAATAAAATGATTTGGAATCAAACTGAATTGGAAATAAGATGAATTTTATAATAAGAATAGTGTTTTACTAAAATATATTTTTAATGCAATTTTTTTTATATTTAAATATGTTAATTTAGAAAAATAAGATTAAAAAATATTCGCAATTTAATTCAAAACTTTTTCAACACAAGTTACTAAAAAACTAATAACTTAATTACTTATATTTGTGTAAGCCCCTAATTACTTAAAGGCTTATTGTGTAAATAAACAAATAAAATGTAATCATTACTTGTAATTTAATTTCTTTTACGAGTAAGTAAACATGCTTTGTAGTTCATCTGGCTAGGAAGAGAGCCTATTCATTCATTGTTGGCTGAAAAGCTATACATGCATTCTTTTGTGAAGTACCCCTGAGTTTAGTGGTAATTATTTCATTTTTAATCATGGATTCAAACCACATTAAGTACCGTATTATCTAAAAAAATGTGTGTGTCCAACCACACTACTCATACTTAAAGAAGTTTACAAAATAAAATTGACACAAAAAATTAACAAACCAAACACCGTTGATCCATAAAACAACATCCCATATATGGAAAAAAAAATCAACTCATTTGGAATTTTTATTAAGATGGAAAAAAAAAATTATAATGAGAGAACGTGAAATACAACTCATCCCCAACACCAACACCAACACCAACATGCAACTTTTCTCAATCTTTTACCAAAAAAAAAAAACCTCGTAATCCCAAAAACCAATCTCCATAAACCCATCCTCATTAGCACATGCCCTAAATATCCCATTTGCATTGAAGCTACAAGCCAACCTCTATATTACTTGACGTAGCACTGAGTTCAAATTTTCCATCATTAAGCCTGTGAATTACCAATATAGAAGGGGAAAAAGAAGAGCCCACATTTTTTACCAAAATTGCGGCCTGTTAAAAAGCCCAATCCACATATAATAAATCAATTATTGTATTGCTCATATACATTAATTAATCAAGTTCTGCTTTCTTTCAAAGATATGTGCTTCTTCTCTTTGTTCTTCTACAACCTAGGGCTGGGACCACTGATCAAGACGAATGATCAAGAAACATGAATAAGCAAGTGAAGAAAAGGAGTAATAAAAAACAACAAGAGATTAAACTAGCACAAATAGAAAAATATTTTGATAGTTTCTCACAAAGAAAAAAAGAATCAAAAGATCCATAATAGTTATAGAAACTACGGATCAAAACAAAAAACATGCGATAAAACTAATAATGAACAATAATTTTTGAATAAAATATGTAACAGATCAAGATTTCAATAGTTTCTGAAAAGAAAAGGAAAAATAAAAGCAACCACACATACATGAATTCTTCCATGGTTTTTGCAATTCCAGGTAACACAACTTCAACATTATAAAATAATATAATTAATTTTGAATAAGATACTAAACACTTATCTGATAACTTTCAAAGGAAGGCTATTCATTAATGGCTTACCAAAGCACAAGTACGACACTTACCTCAAAATCAAGATAAGACTTACTACAAAAGGGAGATGCATTAACATAATAGTGGTAAGCTTCTCAGTTTACCTCGGTATTGAGGTAAGGCTTACTACAAAAGAGAAATGCATTAATAGAATAATGGTAAGCCTTTTAAGTTTACCTCAATATCAAGGTAAGGGCTTACTACAAAATGGAGATACATTAATAGAACAGTAGGTCTTACCAAGACTTGTGAAAGCCTTACCATGACTTGTGAAAACCTTACCACAACTGAAAACAAAATAAGCACAAAATCAATGCCATAAGATTAACAATACTATTCTTTAATTGCAAACAATTCAATTAAAAAATTTAACATATGTGATGTATACATGTATGTGTAGAGATAGAAAAAGTGTTCATTGTTTTATTCCATAAAGGACATTGGGTTTTCATTGATGGAAGACAAAAGTATGTAGCATGCATACATAAAGGTTTATGCATTCAAAGCAACATATAATTCAAAGATCTAAAGTATGCAATGCATTGAAAATGATGGAAAATGAATACATTGTACTCAAAATGACTTTATCAAAAGTTCATTTAAGGCTTCCCGTGACTACAAAATAGAAGAAGTAAGCCTTTCCTCAAGTCCAACTTGACAAATAGTTGCAAATGCTTAGCAATCCCTGGTTGTGGTAAGGCTTACTAGGATAAGGCACAACCTTACTAAAGCAAGGCTAGGCCTTTCCTCAATGTCAAACTTGAGAAAGCACAATACATGCTTACCTTAACATTGTCGAGGTAAGGCTTCTTATGATAGAGGAATAGTGGTAAGACTTACTAGGATAAGGCATAACGTTATCATGACAGGATTTTTCCTCAAATTGGAACTTGAAAAAGGAAATAATGTCCTTGCCTTACCATTGTTGAGGTAAGGCTTCCCACGATAAAAGAAAGTCTTACCAAAACAGGGTTAAGCCTTCCCTCAAAGTGCAACTTGAGAAAGGATAGCACATCCTTGCCTTATCATTATTGAGGTAAGGCTTCGTACGACAAAGGAAAGTCTTACCCCAATAGTGATAAGGCTTATGAGGATAAGGCACAACCTTACCACGACAGCCTTAAATTGGAACTTGAAAAAGGACAACGAGTAAAAGAACCCTAAAATAATTAAACATGAAAAATTAAAAAATATCTATAAAAAAGCAAAAATCGAAAAACAACCAACTGAATTATAACATGAAAACTAGAGAAATAAGAACACAAAATGACGAACAAAATTAAAATCAACTTTAGTAATTAACAAAAGAATGAACTGAATTAAAATCGCAACAAAATGAAGGAGGAGATATCATTGATATTCAAAGAACTGATAGAGAATTGAGTTCGAAATAACAACTGTCGCTGAGATATATAAACAAGTGACATTTACTTAAACTCATTCATTAGAAACGATATTGTCTAGCAAAATAAATAAAAAAACTAATTGGGCCTAAAAAACAGGCATTTTATGATAATTTGGACCTGGACTCACCAACTCGACATGATCCATTCACGAAGTAGTAAGGTTCAAGTTAGGCTTATACAGATTGGGTCAAAACGGGTCAAATAGTTTAGCCCATTTAAAAAATTAGATCATAATAGGTCAACTCAGATAACCTGTGACCCGTGTAAGCAACAAAAATATATAATTAAAATTATTATGGCATGTACGTAACCATTTCTATTATAATTATTTGTAGGTTTGAACTTTGGAGAATTCTTGGAATAATGTTCAAATTTATTTCATTTTTTTTTATTTTCATGTTTTCTTTATCAATTTATAGTAATATATTATTTAGTTCAATTTTGTGTATTTTAATTATTGATTATTTTAAATTTGAAGAAGTTTTTACTTATAATTTTTTTTTTATGTTTATTTATTTTTATTAGACTTTGTTACACTTTTTTGTTGATATTTGAGAATTTAACACTTTAATTTTGATGTATCCTGTTGTTATTGATATTGATATTGTTTTATTTTATATTATCTAATCTTATAATAATTTTGTCAAAGTAATGCTTAAATTAATTTTGTTTTGTGAAGTCTAATTAAGATTTATTATATTAACAAGTTACATAAATATATATATATATGTTATATTTGATATAATATATTAAATTCTTCTTATATTATAAAATATAATATATATTACTTGATATATTTAAAGATACAAAAAAATGATATATTTAAACGAGTTAAGTGGTCAACCTATTCAATAAATATATTAGATGAGGGTTACACTTTATAATATCTTTAATAAATAAGTTGGGCTTGGGTCAAGCTTATACAAATTATATCATAAGCATGTTAATCCAAACCCAATACGAATTACCTATTTAAAAGCTCCGGTTGCAAGTATACTCCCAATTGTTAAAAATATACTCCTAATTTTTAGATCTATGTATAAAAAAAGTTCTTTTTATGTACTTAATACACACGTGAACGCATTCGGATTTACATTATACTGCAATTTAATATAAACCAAATTACTATATTTAAGCAAGTTAATCCAAACCCAATACAATCTACCTATTTAAAAGCTCTAATTGCAAATATACTCCCAATTGTTAAAAATATACTCCTAATTTTTAAATATGAGTATAAAAAAAGTTCTTTTTATAATTTGGATTTACATTATGATGCAATTTAATATAAACCAAATTATTATATTTAAAAATTAATATATTTTTTATTTTATAATATGTTATATTTTTTTTTTTTTTTTTTTGCTAAAATGAAAAGGCCGCAGCCTAAAGTGATTGTTGAATGACAATATTGTTGGGGTGTGTATTAGTGGTAGTCTCGATGATTGGTGGAATATGAGAAGTGGTGATCACAGCTTCATGTGAGCGATGTTTGACCAAATTGTGAGCTCTGCAATTCAAATTTCTTGGTATCCACCGTATAGAAACCATGGAAAATTGCGACAATTGTTGTTGTAGTTGCTGGATGATTGATGCTGTTGTGTTAGAAATGTTGACCGTTCTGTCTTCCATTAAGGCTTGGATTACAAACTTTGCATCCCCTTCAATATAAATTGCCTTATGTTTGATGGTGAGGGCATGAGTAATAGCCGCTTCAAGAGCTAGCGTTTCTGCAACATCTACACAATTAGTGTACCTCTGTTCTGTCCAAGATTCAATGATGTTCCCCCTATTATTAGAGACGACAAAACCAATCATTGCATTTCCCTTACTCCAAGTGGCGTCAAAATTGTATTTTACCGCGTTTTGTGGAGGTGGTTGCCACTGATTGGGTATGGGAATGTAGATATCTTCTTTTGAGGTGCGAGGATCATGCTGTTTATTTGTTAATAAATGTTGTTTGAATTCTTCCACTCTACAGACTATTGATTGAATTGGATTAGAGTCTTCAATGGTTCCTTTATTGAACACTACTTTGTTCCTGGTAAACCATAAGTGTTCAAGCATGATGACAGCAGTCAGTGTGAAGAGGTCAGCTGGGTAGTTATCCGGAAGGAGGAGTTTAGGTGGTTGTACAAGGAACTTGATATAAGTAAAAATATCAAGTTTATGAGTAAACTCCCATTGTAGGTTCCAATTCCAGTGTTTCCACCAAGATTGTAAAATTTTACACCGGATAAAAAGATGTTCTATATCTTCCACTTCTTGATGACAGAGGGCACAGTTGACATCCGTGATTGATGTAAATTGAGCTAGCTTCTTCTTCGTGCTAAGTGCATTTTTTAGAATTTTCCACAGAAAGATTTTATGTCTTTCGTGTAAGTTGGCTTTCCATAAAAGTTTCCAGTAGCTTGAGCAGTCAGACCCTCTTTTGCTCTTGATCAGTGTGAGATAAGCATCTTTGACTGAAAAATTTCTTTTACCTGTTCCAATTCAAGTTAGAGTATCTGACGTACCTAGAGTGGGTGGTGGGAGTGCCTGTATGAAGTTGGTAATATGTGATGGGAAAAGGTGTTCCATCTTGGTTACATCCCATTGCAGATTTGGGTTCCAATGACAAAGATCGATAGGATTGGTGATGTACGAATGATTGGTGTGTCCATTTGTATTGGGGAGTTTTTGATTGGGTAAGCCAGGAATCCAAGGGTGTGTCCAGATGTTGATCGAGCTGCCCTGTCCAAGTTTCCAATAACTTCCTTGTATGACTAAGTCCCTTCCCATAGTATACCCTTCCAAATGTACGAGTCTGTGTTACGTGGAACAATGGTGGAGAACTCTAGGTCTCTGATATATTTGGCACTGACTGTGCGAACCCACAGTTTATTCGAATTTTTTAAGATGTCCCAGACCAGTTTGGATAGCATGGCTTGATTAAAATCTTTTAATTGTCGGAATCCTAGACCGCCTGCTTCTTTGGGTTGACATATTTGATTCCAAGCAATGGGTGAATAATAGTGTGAGTCTGCTGTGGTCTTGTTCCACCAGAACTTTCGAATTATGGAGTCAGCTTCAGTCCAAACACTTGAAGGAAGTTTGAAGGTACTTATGGCATAAATGGGAATGTTTTGCAGTACTGATCTAATGAGAGTGGCTTTACCTGCGGTGGAGAGCAATTTGGATTTCCAACTTTGAAGTTTGCTGTTGAGTTTCTGGGTTATGTGATGAAAATTTGCTTTTTTCGATCTGCTGAGGGGAAGTGAATTGCCTAAGTATTTAATGGGCTCATTCGCTTTCTGGATCTGGAGTATGTTGCATATGTTGGATTGAAGCGCAGGGTACATATTTCTGGAGAAGAAAATGACGGATTTGGAGAGATTTACTTTCTGTCCTGACCATTGCCCATAATCATGCAAAATGGTTTTTATGTTGTTAGTGTTTTGAGTATTTCCTCTCAGGAAAATAACCACATCATCAGCGTACATTAGATGAGAAATAGCAGGGGCTCTTCTTGCAATTTTTATCCCATGAATTGAGCCTTGCTGTTCAGCCTTTAAAATCATTCTTGAGAGAATATTATTAATACTATAATTATATTAAATTAGTATTTTAGTTTTAAAAATAAATATAAACATTAAAATTTTATAATAATTTAATAAGAATCAAAATATAATTTTTTTTTATTTTTGATTATTTTTATGTTATTATAAATAATAAATTTTAATAAAAATGTATAAATTTAAAATTTAAATGTTATATATTGTGTTTTAATATAAAAATAATTATTAAATAAATTATAACCTCAATTCGATTTTATTCAATTTAAAAAAAAATTCAATCTAATTTGCTTGAATTCAAATTCGTCCCAATTATTATATTAAATTTAGATTAAAAATATTTAAATACAATTTGAATTGGATCCAATTTAAATCTGTAAAAAACAGTTTGCTGCTTACCACGAACAAACACTAAATCAAATTTAATTTTTTAAAAATATTACTAAAATATTTATATCATATCTCTTATTTTTTAAAACCTATAACAAAGTCTAAATTGAACGTACCGGTAAATTGCACTCACAGTTGCTATCGTATTTTCCATAATACAAAAGCACTCAAGTAAAAAATGCGACGAGATCGGGTCTAGGGTTTCCCTCATTTCGGATTTGGACAATCTCTATCGAATCTCTCAGCTATCTCTCACCCTCAGTAGGCTTTAAACACTGACTAACGTACCTATTATCTTGCTTCCGGTACAATTTCCACTCTTGTCTTGTTGTAATTACTTTCTAAGTATTGAATTATTCCATCAAATTTTCAATTTTATTTTATGTAGTAATTTGTTTGGTTTCTCATATAATTCAAGAAACAGATGACAATTTTTGTGTTATTTTGCCCCTATCTTTTTAGCTTAGTTTTTTTCGAAGTACATAATTGATTTCTGAGCTGTGCGGAGCCAATTAGTCGAACATTCTGTTGCTGTGTAATCACGAATCTTCTGGAGAAATGGACTATGATTTATTTACTGTCTTTATTTATTTTCATTTTTCTAGTGTTTTTTTGGGTAACCAAATCGAGATATTGACCCGTTATCTTGTGACTTAGGTCGGTGGTTTGGTTTTGGCGAAGGAAGGCTGTTGAAGATATTTTTATTGAATAGCCGAATTGGTGGAGGGGTTCAAATGCCGGAGGACGACTTGGTTGAGCTCAAGTTTCGTCTTTATGATGGATCGGACATAGGTCCATTCCGATATTCACCGGCTTCTACAGTGGCAATGTTGAAGGAGAGAATTGTGGCTGAGTGGCCTAAAGGTTAGACTGGTTTGACTGCTTCGATTTAATTTTTACCCCCACCCAAAGTTTTCATATTTGGTAATGAAATTGGTTGTTGTAAGTGTAACTACTCTATATTTTACATACAAATATGAGTATTATTTAAACATTTTATTGATCGAAAACTTTAATATAATTTATTATGGCTTTATTAAAAGAGAAATTAAAATATTGTCTAGGCATTAAATAGAAAAGGACTTTAAAGCTAAAATTCTTATAATGAAAAACTTGCAAAAAGTTCGGCCATTTATTAAGATTTACAATTTATTAGATCATAAAAAGGAAATTTAATTTTAGGGAACCAATAATCATCCTCAAATATTGCTAAATTTTCATCACTATGTTCTTAAAAAAGTGAAGGGAAGCTTGGGGTGAGTGAAACTACTCAATAAGCAAACTTACCTTACTTGAAACGTTAAGCATACACGATACATGTATACATTTAAAAATAAGTAAAGACGACACGTTTATGCTAATGCTCATAAAGTAGTATTTATAATGCACATGTCTTAAAAAAATATACAAAATTTGATCATAATTAAATAACCTGAATTATCCATTTAAAAAAAACTTATCATAACGGAACCTTATATTAGTCATCTGTCGGCGAACGGCATGTATGAAATGCATGTTCAAGTGAGAAGTTAAACTTATAATTTAGCAAAATTGGATATCTATACATAATTCTCACATGCACATATACGTTCGAACCAAAGGTAAGGACTCTTTAGTTCTTGAGTACCTTAGCTTACACGAAAGATACTTTCCACACACGGCCCTTAATTTATTATAGTACACTTAACTTATCATATTGTTCCAAGGCATAAAAAATTCATAATAATGGTTCAAGTATCAATAAAACATATCATATAAAACTTATTGCTTTAAATTTTACATAAAATTTATCATTTTTTAAAAGTTTAGCATAAAAGAAATGCTTTAAAAACTTGTATTTGCAATGTCATGATTCAATAATGCATATTTCATGTCATTAATGATCATGTAATTGTAAGCACATTTAATCCATTTAAATAATCATAATATCATATCACATAATCATATAATCATGGCACAAGAATATTCGCTTCGCACATACCACATATACATACTAAAATAAGACTATGCTATTTATTCAGTCATAATGATCACCAAACAAAATATATGTAAAAATAACCATGAAAAAATTCATACACAAAACAAAATAAAGCAAATAATACTGAGTATTATAAGTAGGATTAGTCTACTTACCTCTTACAAATAACTAACACAACTAAAAATTACCAGCTAGTTTACTTGAAATTTAACCTAAATAAATTATAATTGAATAAATATTAGACATTCATACTTTTTAAAATTATCAAAAAGTGTTATTTTAATACTTAGGTTCAACCCTTATTTTAAACTTAATAATAATTTTTTTTATTTCCAAGAAGTTCATATTTTTTATCACAAATCTATTCGTTGTTTTAACTATTAGCGAAAGCTATATAATTTATTTTGAAATTATTTGATGTCATAAAATTACTAAATTTTACATAATTTTTATAGAAATACACTAAAATGTATAGTAAAATTTTCAAGTAAAATTAAATGCTTAATAATAACAATAATAATTTTTGTTTGCCAACTTTTAAAGCTGTCGGTATAAGAAAATCAGCAACCCTACTGAAGTTAAACATTTTTTGGAAAATATTAGTAAACTATTTTAAACTGAAATTTTTACAATACCTCTATAACTTAATTATAATTATATATAAAAAATTTCAAATATTTTGGAATTCATTTTCATGGCTAAAACGAGTTTAGTTCAATAAATCTGCTGGAAGACTTTTCAGCAGTGAACATATATAAATAAAAAATTCTTAAAATATTTATATTTGATTTAAAATTAACCAAAATTTAACAAATAATAAATGAGTCAGTTAACACATTATAAAAAGTTTCATATATTTTTAACATTTATAATACCATAAGTTAATTCCAAACTTTTGTTTTAATCTATTAGGTTATCTGTTTTTAGCAGAAAATTTTGAATTCATAAAATTATATTAAATTAAATACACAGAGTTTTATAATGATTTTAAAGCTAAAATTTTCCTTATTATGTCTAGTTACAAAGATAAAAATTTATCTTCAAATTGAAATCGATGCTCATATAAAACAACCTTAAAATTCGAGTTGTTTCGAAAATGATAGATTCAATACACAAACTTTAAAAATTCATAACAAATTATTTTGACAAATAAATATTCGTTGAACACGATAAGAAGTATAGTTTGATATAAAAATGATTTGAAATTTAATTGATGATTATAAAGGTTCAAAAATAATTTATTTTCACATTTTAGCAGAAATTCTGCAAATAATTATCTTATAAATTTTTATGAAAATTCACAAAATTAATTTCAAATGTTAATTTTATGATTAAAATCACCTAAAATAGTATTCTCAAATTATTGTTCTTAATTAATTAAGATAAAGAAGAAATTAAATACAATATGAATACAAATAGAAAGTAGACATTACCTTTGATAGTATTCTGAAATTATTGTTCTTAATTAATTAGGATAAAGAAAAAATTAAATACAATATGAATACAAATAGAAAGTAGACATTATCTATGATATATTCTTTTGTGAGTAAGAAAATTTTCGATCAATAGAGTAAATTGGTTGTTGCAAGTGTCCCATTGCTCATGTTTCATTTAGTTGCTGCTTTTTTGTTTATTTTTGGATGGAAATGTTTCTGGTTCATAAGATAGATTAGAGGCCTTCGACACCGACTTTGCAAATGTCTATGTATGAAAAACTATTAGAAAAACAACAAAATTAGTCTCTTAAAACTTATAACTACAAACAAAGATAGTATCCCATTAAGCTCGTATATTTTTACTATTGAAAAAAGTGTAGACCGTTATTTCACATTGAACGCTTTTTAGGTTGAAATTCGGCCATTTAGACTCATTGAATTAAACCTCGTTTAATATTATTGGGTGCTATGTTTGTTATTATTAATTTTAGGGTGTCATTTTGTGTAATTTCTCAAAACTATTTAGTGTTATCTTGGTTTTTTGTAACTTAGAAATCTAATCCGGTAGAGAGGACAATAAAAATAAAGTCATTCTTATTCTCCTTAATAATGATAGAAGTGTACACAAAATATTTATAGGAACAATATAACATTGTAACACAAATCCTATTACTCCTAAACTAATAAGCAAATAAATATTAAATATTTATACTCCCAACACTTCCAAGCTTAACATAGATTTACAAAAGGCACAATCGACATCATCTAACAATAAAAAAAAGGCTTAAATATACAATTATTCCTTAAATTTTGTGATATTTTACACTCTAATCTCTTAACTATTTTTTTGTAATGTTCTGTCTTTTTAAATTTAACATATTTAGTTCAAATTTAAAGATAACGGATTAGATGTGTTAAAATTTAAAATTTTAGGACTAAATAATATAAAGTGAAGTTTTTATAACACGTTAGTTTTGATTGCTATAGTAAAATTTAGTCTAATTTCTTAATTTGGATAAAATGTATGAAATTTGAAAAATAGTAGACTTAATATTACGAAAAAAAACGTTGAGGAACGAAAGTGTAGAATATGATAAAGCTTATGGACCAATTATGTAGTTAACAAAAGATAATGGATAAGTTGGACCAATGAGATATGAGTAGATCCACTATAGTTGACTTGAAAAGCTTGCCTAGAGTGATAAAGTAGATATTAACCTCATTAGAAATAATGAGCTATATGCTATATTGTTGAGGATATTAACCTCTATTGAAGTCATAAAAAAGATCCTAAAATGTGGAAAGCAGAAAGCTCTGCACTCTGCATTAGGTGGTGACAATGGCTGAAATGATGCAAAACCACGCAAAAAACAGCTTTCTATAAGCTGGGATAGATAGCAGCTCTAGCTTCGCTTGTATAATGGCAAGGCGGCAGAGAAAGCAGTGTAGATAGTGATATTGCATAGAAAAAAGTCAATGCCGGAGGGTATTCACACCCTAATTCTCTCCCTCAAGTTGGAGCATAAATATCACACATGTCTAACTTGAATAGTAAGGTGTGCAAAGAACTTTGAGTAACAGACCTCTTATAGGGCAGTAGTAGAACTCATATTTATGGAGTTAAAAGGATAACTCTTGGCAAACAAAACATCTTGCATCAAACTAAGCATCATAATTCACAACGATCCAGAATCCAAGAGTAGCAAGAGTTAATTTAAACTAACAATACTCAATTTCAATATCTTGACAAATCCAAAATTTAATCCAGCCAATTATCCAATGTACCTGGTAAACTCTTGACGAAATTGAGAACACGAATATGAAGGTGAACTTACCACAAAATCATCTAGAGACCCACTCACCATATACATTATACACACTTGAACTTAATGTCGATTTTGAAACCCAAAAAAGTAACTTGTTCATATGGAGCCCATAGTTAAGACTAATAATCCAATTTTTTTAAGAAGGTAAGATATATACATAGTTTCAAAAAATGTTGTGAGGCTCGCCTATATAGTACCAAGAAAAGAAAAATTGGTGGGCTAAAATGTAAAATTTACGTTTTACTTAGACTTCTAAATAAAGTCCATTATAATATCGGTCCAAGCAAGTAAAATAGAAGTTAAAAAAAAAATAAAACTACCGACAAGTGAAAATGTTAGCAAAAAATTACTAATTTTTATGGCGAAACTTTTTAGCATCCCCTTTCTTCCTCTTTCTTTGCCTTTGGTATTGTTTTTCTTGATTCTTTCTTCTTTCAATAACCTCATGTTTTCTTCCAACCAGCAGTTAAAAAAAAAAAACACAAGCAGGTATCTTCTTCTAGGAAGAAGTTTGTATCACAAAAAAAGTGGATTGAAATAGAGGATAATGAAAAAGAGATGAATAAGTTAATTATTTGATAAATATGGTGGTCATGATAATATGATAATGATAATTTTTTTGGTGATAATGGGACTTATCTTTATGTTGATGATTGGAACGAAAATAATAATAATATTTGTGATGATAGGAATGAGAATGAAGAATATGATGAGCTCTAAAGATAAGAGATATATTAGTTCAATGTTAGGCTGTTAGATTTTTTATGAATTTTATTAATATCTTTTATGTTTTAGTAGTTGTTGAATTGCTATGTTATGAACTATGTGAGATTATTATAATTATTATGATGTTATTTTGTCATAATTTATAGCTTTTATTGCTTATTTAAAGTTTTTTTTTTTTAATTTCGTTTTAATTTGAGACTTAAGCCTCATACTACCTCAAAGTTTATTCCTCGCCTCAATGGAAATGGTACGCATTGAAGCTAAAACACGCATTTTAAAACATAGGATATATATATATATATAAGATAAAGAAAAAAAAATATTTGGAATTTTGAAGACTACCAGAAATTGAGTCAACATATGAGTTTCATACAGAGTCAAATGTCTCACAAAAATTTATTTTGAAAGAGAAACTTCAATGAGAGATCACATGTGAGTGAATCTGAGTCTTGGCTATTAGTAGAGGAGACTTAGAGAGGAAAGAGAGCCAATTGCACAAATCTGTAGAGTATTTGGTCTCACCTGCATATCTACAGTTTGCACTCGCCTACTTTCTTAGGTAAGCAGTGAGCTGTTCACGGTAAAATGACCAGTGAGTTTGAGGCAGAGGGTGTCTCTTAATACTGGCTGATGGTTGTCACTTGGCTGAGCTGTGAGGAAAGAGAGCCAATTGCACAAATGACAAATCTGTTGAGTATTTGGTCTCACCTGCATATCTACAGTTCGCACTCGCCTACTCTCTTAGGTAAGCAGTGATCTGTTCACGGTAAAATGACCAGTGAGTTTGAGGCAGAGGGTGTCTCTTAATACTGGCTGATGGTTGTCACTTGGCTGAGCTGTGAGGCAAGGTTAGACAGAAAGTGATTGGCCATGCGACAAAGTGAGGAAACAACCAGAAAGAGAGCCTCTTGAGTTCACACAAATTAGAGTTTCAATGGCCTGCAGATACTCTAATGACAGACCATAGGATGAGCTCGTGCTAGTGGATTGACTCAACTCTGGCGACCATATCTGAGGAGGCAGCGAGAACTTTTTGTCAGAAGCAGTTATGAAAAGTCACCGACTTAGGTAGAAAAGAAAGTGACAGATGGCAGCGCTGGTGGCATGGACTGGACATCGAATTTTGGTTGACTCAACAGTACCTCTGGTTCACTGGATGAAACCTTTGGTTGACTGGACGAAACCTCTGCTGGTGGTGTCGTGGTTATCACTGTTCTAGTATCAGAAAAGAAAGCAGCAGCTAAAATTTTTTAAACCTGGTTTTTTAATAGTAATAGTCACAACTTACCTGGAGAAGGAAAGGACAGTACATTGATGCTAAATTAGGGTTACAGAACGAACTCACTGTTACCAGCTTAGAAATTTAAATAGGTAAACAGGAGAACAAGAAAAATAAAGATAGCCATTAATCTTCTCCTTATCAATATGACATTATAACACTAGTCCTAGTACTAATATGACAACTAAACTAATAAGGAAATAAATATTCAATATTTTTATTCCAACACTAGAAGATATATGCACTCTTCAGTGTTCTTATTAATGGAAATCTATCCGTTATTCACAAAACTATAATTTGCTGATCAGCTAGCACTTTATTCTGGGAGCCGGTTAAACTTAAATCTTGTGTTACAGTAACACAATCTTTTTAATTTCCATTCTCAGGTTGAGACGGTCCTTTTGATGTTGGATTATAGTTTGGAAGTCTAGTCCAACTGCTCATATTTTTAGATTGTACAGCTAAATGACATGAGTGCTTTGATTGAACTCCATTATAAACACCCAATGAAATGAGGCTAGACTTAATATTGTGTAGAACTTTTAATCATAATAATAGAGGAAAATGTCATAGATGTTTCTTAGATTAGGTTATTTATATCGTTTAGTCCTTTAGATTATAAATAGTGTCATTTAGTCACTCAATTTTATAAAAATGACCAATTAAGGACAAATTATATTATTTTAATAATTTTCTATTAAAATATTATTATTTTTATATCAAGTGATTAAACACGAGTCTTTAACTATGGTAAAGTCACAATTAATATTTAAAAAAATTCACAAAATATTCATTTTGAATATTTGTTAATTGCCACTATTTTATTTTAATGTTTTATTGATTTTTTATTTTTTATTAAAAATTAAAATATATATTTAAATAACTTTTTGTTTGAATATTATTATTGCTAAAAAAAATTTTAAACAATTTCATATTACATTTTATTTTTATCTTTGTTAAAATCTCATATTTTAATCACGTTTTAAACATTTGATAAAAAATAATATTATTTTAATAGAAAAAATATTAAAATAATATAGTTTGTTTTTAATTGATCGTTTTTACAAAGCTAAAGAACTAAATGATACCGTTTCTAATCTAAGAGAGTAAATGACACAAATGACTTAATATAAGGGACTTCTGTGGCACCTTATCCATAATAATTTTGTGTAGAAGAGTATGAAAATTAAAAGGGCAAAACCCTTGTGGGAAGTGAGTTTTGTGTTATTGAGTGGCAGGTAATGAGAAAAACTGAGGATTTTTAACTGAATTTAGTAATTCTTAACGGTCATTTGAAGCCAGTATGTTACGTTATCTAGTTTTCATAATTATGCTCACTATCTTCTTTAACAATGCCCCTACGTGGAAAATATCTTAATACAGTGACATTTAAGAGTAAATATTAGGAGGCGGCACTGCAATCTTTTACCACATATATATTGCTGGAGATGTAGATACCGGGGTCGTTGCTATGTTTGCTTCACCACGTACATAAACGTACTATAATAATACCACTATTCTGATTATAGAAGTTACTATTTATCTGCATTGCATTCTTCTCCTCTCTTTAGTATTAATGATATTGGCTTGGAAAATTTGAGTAGGCTAATTCCTTATGTTGCCATTAATTGCATTAACTATATTTTTAGTGGCTTATAAGTGCTTTTCTAAGAATGATTAACTGAACGAGTTTTCTCTCATCCTCTCTGCTTCTATTTTCTTTCTTTCCGGTGTTCTGATTCATTCATGTGATTGGGAAGGACATTTAGGAATACTGGAGCTCCCTGTAACTTTAAAATAAACTCGACTAGGTTCCTATACTGGGTGTTCTCTTGTCCATATAATCCTACTAGCAATCTGTATCCTTCCAATTTTCACTATTGTCCTTTAAAAGGTTGGATGGCCAGCCAATTTATCAAATTGTGATTTCTGCCGGTGTGACCTTTTTTGCTGTTGTAAAAACTTGAGACCTTGATTTGGAGCTTCTCAGTGATTGCCTATTCTGTTATAATGTTTCCTGAACTGTACATGTGGAGGCAGAAGAAACTCAAATATATGCTACTGGGGAACATGTGCTCAATGCCGCTAAGCTTGGCTGATAGCATTGGTTTCATATGATTATTTGGTTCTAGTGAGCATCTCTTCTTTTGTAAATGAGTGATGTTTTTGGTGTCAGAACTCGGAAGACTAAGTTCATGCATTGTTCTATATTGTAGTCCTGCACATAGTTTGTCTTATTTTACAGAGTGAGGAAGCAAGGACAGGGCAGTTGTATATAGATGTTAGGGTTCATATTTTTTTCCCATGTTTTTAATATGCTTCTGTGTCTTATCATCTAATGTTGGAACAAACTTTTTGTTCCATAATGTCAGATAAGAAGATTGCTCCTAGCGGAGCTAATGACATAAAACTGATTAATGCTGGAAAGATTTTAGAAAGCAACAAGACTGTTGGCCAGTGTAGAACCCCTTTTGGAGAGCTACCACGTGGAGTAATCACCATGCATGTAGTTGTGCAGCCTTCAATGACAAAAGCAAAATCAGGTAATTGCATGCTAGATTGTTACATGTTCATATTCATCGTCTCAATAATTGCTCTTTTATTGATGAACTAGTTATGCTTGTTGGTTGGGATAGCTTACGACTTCTGAGAAGGAACTATCGCGGTTGGAATATGAATCTAGGCCTTAAATAGCTTTTATAGGTTATATACATAATTAAATTGAATCAAAATAAATAGCATCTGTATTTCTATATTAGTATGTTAAATTGTACATAATTGAATTGATATTAAAATAGCATGTTAGCTTATACATAAGTGTACAAATTTAGTTTATGTACACTATAAATTATGTACAATGTATATATTTTCACGTTATATACAATGTATATATTTTCATGTTAGCTTATACATAAGTGTACAAATTTAGTTTATATACACTATAAATTATGTACAATGTATATATTTTCACGTTATATACAATTGACATGTTATTTTGGTACTAATGTTATTATGTATATATTGTACATGCTATTGTATATAATCGAAATGACTTCAAAATAATATGTCAGTTATACATAGATAATATATGTTTTCACTTGCACAATGTACATTTATGTGCATAAATTAAATATTTATATATATAAAATGTACAAATGACATGTTATTTTAGAACTAATTCTAGTACATATGTTATTTTTTTTAAATAACTATACTATTCAAATACCTGTAACTGATTCAAATTTCAGAACTTCTACATGTTGTCGTACACAAGCTTGTTTGCAAGTATGTTATTTTAGAGCTTCAATATGTTGGAATATTTTTTTTTTGGGACAAAAAAAAATCTCTTGGGAGAAAAGGGTCACCGCTTTTCATTCTCAGGTTCATCGATTATTATGAGAGTACCATTATGTTGTAAGGGTCTTAGTAACTATTATGTATCTTTTCATTATTTCGAACTCATGACTTCGTATAAGTAGCCTGGTTGTAGTGCTAATTGTGCTATCTCAGGTTGATTCAATATGTTAGAACATGCCTATCACTTGCATTACTGTTTAATTTTTCTTTGTAGATGAATGTTGGCTTTTATTCAGTTGTACTACCCTACTTTAAAAAAAAAAAACACACTATTTGTCTCGACAGAAAAGAAGATAGATGAAACCCTAAAGAAAAATATTTGTTCATGTTCCATATTGTGATGAGAGTTGATCGGGAACGTGGTGAAGCAAATGGGAGGTTGCAGGTGGGGTTCATTGGGCCTTTTATGGACCTCGAAACAATAGCTGGAGAGGAAAAATAATTTGTGAAACAATCCCATATCTCATTCATTACGCTTTCGTCAGAGAGTATTTATTGTGTAACTGTCCATGTTAATTCTCACGTATTTACCTTATATAAAGTGAGTGATTAATGAATGTATTTTTCCCCCTTATCATGAATGTATTAAAGCTTCAGTATGTATTTGAAAATCAGTTATACGAAGTTCAACTGGTCGCCATTGTCTATATGTCAAAACTCAGCTGAAGGTCTTAATTGCCTCCTTTTTTTGTTGTTGGTATTCTGTGTTTTATTTTTTGTCTGATTGTTTGTACTTGACTGATCAGGCACATCCTCTATTCACCTGGAAAAAGAAAGAAAGTGAAATCACTCAATTTGGTCCAATATTAGCATATTTTATTAAGGAGGATGAGTCAATAGATTTTTAGAAGGTAAAGTTAGTACATGTGAAACATAGTTGTGTAGAAAGGGAAAGCTAAATAGGTGTGTAGGTAAGGATGGCAAAAAATTCACTATTATGGAGCTCCATGATATTTGTTTCATATGATTTATTCTAGATTGAATCAAAATATATTATTTTTGGATCGAGTTAGATCATGATCTGCTTATAAAATTAATGGATCATATCAAATTGAGACACATTAATCTATGAATAACTAATTTAAAATTAATTATTTTTAAAATTATAATTTTAGTACTATAAAAATTACGCATTCCAAAAATGCTTTCTTAATTTTTATAATTATTTATTTATAAAATTTTATAATATTATCTTTTATAATTTTAGATGATATCAAGTTAATAAAGTTAATTTTTTATTAAAAAAGTTTTTTTTTTAATTTATAGATTATAATTTTAATGAAAAAGTTAAATATATATTAATTATAAATAAGTAATAAATATTTTTTAACAAATTTATAATTTTTTTTATTTATATTTTTATTTATTAATTTAAAATATGTAATATATTATATTAAATAATGTATTATAAAAAAATAGAAAAAAAAAAATGAAACAATTCAGATGAGTCAACGAAAAATTTAAAATGATAAAATAATTTTTCATTAAAAAAAAAGATTATAAAAAAATAAATAAAACAGGTGGATATTTGGGTAGCTGAATGTGATGACAATTTGGGCAATATATATATATATGACATATGACAACTGTATTTTATATTCTTCAGATTAATTGTTAAAGTTTTTTATTATAATAAATTAATAATGATAAAGTAATTTAAAGGTTATAATAAATGCGAATTATCCAAAAATTACACATACACAGCATACCATTGTCACTGGATAGAAGAAAAAGTTGAAATTTTTCACATAGGTGTTAGCTTTGTAATTAGAACCTGTACTAAACTATATAAACAAAGGAAAACTTAAAAGGATCTTATTTTTATTTTGGCTAAACTAATAAATCTGAAATTTATTTTATTTTGATTGATAAATATAACACATAATTTCAATTAGTTGAACAAAACTATCGTCCATTATTCCATTTGAGTGGGAAAAACACCCCATAGAACCTTATATTTCAAAGAAGGTACTCCCAAGTACCATAGTTATTAAGGGGCACATAATTCCTCTAACATGAGAACAATGTGCACGTAAGTGATGTGTCCAAAAAAATTATGCCCAAATTGTTTGTTATAAAAACATTATTTTGTGGTAAAAATTAATTTTTTATTGATTTAATGAAAAAGTTGTTATAGGTAGATAATGAAAATTCTAACTTTAGGGTCCTTATGTTATTATTCAACAATAAATAAGTAATTATACTTTTTTCATTGATATATTTGATCTTTCAATACCTCAATCACCGTGTTTTTTTTTTATTAACATTGAAATATAGGTTCCAAGTTTTGAATCTACATCCCACTGTATAGTAGAGTCACGACCTTAATATCCAACAAATTGAGACTACTTGCTTGTGACAAAATTTTAAAATTGTCAATAATTCGAGGATATAACAGTAGCTCTAACTCTAGTGAAGCTTTTTTGCACACAAAAAAAAAAGTCTTCAATCTCAACGAAGTTTGAACGAAATGTGCCAACGTTCATGTAAAATCACGTAGATAAAAAAACCTCCACCCTTTACCACATAAAGGTCATTTTAAGCCAACCTCAAGTTCTTAGCCAATAGTTGCAAAACCATCAAGAATTTTATCAAATAAATATCTCATAATTTTGTTTCATACATGTTCAGCTCTTAAATAAGTATATGAATTTTTACCAAAATTCAAATGCACTTATTAGGGCTAGGGTGTTTTATACATCTTGTGTGTGCTAGATCAAGTCACAATGGAATCACATTCCTTTACTAGTATTTTATACCAAATCTATTTTTTGTCTAATTAGGAAACTCATTTCTTTCATTTTACTTGTGTCCTTTGCTTAAGGTGAATTTTATTTTCCTCGGATAAAAAAATTGATATTCAATAAATTAGCAAGTTTTATTTATCATACAATGCATACTTTTATTGGTCTCAAGTTTGCTCCATATTAATGATAGAATGATGTCGCATTTCAAGAAATGTAAATAATTATTCGATCAAAAAATATATATTTATTTAAATGCATTCTGTACTGTTCTTTAATTGTGTTGATATTTCAGTGTACAATAATGTCTATATTTTTATCATAAAATTGTCAATCAATTGTATAGTTGATCACTGATGTATACAGTATCACACATTCACTTATAGTAAACACTGCATGATTATGATTTCAAACTCTCACCTGTTTGATATTGCATATAAATATGTGCTTGCAGGTTTTTTGTGCATATCTACTAGTATTCATCGCTGAGTGTAATTGTGTTGTTTGTTGGTTTTAAAAATGGTTTTCATGAAGAAAAAAAAGCATTTTTATTTAATAAAAATATGGAAGCTATTAGTAATAATAATAATAATAATAATATAAAAAAAAAAAAAAAAAACATTAAGATCCTTATGGTAATCAATAATTTAATTAGAATAAGTTGAAAAAGAGATCATACCCTTGAGCGTGAAATTACAAATTAGAACTTTTAGGTTTCCAAATTCGTCTTCCAACGAACAAAACATGTAGGTGTTCGTACAATTTTATAAAAAATAAATTCTAATTTCCTAAATAAACGCCCCTATGCTTGTATGTATTTGTTGACCAACGTCAACACAAAACCAAACTAAGAATTAAATCATCTTTGAAGGTGTATGGAATTTTTTTTCCTTCTCGGAAAGCCAACATCCCACATGTTTGATGCATATTATAATTTATATGATAATATAATTAGGCTCCTATTAGTAAGAAATTTCACAATTATTTATTCATCACATATTTTCAACTTTACGTTCAATTAATAATTAATACGACACTCGATACATATAACAATTTAATATATATAAAATTATGCTATTTAGAAACTATTTTCAATATTATATAGCATCACTCTCTTAATTCCTTGTAGATAAATAAATTTTAATATCCAAAATTAATTTAAAATCTTGACCATTATTGTACATATTGCACCTGCAATGCAAGGCAAAAAAATTCTAAAATTTGGCAAAATAATTAATGTTTTGAAAGATGATTGAAATCTTCAAAATGCAAGACATAATGCTAGCATTACTTTTTCTTTTTTGGCACTCATAATATCGTTACTTATGTAAAAATTATTTTAAAAATTAAAAAAATAATTTATTTTCTTAAATAATATTGATACATAATACAATATAAATTATGAAGATGCAAAAATAAGGATAATTTATTGAAGAAAAAAAGTAAATATAAATTTATATAATTACCCTGTAAAAAAAAGTCTTTCGATGCATATATGACTCATCTATTCACGTGTTTTCATTTTTAACTCTTTAATAAAATAAATATATATTATTTTTCTTTAAACGTAAAATGATATTTTTTTTTTAGAAAATATATTTTTTAAGGCATGTTTGATAACGATTTTGATTTATGATTTATGATTAAATAATTGATTTTGTGATTTATGATTCTTTTATAAAAATAATCACAAATGCGTACGATAACAGTTTTTATTTAGTGATTTTCAAGGAAAAAATCAAAAATTACCTCCAAATTATTTGGAAATGATTTCTATTTTTTATTTTTTTTGCAAAAAACTTTAAAAACAAATGAAATTTTTAGTTATTTTTTATAAATTTGAAATTTTTAATCATTTTCTTCAAATATTTAATCATACAAAAGTTATACGACTTGATTTATTATCTAAAAAAATGTTTGGTCAAAATGAAAAAAATCAGAAATATGATTGAAAAATCTTATTTTTAAAGATTTATGAATCACTCAATATTTTGGTAGATTCCTTAAAAATGGAAAAACAAAATCAGAAATCGCTACAAAAAATACTTGATTAAAAAATCATTTGAAAAAAATCAAAAATCAGGAATCAAAATCGTTATCAAATAAGGCCTTAAGAAAACATTTTTTTTTTATGAAAAATATATATTGTTTTATGTTTTAAGAAAAATAATATTTTTTAAGGAACTAAAAGTTAAATTATATGTATGAATGAAAATTATATCATATAATTAAAAAAAATCATTTATAGTAAAAATAAGGTATACGTGTCCCTGACCCTATAAATATAAACATTCACTTATAATAAAAATTAGACCTATGTGTCCCTAATGGAGAAAACGGCATAAATAGTATAGATTTTGTTTGTAAATTATTATTTTCATAACTAGTAAAATTAGTACCAAAATTGTGCGTTTTGATTGCCCATAATTTAGGTAAATTACATAAATGTTATTTAGGTCTAACAAATAACTACAAATAAACTATAAAACAGATCTGCCGCGCTATTCTTCATTCACCATCGCCCTTTTTCTCGTGATGAACAGAATCAACCGAATTAGCATATGTACTCTGTGTGAAGGATTGATTTCACACATTATTGTCTTGCAAAAAAAGATTGATTTCGCACATTACTCTGCGTGATGGAAGTATCATTGAACAAACTCTGAAAAACATGAAGAAAATAGATTCTACATTTTTTGTAGGAATTATAATCCAAAATCTGGCAAAGACAACTTCAATTTGAATGTATATATTTATATATAAAGCATGAAAATATGTAATCTATGCAATAATTTTATTCTACCCATATTTTCATATGTTAATCTCATTTTTATTCAATAATAGTGTATCAGAGATCATATATTGCAGGTATGTGAGGTATGTAACTCTTGTTACATACCTGTTACTCCATGTAAACATGTGACATGCTCATGCTATATAACACAGTTTACATATATGTTAAATGAGTATGTAATACAATTTACACACATATCTCTGATATGTAAACTGTGTTACATACTCATGGTGAGTATGTAACACAATTTACATACATGATCTTTGATATGTAATATGTGTTTACATACATAATACTTGATATGTAATATGTGTTACATATCATATAAATCAACAAAACTTGTAAATCAACAATTCAAATTCAACATTAAGAATGTTATTTCTAGATGTAAGATGCATATTAATTATTCAAAAATTATAAATTAATAATCTCTCAATCATGTGCTTTGAATTATACAAAATTGACATTTTAACTCTAATTAATTAATAATTATTCATGCAAAATATGAAAGAAGGAGAAACTAAAATTTAGGGTGTTGGAATGGTTTAAAAGCAAAAAAAAAAAAAAAAAAAAAGGGAAAAAGAAAAAGAACAAGAAACAATACTGATATAGAAAAGAACAAGAAACAAGACTGATATAGGGAAAAAAATAATATATCTAAATAGTTCAAACTTTACTTTTTAAGTAGACTCACACTCAGTATAAGTTCTATGAAAATTTTTTGAACGATCTAAAATTTGATCGAAATTGTTGATATTAATGGTGCAATGAGCGATTAATAAAGATGTAGAATGAATGAATGATAGAGGAAAGAAGACATGAAGGGAGTAGCTGAGCTGATAAAAATAAAGTCGTCCACCGATCTCAAAGGGATTTTGTCTAAAATAGCCGTTTTTCTTAAGATAGTTTAAAAAAGGGCAAAGTTGTGTTAAAGTTTAGAAATGGGCAAAATTCTATTTACTCTCCCAGTAGCCGATTTGGTTGGGTAGATTTAGTTTCCCACCAAAGTAATTTTCTTTCTTCTTCTCCCTCCTTCTCTACGCACCCTCTCTTTTTCTCTTCACTGATTTTCTCTCCATTGTTGCGTCTCATCCTGGAAAAATTTCAAAAATGAGGTTAGTAATATTTTCCAACAATATTTGCACTTTTTATTAGGATGTAAATGTTGAAATTTGTACCAGGGTTTGTAAATAATATAATACCGAAATATGCAATTGGGAGTGATCTATTTTCGAAAAATTGCCAACTATTTGGTTGATACTTTCGCGAGGAACTGATATGGGTGTTATTTAAAGAGATTTTTGGTTGACAAACCGTATTAAATTGTTACCCCAAATCAATAATCATTAATCGAAGTGTATTTTTGGCCGCGTGTAATGAACTCTGCTATATTCAGTTTTTTATATCTGGTATATCTGGGGGTATATCCGGTATATCTGGTATATCTAGGGGTATATCTGGTATATCTCGGGGTATATCTGGTATATCTGGGGGTATATCTCGGGGTATATCCGGTATATCTCTGGGTATATTTGGTATATCTCGGTATATCTCTGTATATCTTGGTATATCTGGGGTATATCTCGGTATATGTTGTTATATCTTAGTATATCTTCTTGGGATATGTCGGTATATCTTCGTAAATCTCGATATATCTCTTTATATGTTGGTATATCTCAGTATATCTATGTATATGTTGGTATATCTCCATCTATTAAGCATTTAATTTGGTATATATGTTATATACTGATATTGTTGTTCAATATGTTGTATATTATTTCATATATCAATTAAACTTTACGTATTTTTGAATGAGATAGACCTAATTATTTTTAAACATTTTACAGAATGGATAGCCTTAGTATTCTAATCATTCATAATGGTAAGTGGTCATTGAAGGATGATAAATAAGTATATCGAGGAGGTGAAGGTTCGGTGATGAAGATAAAAAAGGGATTTAAGTATAATGAACTTAAAGAAAAGTTGCTTCTTAAGTTAAAGATCGATAAGTTCAAGTATGAACTTTCAGTGAGATACTTCTATAAGAATGATTTGACATTACCTACTGTTTTAATTGGTGATGATGAAGACTTGGATGAGTTTTTTGACCTTCATGTTGAAGATAATCAAAGGAAGGTTGTTCTATATGTCACAAAAAATGAGATAAGATCTGTAGGTACAAGTCATTCTATTTGCCATGAACAACTTTTTAATACCGGAGGCCGTAATGTAAATTACTTGAGCGATACTAATGGGCACGAAGGATCTCAAAATCCAAATACAAGTTGCGATAATGTACTTGATAATATTGGTGATGATGTAGATCACAATTTAGTTATGCCGCAAATGGGTGATGATGGACATATTGATATGATTAGAGAATATGAATTACAAGGTGGTCCTGTCAACGAAAACGTTGATCATGATATGACCTCAATGGGAGGTTTGCATGCAATTGATAATGAAAGGACACAAGTTGAACCAGAAAGGCTCATTGTTAGAGATCAATCTGTAAATGGTTTATCCCAATCTGAAGGACGAACTGTAATTGGAGGCAATAATGAATTACGTATCGGTCCATCAAGTACACCCACAGAGAAGTACTTATTGGAAGCAGGTAGAGAGAAGTGGTCAAGATTTCATTTCCCAGGAAATAGATATGGTATAATGACCACAAATGGTTCAGAAACATTTAATAATGTCATGAAATCTGCTCGTGAGTTGCCTATAACCATGCTTGCTGAGTACTACCGTAGCAAAATACAGCATTGGTTTGTCGAACGTAGGGAGGTTGGGATTAGATGGGGAACTCGATTCCTTACCGATGAGGTTGAATCAATTATGCGTGCAAATCACAATAAGTCCTTAAGGTACAGGATTTTCAGAATTAATGCACATGTATTCCAAGTATGGGATTCGTACAACACTTTATTGTTATTAAATGTTTATATATGTAAATTTAATAGCAAATGTGTTTTACATTTTATATGCATTATACATAATGTAACGAGTTCATTTATATGATATTAGGTTGTACATGGTGATACTAGTGACGATGTTGATCTACTGAACAGAAGTTGTAGCTGCAGGGAATTTGATGTTCATAAAATCCCCTGTTGTCATGCCATTGCAGCCGCCCGTTTTCAAGATGTTGATGTCCATTCCTTTGTTGACCGATTATACACAGTCAATTGTTATATTATCGTATATGCGGAGGCTATATTTCCAGCAACTGACAATGGTGAGTGGGACATTCCACCAGAAATCATAGACTTAGTTGAACTTCCTCCCAACACGAAGAAAAAATCTGGCAGACCACGAAAGCGACGCATACATTCACGTGGGGAAGTAATAAAGAAGTTAATATTGTGCAGTTGGTGTGGAATTAGTGGTCATAACAGGAGGACTTGTAATGTTTTCCGTCAGATGATTGTAGAACCTTCCCTATCTTCTCAAAAATGAACATTTTTATTTACCACATAATTTAGTATGATTTCATGTGTTATATTATCTGTATCTGAATTTTGTATTAATGATAGTGTTATATTATCTGTATCTGAATTTTTATGTACCACGTATATTAACATAAATCGAGATATACCAGATATACCCCGAGATATACCAGATATACCCCCAAATATACCAGATATACCCTGAGATATACCAGATATACGAGATATACCCCCAGATATACCCTGAGATATACCCCCAAATATACCAGATATATCCCCAAATATACCAGATATACCCCCAGATATACCTGTTTGATATACCACATATACCAGACAGAATATGAAAAAATTATACCAGAATTACCAGATATGACAATTTTAGTAACAGATGGAATAAATTATAACCAAAACCGAATCTGAAAATTTTATTATTTGCAAGGATTGTTGAAGTACAACTAGTACACAATTGACCACTAGTTTAATTACTTCTGCCGCAATGCAGGAATATGAATATAATATGTAACCATAAATTTACAAACATGAAATATAGCCTGCTAAGCATTAAGGAAACAGATAGTATAAGTTTTACAATAAGAAAATGACGATGTCATCAAACTAAGCCTAAATTATAATTTAAAGTTGATATGCCAAGCAATCCTGCAGCATATCATCGATGCAAACATCCAGAAATCCACACATGACTTCCACGCACTGTAAGTAGGCTTTGTTGTAGCCTTTGCTAACACAGTGCATCCAAGGCTCCATATGTCAACAGCAAGATTACAACATTTTGGAGTTCTTTAGAACCTACCAAAAAATTAGAATTTTACCATAAGGCACCAGAAAATATACCAGATAAAATACCAAATTCAGAAACAGAAATATAACTCATAACAGTTGTGCCATCCAATAGGGACTAAACATCAAATGATAGAAAATCTTACTTGTCCCAGGTGCGGCACGCACTATGTTCGTACAGGGTTGCAATGACATATTCACATTAGAAATAAGGGTTTTATATGTGCCGTATTATATTACCTCCATAATGGAAGTTGATGAATGAGATGAAGGTTGATTTTTTTGGACTTTCGGGATAGGGTCACTCTTATCATCACTGTGATCAGATGGATGATGATGTTCATCGCCTTTGGAAGGCAACTCATCATCCATTCCACTGACGTTCGGCACACCACCACGTACGTCACTCGCATATTGTTGTGCCGAAATGAAGTATGGACTCTTTCTCTCCTTTTCATTAGGAGTGAGTCTCGTCAGCATATGAAACTGTATCATATACAATGGAAACATATAAAGTTAGTTAAGTACAATCGAAAATAAAAATAAAATAAAATTAATAACAAAAACATATATGCAACAAACTTACATCTGAACGCTGGAAGATTTTATGGTTTAGGTCCCAGAACTTCAAATAGTGCCCCTTCTTTTCGTTCTTCCAGCGTAGTATCCTCGGCAATGCATCAGGAGATGTACAGGTTGCTAAATCAGTAACAGCCACCTGTATGGCCTCGTAGGCCCAAACTTGCAGTGCCCAACAAAAACCATAGACACTGTAAGTTGTAGCGACCCCTCCAACCTTTTGGAGATTAACATTCTTCAACCTTCTAACGGTGAAGTCATATACTATCTTACCCCAGGGTTAGATATTAAACTTGTCAAGATCTTCAACTAAGTCCAAGTATTCATCATTAATGGCCCTCAGATTATGATCGGCCAAAAGTATTATTTCCAAAGTATATATGAGGGCCAACCTCAACACATCCTCAGGCTCGGTGGACAGAGGAAGGTTTGCGAATACCTTCTCGAGGTCTACTTTCTTTATTGTCTTGTCGGTCTTTAAGTAATTTCTTCGCAACCGACCACTTTGCGGTGGACTTCCTTCCTCACCGATAAACATCATACCAGTCATTAGGCTAAATTCTTCAAATACAAATAGGTGGGGTGTACCATCCACAATAATTTGGAGCTCTTTCCCCGATTGATCTTTATCTTGCAGCAGTAATATATGATGCAACAATCCAGCTGTGAACTCGATATGTTTCATCCTTGTGATGAAACCAAAACATAAGCCCTCAAACCTCTGAAGTAACCCAAACCCTTCTAGGGTCGTCTTCAATGTTGCAAAATTCTGAAGACGTGATATGTTGGTTATTTTACCAACATAATACTCAGATGGGGAGACATAAGGAACGAACGTTGATTTTCCTGCCATATCCTGCATATTTAACATGTACGAAAACCAATTTAATTAATACTTGTGAACAGGACTTCCAAAATTACAATATATACTACAAAAAACATCAATCAAATTAAAGCAACATAAAAATACATCAAATTTAGGTTCATATGAGGGAAACTTATAGAAATAGACCAATATACCTAGATATACCACAGATATACCGAGATACACCGAGATATATCGAGATATACCCGAAATATACCGAGATATACAGACATATACCCCATATATACCGAGATATACAGACATATACCGAGATATACAAAGATATACCAAGATATACCCCCAGATATACTGAGATATACCAGATATACTCCGAGATATACCAGATATACCCCCAGATATACCAGATATACTCCGAGATATACCATATATACTCCGAGATATACCAGATATACCCCCAGATATACCAGATATACCCAGAGATATACCAGATATACCCCAAGATATACTAGATATACCCCCATATACCCCGAGATATACCAGCTATACCCCCATATACTCCCGAGATATACAAGATATACCCCCAGATATACCAGATATACCCCGAGATATACCAGATATACCCCGAGATATACCAGCTATACCCCCATATACCCCGAGATATACAAAATATACCCCCAAATATACCAGATATACCTCGAGATATACTAGATATACCCCGAGATATACCAGATATACCAGATATACCCATTTTGTTCAATGCTCCTACTGTTATTCATGAATAACTACTAGATATACTAGAAATCAGATTATCCATCCATAATTACAAAATCCCAATATTACAAAACCTACATTTTACATAAACATTTAACCTTAAACCAACATTTTACAAAAAACCATACAAAAATAAGGGGTTTTCGTTGAGTTTCAACATGGACCATATAAAAACCAAACTGCAGAGCTCAAACATGAAGATGACTGGAGAGTGTTTCGTGCAGAGAAGACAAATTTCTTTGAAAAACTTACCGAATAATGCAGAGCTGAACAATGAGATAGTAATGGTCGAGTGTTTTGTGCGTCCTTGATTCCTTACTGTTCGTCTTCTTCCTCAACAAAATTTGTGGGAGATTCGATAATAGAGAGTGGAGAGGGAGAGTGAGAGTAATGAGATAGTAATGACAGAGTCGTGCAAACGTTTGGAACTGTTCCAATTCTTCCAAACGGTTTATAATTCTTTTTTTTGTTTACAAATGAGTTACCGGCTACCAAAACCCCATTTCAGGTGGGCAGTTAAAAAAACCTATTTCTAAACTTTAACACTCAATGGTCATTTTTTAAACTATTTTAAGAAAAACGGCTATTTTAGACAAAATTCCGATCTCAAATAAAAATTATCGTAAATTATAAAAAAATATATAATAAATATATCTGTCCTAAAAAAACAATTTGTACTAATACATATCGCTTAAAAAAAATGTACTAGCAAATAAAATATAGTAGCCACTGTCCGAGAGCGTACTAATTGTGCTTTGCTCTCTTTCTCCTGGAATCACTCTCGATTTCTCTCGTCAAGGATTCGAACCTGCAAATTTATTTCAATCAAGCTCCATTTTGTGTAATGCTTTTATTCTTATTATCTTTTTTTTTTCATTCTTTCTTTTATTGCAGAGTCAGTCAGATTTTTTCTTGTTCTTTCCCCATTTTTGGGTAAGTAGGTTTTCAAGACAGAGAAAATAGGAAATGGTGGTTATGTCGCCCGAATGCATGAGTTTGGTTCCGAGTTCATCGGCTGATGACGAGTTCTATGCTAAATCCGACGATGGTGGAGACCCGCATTTGGCTTCACCAACCAGGAAATACAAGATAACCTTAAAGTACGGTAAGAAGAAGGCTAATAATACTGAGGAGAAACAAATGCCATCGTCGTTTCAGCGAAGAGCTAGCTCTCGCATAGCTGAAAAGGAACAGTTGGTGCGTCGGAGAGTTGAGTTACTGAATGACCATAAGGACGAGGCTGAGCTTAACAGCAAGAAGAAATGCTTGGTTGACGGAAATGGGTTGGATCAAGCTACCCAGCTGGGCCATTCTTTGCAAGTTAAAGTTGAAAAAGCTGGCGATGGTAGTGGTCCACCAATTTTTTCTGGTAAAAGTGATTACGCTAAGGTTAAAGAGACTCTGAGGCTGTTTAACAAGTACTACCTCCATTTTGTGCAGGTTACCCTCAACTTTTAAATTCTGATTTTCCTCTTTATTTTATTTATTTATTAATTTTAACGTTTTTTTTACTGTCAATGGTGTTTTGTTTTGCTCTTATTTCTGGTTTATTGTAGGAAGAGGGAAAGAGATGTAGCAAAGAAAAATCTTACAAGAAAGTCTCAAAAAATTCCAAATCTAAGGTGATAATCTGCTTTGTAAACCTATGGTGTTTTCACGGCGTTATGCTTACAACTATTTTCTCTTTCTATATTATAGTCGGCCATTGCATCTCTTATGGTCTGCTTGTTTCAGCTTTTGCTTTGGGATCATGTAAAAGCGCTTCAGAAAAAAGTACTTAAGGACGAAACAATAAAAAATTTCTCAAGTACTTTTAGGGCTCAGAAAGCACATTTTGTGCGTGCGTTTCGGGCTTGTTTACAAAAGCACATTATATATGCTTTATTCCTGAAATGCTTTTTTATATAAGACTATGAAACCAATTTTAAGATAAGCACTAACAAAAACAAACTATTAGTCTTGGGTCTTTATATTGATTTGTTTGTGTATTGGATTCCGTCTCATGATTTGGTTTGTAATTTAGTGAAACTGGAGTATTAGTATTATATGATTACAATTGCTTTTCATTGCACCTTTGTGAAACTCTACATTCCCAGGGTTTTTCTTTATTCAAATACTGGTGATGTCTCTAAATTTTACACCATCCTTATATAATAGAGACTTTGGTCTGTTATTTCATTGCTTTCTATGCTTGATAAGTGTATGACATATTGTAGAAAGTAACTTTATCTGAAGATAGAAAGGGCAAAGCACAGAGACCAGATTTGAAGGCAATAACTAAGGCAAGTAAAATTTCAATTGCATTTTTCTTCTCATATATAATTTTGATTTTGAAATAAACTTGTCTTTTCAACTGTTTGGCAAATGTATTCATGAATATAAATATAATCTAGACGACCATGAATAAATTCTTATATAGCCATGGAGAATTTGTTAATGTAGTCTTTTATATATAATGGCCACAATTTATTTTGACCCCGTTTTATAGGAGGTTTCACTTTTGACCTCTTATCCGTGCATATAAAAAAATAGAGTATATATGAAACTCTGTTGTATGTAGTTGTATATATGCAAAACTGGTGTATAATTACTGAGAGAAAGAAGAAAATGAGTAAGAAAATTTGACAAGATAATGAAATATAAGACAATATGTGTATAAGAGAGAACTAAATATATTACCATAAATAATGAAACATGTGTTGAACTAAAGGGTGTCAATTATGGAACTCAATACGTGAGCACGGGTCATCTGGAATACTTAACCTATAATGTAATTATATTGACATGTTTTTTGCCCTCTTTTGGTGGTTTGTTTTATGTTAAAAATCTTCCAACAGATGATGGAAACTAAAGAAATATTGTATCCTGGAAAAACAATGGGCTTCTTTCCAGGTTTGCATCTTCTTTTACGTTACATTTAATATCATTGTCAATTTAAGTTGAGTTTTGTTTATTAAAAGTCCAAAAACATATGTTTTGATATCATTTTCAGTTATTAAAACTTAAAATCATGATTTGAATTACTCGGTACTACTCTATGTGTTTGAGTTTTTAAAGCTTGTGAAACTGTGATTGTTGAAGTTTCTCAAAATGGCAGGTGTTATCGTTGGACATCAGTTCTTTTCTCGGGCTGAAATGGTTGTCCTTGGTTTCCATTGTCACTGGATGAATGGAATTGATTATATGGGGAATGCATATAGGAAAGGGGTAATACTTTTCTAATTATTTTTTGGATAAGGATTTTACCAATGAGTCTTTCAATTTATTTGTTATTTTGCTGTGGATGTCTGTTTTAATGTAGTCGTAATATTAGATGCTATAACTTAGTGTCTAGTTTTTGGATGAAATTGCAGGAGTATAGTAATTATACATTCCCACTAGCAGTGTCCATTGTTTTGTCCGGGCAGTATGAGGATGACTTGGATAATGCTGAAGACATAGTGTATACTGGACAAGGTGGGCATAATATGACAGGTGATAGGCGACAAATTCGGGATCAAGTTATGGAGCGTGGTAATTTGGCACTAAAGGTGTTTATTTGAGATTGACTGTTTTTTACTCCATGTTTATAATGCACTTTATGTCAATTCGTTTCCATTATCCTAGTATATCTTCCTGCTACATGCTATAGTTATTTCACTGAGTTACTGATTTTTGTGACACTGTTTGTTGCGATGCTAAGTCCCTGCCATGTGATCCAAATTGGATGTGGTACATGAAGTTGCTTGGAAGATGGTGACTGATGACTACATTGTTTTAATAAGATGCAGATAATGCCAGTACCAGTGTTTTTGTAATATCTATATAGTTGCATATTGGTTACTTTGGAGTTTTAATTCACCATGAAACTGGTGGTAAAGAAAGAGTGAGATAGATCGATAGAGAGAGAGATTTAGAACAGAATGTCAAAGGAACTTTGAATGGAAGAGAATGAAGTGGGATGTGAGAGAGTTCTAAGAGAAGAAGAAGAATTAGAGAAAATTAGAGGAAGAAGAGAAAATTAAGCAAGAAATATGGATTGGAATTTCATAAATTGAACTTCTGAGGTTTACAACTCTGAGAAATTTGCTTGCTGTAATCTGTAAATTTGGAAAATCCTACTACTTTAACAATGACAGAGTTTGCTCAATGATCACACACAATCATTCTAGTAAATAAATAACTCAATCTCAAAATCACTAATGACATCAAGTACTTAATCACAAATTCACTCTTTTGATGAGCCGACTGGTCAACTAATGGATGAATTTATTGTCTGCATGAAGCAGTCTAAAAGTTTTACCTGTTCTGAATCCAATTGCAGAACTGTGTGGAGCAATGTGTGCCTGTTAGAGTAGTTCGTGGCCATGATTCTGCAAGTAGTTACTGCCGGAAAGTTTACACTTATGATGGGTTGTACAAGGTAATTGAATGAAATATTTTTTATATATTTTCTTTCTGGTTATGTCACTTTTGATTTTGAATTTTTTTAGCCTTCCATTTTTACATCCATTTTTTTAGAAGTATATGTTTGCCTTTTGGTTCTCAGGTTGTTCACTCTTGGGCAGAGAAAGGCATTTCTGGGTTTACTGTATTTAAGTTTCGCCTAAGGCGGCTTGATGGACAGTCACCACTGACTACAAACCAGGTTTCCTGTGACACCTGATTGCTGACATCTTGAGATTTTTAACCACGCATGAAAAAATAATTTTCTAGTGCAAAAACTTGGTTTTTAAATATAGTTTTAGTTGGTAAAGTGGTTTATTTTATTTTATTTTATGGCAGGTTCAATTTGCCAATGGACGTGTTCCTCAATCTATTTCAGAAATACGTGGGTAAATATGAAATAGACTATTAATAATTCATAAGACCATTTATTTGTGATATTAAGTGGTCACACATTCTACTGCTTTTTTTTTTGTAAGGTTGGTATGCGAGGATATCACGGGGGGAGAAGAAGATGTTCCCATTCCTGCTACCAACTTGGTTGATGATCCACCTATTGCACCTACTGGCAAGTTCAACTTTCTACTACTAGTGGTTTTGTATTGTTTATACTATATATTGTTGAAGAAGCATTTGAGAAATCATGAGCTTGTTTGAAACTGCTTCTCCTTTTTGTTGGAAGTGATTTCAAATGAGTTAAAGCATTTCCAAGGGTTTTTGACAATCTCCATGAAAGTGTTTTCAAAATTTTGTGAAAAAATTATTTCTGCTGTTAGTAAAAGTAAGTAAACATTAATTATTTTTGCTTTTAGGAAAAGTAAATAAGCCTTACTTTTTAGAGAAGTAATTTAGAATGTGTGTTACTATACTAAATTAATTACTAAAGTGCAACTCTAAACTACTTCTAACAATTTTATGCGAAATACCTTGATGCTTTTCTTTAAATTGCTTTTCACCAAATTACTTTATTTCAAACCATTTCTACTAAATTCACTTATAAAAGAAGTACATCCAAACGGGTACTCTCGTAGTTCAAGATACTACAAATCACACCCAAAATCAATAGGAGTAAGTTTAAAATATAAAGGGTCTCTGCTGCTAGAGGGTGGTCAGCACAGACCCAAATTGCTTTTTGCTCCAAGGTATGATCTAAATCATGCTCTTTGTATTTGTGGTAACGGGAACTTTTAAAGGACCTTACCTGCTAGCTTCAAGTCCGTCCTAATGACATGAATGTTCTCAGAGTATGAGCATGTTCTTGTGCTAAACTTAATTTCTTTGGTGTTTAAATCTTTACAATTGCAGGTTACACATACCTTAAACATGTCCAAATTGCAAAGAATGTGAATCTTCCTCCAATTGCCGTAGGATGCGATTGCAAGGGAATTTGTCTGGATCCGAATAGTTGTTCATGTGCTAGGCTCAATGGGTCTAACTTTCCATATGTTTACCATGATGGAGGCAGGTGAGAAATGTTTTTTTCTTCTTAAATATAGTTTTTGTTTTGGGTGGAAATGTTTTTTATTTGTTGTATGCATGCATATTTGTGATGACCTTACGTTCTTACTTCTAGATTGATTGAGGCTAAGGCTGTAGTCTTTGAATGTGGTCCAAAGTGTGGTTGCGGTCCTGCTTGTGTCAATCGTACTTCTCAGAGAGGGCTGAAGTTCCGACTTGAGGTTGCACTTATAAGTAGTTTTTACTCAAATATTTGTTATTGATATATGCGTTCTGCATTTATTTTAATTTCACTTATTTTGGCTGCCAAATAGGTATTCCGTACTCCAAAAAAGGGCTGGGCTGTCAGATGTTGGGATTTTATTCCTTCGGGTTCGCCAATCTGCGAGTACACAGGAGTACTTAGGAGGACAGATGATGTGGACACAGTCTCCGGTAATGATTACATTTTTGATATTGATTGCTTGCAGACGATGAGCGGTGCTGATGGAAGACAGGTACAACTGTTGCTGCTCCTGTAAATGTGTCAGTATTTTCTTTCATTTTATTTTCATGGTTAAGCCATTACTTGATGTTTTTTGTAAAATGCCTTTACCTCATTTTTCCTTTCTTCTTTTTGGTGTAGTTTGAAATATTTAAAAGATAAAGATGTCATTCTTATGCCTGAGTATCTTTTTGATTGTGATTGATATGCTGATCTTGTTGGTTAAATATAGTTGCTTCCTTTGTTTAGACTTTGCCAATTGTTACTTTCACTTTAGGAGGCATCCCAGTATGAACAACAAGTTTTCTAAAAGCTGAAGTTGTTAGGTGATCTATCTCCACTAATATATTAGTTGGGTCTTAACACTCTTACTTGATGGTTTTTTTTTAACACTCCTGAATTAATGAGCTCTAACCTATGGGTTGAGTAGATATTTATGATGAGCTCTCACTTGTAAGTTGAGTAGATAATTTTGAAGCTTCATCAAATGGAGTTAGATATAACCTTATTGACTGAATAAATAATTCTAACAGGCTCTCACTTGTGGGCTGAATATAAGTTTTGAAGGTCCATCAAGTGGAGTTTAGACAGAATCTTGTGAACTGGGCAGAGATGAAAAGCCCTTGAAGTGGAAATAGATTTGAAAGTCGTGTAGAAGTGAAGAAAGAGACTCACTTAATATTACTGAAAATTTTGGAGTTAGGGAGGTTCGAACCGAGAACCTAACAATCTAATATCATGTTAGAAGATAGTAGCCAATTCTTCTAAAAGCTTAAGCTGTTAGTATTGGAGTGGATAGTTGTAGTTTGTTACATTTTCTGTTGTAGTTTCCTTATTGCCTATAAAAGGCTTGTGTATACTCATTTTCATATATGAATCAATAATAATAATTCAGTTCAGCTTTTTTGTTCTTTGTTCTTGTTTTGTATGGTATCAGAGCACAAAAAGATCCTAGGGCTTTTCTCTTCATCGAGCTCTAGCTCCTAGTACAATGGCAGGGATGAACACGTTCTTGTGTTGTGTTGCTATTCATGCTTCTGTTCCGAATCATCAGAATTAGATTTGTGATTCTGTGTCTCCTTTTGTTCCGATCAATTCTGCTTCACCTGATTATTCTTTGTTGGCTCAGAATTTGATCAATTTGATGCAGCTTAATCTTTCTTCATATTCGATTAATGTTGCTTCTGAAAGTTTTTTTTTTTTTCAGTTTCATCTGCAATCTTGCATGTTGCGATCAGTTTTGCATTTCCTAGCTTTGGCTCAGAATTCTTACCATACAAGCGATTTCTTTCTTTCAATTCAGCGTCTGGTATGAGGAGAATCATTGATTCCTTCTTCCGTTTCAATTTCTGTTTTCATCACTTTTTTCAATTTTCTCTAGTTTCAATTTCGGTTTGTCGCCTTTTTTTTTTTTTTCCTCTTCAGAGTCTACGAATTTGCAATTGATCGTTTCTCCGAAAAAAATTTGTGGGCTATTAATCTCATCTTCAATATTGTTAATTTCCTCTTCGGTTTGAATTTCATCTTCGATCAGTTTCTATTTCAGTCGATCAATTTTCTATCTTTCAGTTTCGATTTTCGATTTGCTTTCTCTGGTTTTCTCCATTTCAGTTTCAGTTTTGCTCTTGTTTCTTTTTTTTTTTCTTTTTCTTTTTCATTTCGATTTTGTTACTTTCATTTTGCCATGGATCGATTCTTCAAAACCTTTCTGTGACCTACTGATCTCATTTATTTCCTTTTCCTTTCGTCTCAGTTTTCATTTCGATCTCTTGTTTCGTTTTTCCTCTTCCATCTCATCAATTTCCTTAGTGAGTCGTGTTTTTTTCTATTGTTTTGTGTTAGCAGTTTGTTTCCACTATTCTTTTGTTCAATTAAGTTCTATTTTTGAAATTTTGCTTTCAGGAAGTCTGTCTCTTCTCCGTCTTTTTCTCTCTGTTATAGTTTCTGTTTTGTTTTGTTCATGGTGCTGAGTATAGTGATCTCCAGCTCACATTGCTTCTCTTTGACGGTCATGTTAGTGCCGGTGAAGACTCCAATGAACTTGAGGATGTTCGTCTTCTTCATGTTTATGAGCATTCCGATGGAGTTGGACCACCCGTTCATCATTTTGGACTGGTGTTTGCCTCTGCTATAGGTCTCAGCTTACTGTTAGGACCAGTGTTTTGTTCATTTTGGCCTCGTTTTGGTTAGAGATGGAGGAAGTTTTAAGTGGATTTGTTCTGGTGATTGCTTGAAGTAGTGATAGTTTCTGTTTTGCTCTAGTTGAGCTCTCAGCCATTCGTGAAGAACACAATCTGTTCGTTGATTTTGTTCTTTGGCTCATATCCTGGATTTTTGCTTCCAGTACAGTTTTCGAATAATTCTCCAATTGTATCAGTGTTGGAGTGTTTGAATGGATAGTTTGCATCAGCGTGTTGTAATGTATTGGCTGGTTCAATAAAGCAGCTATAAACAAATGCAGACATGCCTATGAAGAAGCTGTTATCAGGCAGTTCATTATCAACAAGCTGTTCTCAAGCTGTTAATTGAACAATTATGCAAACAAGCTGTTATCAAAGCTTGTTTTTGAGTCTCATTTTGTTTTAAGGGTTAAATTGATAGTTGTTTCACCACCCTCAATTTGAGGGGGGCTATTGGAGCCGGTAGTCGTAGTTTGTTACATTTATTGTTGTAGTTTCCTTATTGCCTATTAAGGCTAGTGTATACTCATTTTTATATATGAATCAATAATAATAATTCAGTTCAGTTTTTCTTGTTCTTGAGTTGTTCTGTAGTTAGGAGGTGAATCAACTATCTTCTTATATGTTATGTGGGTCTTGATAGTTTATATGCCCTCCAATCCTTATCTTTGGAGTTTTGAGTAATTGCATAAATAAATTCATAGTGTGGAGATTCCATAAAATTAGGGAAATCTAAAATTTAAATATTTAAAATATTGTAGATCTTACGGCTTTTATACAACTCTTTTTTGATCAATAATATTTAAAATATTCTAGATCATAATATTTAAAATATTTAGTCAATATTATTTTCTATTTTCTTTAGATATTTTAGATTTTGTACAACTCTTTTTTTTTTATCAATAATATAATGATTTCATTCATGCTCAAACAAAAAGATACATTAGGATCCATTTACAAAAGAGGTGCTGCACAAAGCATATCCTCTGAAACTATATCAGAAATAAAAGGAAACCCCTCCAACCAAATGAATTCTTCTTGAACTCGCTTTCCAAATGTAGCTAAATCCTGAGCCACTCTATTACAACTTTTTGAACAAACTGTCCAATTACAGTAGAGTAGTCCATGACTTACATGTATAATATCTCTCACGAATCCACCATCTATTGCTTGACATTGTTGACCCTCTGTAATGTATTGGTAAGCTGATATAGAATCCACTTCAATAACTAACCTTCGGAAACCCTATTTATGTAAAGGACCTTATTTTTTATAAATTAATTTATTCGATATTAAATAAAATAACAATTATCTCACACAGGTCTCAAATGGTTAGTTTATTAACCTGATCTTATAAATTCACATGGCATTTGGTTAGTTAGCTTTTAGATTTTAGGCGCAAGAAAATGCTTTCAAATTAAAAAGCAACTTGGAAGTGAGAAATAAGGAAAACTATGAAGTGCAGTATTAGTTTTAATTGATAGTATTTATTTTCTAGATGTAATTTGCTAGCAAAAAGTAAAACATATACTTGTGTGTTAATGAAAGGACTGGAGGTGTAATTTGAGCAATAGAAAGTGAGTCCATTAGGTTAATCAATACTCAAAATACTGTTCATGTATGGAACTCTTGACGGTATGAACCTTTATAATGAAGCCCATTTAAAATTTCATTTAACTCAGTCATGCTGATGCAAACAGGTAGATGGTACATTTTACACTGATGCAAATAGGTAGATGGTACATTTTACACTGACTTCCCTATCTCTACATGTAATAATTTTGCTGATGATAAACACACATGCATGCATGCACACCTGTCCACGCTCACACACACGCCTGCCGTGTTCCCACATGCACGCTCACCCACACCCACAATTAAAGTGGGGCTACTTATTGTTAGAGGAATTGTTCTACATTGTTTGAGCATGATAATAATGTAAAGTTTAAGTAATCATGAGACTTAACTACCTGGGAGGTTAATTTTTTAAGGAGTGGATGTCTCGTATTACTTGTACACTATATGAAATTTACATGTTATTAGAGCTTCAGTTGATCATTGATACAAAGTGATGGATTTTGCAAAAAGTCAAAAACTCACATTTTGAATGGATGTTAGAGGTATTGTCCCACATTGCTTAAGCATGATTAAGGATTAGATGTCTCATGTTACTTATACACTATATAAAATGTATACTACTATAACAAAATTATGATTTGTCTGAACAGTGGTAAACTAAAATAATTTCCTGAATTTCTCTCTGACAGAGACGCTCATGCAATTTGCCCATACCAGAAATTAATTCACTGCAAAGTACAGATGAAAGCAGATCTGAAAGTTTGCCAGAATTCTGCATTGACGCTGGTCGTACTGGAAATATTGCTAGATTCATTAACCACAGCTGTTGTCCTAATTTATTTGTCCAATGTGTCCTGAGTACTCACCATGACATCAAACTTGCTCGGGTTATGCTCTTTGCGGCAGACAACATACCACCTTTGCAGGTTGTTTACTAAAGCCATGGGTGGCATTAGGTTAAAATTCTCTGATACCATGACTTTTTTTTTTTTTTTTTAATAACTTAGAGCTTCAGTTACTATTTTTCTTAATTTTGGTTATTGACAGGAACTCACGTATGACTATGGCTATGTTCTCGATAGTGTCTCTGGTCCTGATGGGAAGGTAAAACAGTTGCCCTGCTACTGTGGTGCAGCAGATTGTAGGAAGCGTTTATACTAAATGATGAGTACCTGAAAGTGTAGATAGTTGTTATGGGCTCTGCATCAGGTGGCGAACTGACAAATCTAACCTTTAGTGATATTTGTGATGCCTCACTCTTGATACATAGAATAGGCTCAGGTCAAATTGTTAACTGCTGAATGTGAAAGCAAGGCAAAGGTCAGTATAGCAACATTTTTGACAAACTAAAAAATACTCTTATGGAAAGGGTTATCTGTTAATTATACAGAGGAGCTACTCCCTACAGCCTCCATAGAAATTGAGCACAAACCAATCAAGGTACTGCTCATTTTGGAAAATATATTTTCTTGTTCCTCCGTCTTTGCTACTTTTCAGCCTTGTAGCCTTATCCCATAGGTTAATCACCTTCTCTTTTTGAAATAATAGATTACATACCCATACCCATTTACATTGGACGTGATTCAAATTCACGTTATCTTAGTGCCAACTTCGAGCATATGCCATTGCGTTGTATGATTATTGGCTTCTAAGCCATTAAGAAATCCCACCAAAGTGGTATAAATGAAACTGGGATGTTTTAAGGACCACCACCACCATAATTTGAAATATATGTAAAGGTGAATTCATTTGATCACATACAGAACAACCTAAAATTTAGCTAAGAAGTGGCATACCAAACTCATTAGTAGAAAAGAAAGAAGAAAGTTAACATTGATATCCTCACAATTCCACTTGTCCCAAAATTTCATCTCAATAGAGTTTTGGCATACTAGTCCCACCCATAGCAGTTGGGGAAAAGTGAATATATTACATGGGACTTGGGAACCTATACAAAGTTATCCGATAGAAAGATATCATTAGCAAATAGCGACAAGCATCTTTGGACATCTGAATTCATTCTGATTCATAAATTTTTGAATCAACAAGCTCAGTGGTACCAAGCGTTTGCTTGGGACTCATGCAGCGAGGACTAGGAATATGTTGGTCTAATATTTGCATGCTATAACTAGTGAAGCATTAATCATTCGAGAACAAAGAGTAATTTTTATTTTTAACCAGATACAGTAAATGTTTATATAAATGTGTCAAAAATGAACAATATAAGTTGTTTGACCGTCTTTATTAACATAAAATTTTAATTAATGTTAGATGATAATAAAAATATATGACATACGTCATATATATGTATAAAATTGAAAATAAATACATGCATCAGCAGTGTACAAGTTATGGTTAAAATCAATTTACAAGGTTTAAAATCTTAGTCATCATATGGTTAATATCGATTTACAAGGTTTAAAATCTTAGTCATCGTTGCATTTCTAAAACTAAAAACGAAAGTCTTGTTTTGGTCCTGCTTAGTTTCACTTGAGTAGGTTTATTGGTTATTATGCCTAAACATAGGGTTGGCACGGTTTGGTTAGGCTCAATTTTGCTTAAAATGTTAACCAAACCATGTTGCTTCTCTAATTTAAGAATTGAAGCCACTTTATGAAATGTCGGTTAAGAAAGTTAGATCATTTTTTGGGTTGATTTGATAGATTTGATTTATGGTTTAGACTTACTAATTTTGAAGTGAATTTATACTTTTGATTACATATTAAATGAAAAAGTAAGATTTAATGTTTAACATTTTAATTGACAAAATAGGTTATTATCATTATGAATTAGAATTATATATCAATATTCAAGTAAAAAAATAACTCAATAAGTAGGTAAGCAATTGGAATTCATGAATATAAAGTAATTTTTATTAGTTATGATAAATATTTATAAAAAATAAAAATAAAAAGAATAAAATAAGGTGTTTTATAAAATTTAAAATAATTATATACATTGGCAATTTATATGTTAATTCGTTACACAAGTTCACAAATTTTAAATCTAAATCAAACTTGACGCAAGTCATTTTGCATTTTTTAAACTTAAATCAAGACAATAAAAAAATCGATCTAATTGACTGGATTTCGGTCATATCAATTGATTTATGGATTGTTATGCACTCTGCAAAATCCATGTGCAATAATATAATTAACTTTAATTAGTGGTTCCACGTGCCATCCAATATCATCGCCAATCCATTATTATTAACTAAATCGATATTAATAGTACCCAGATCTCTAATTTTTTTTTTGAGAAATTACCAAAAATAGCACCCCCTAAAAATTATAATAACAAAACTAGCACCCCTTTGTGTTCAATTAGAATTGAACGTTTAATATTAAACGTTCAATATTCAATTTGAACGTAAAATATTGAACGTTCAATATTAAATAGGTCTAATTATCGTCATTCAATTCTAATTGAACGGATAATATTGAACGTTCAATATTGAACGAGTCCAAATTATCGTCGTTCAATTTTAATTGAACACAGGGGTGCTAGTTTTGTTATTATAATTTTTAGGGGGTGTTAGTTTTGTTATTTTCCCTTTTTTTTTTTAATACTTTGACATATGCATGTACAATTGCTACAAAGAAATCAACTTTTATAACACATATAAAATTTTCAAAAGTATAAAGATGACACTTTTATATTTAATTTATGTATTTTTACTTAAAAAAATTTATCTAAAATTTGACATTCAGTTGAATACCGTGCAAATTAAACTTCTCTTAATTAGACATGTTTAAAGCAGAGTTGCGTTGGAGCCAGATGGGATTGTAATTCGTCCAAATTTTTTATAAAAAATTAATTACATGTATATTTTTAGCATTAAATAAATATTTTATTTATAATAATATATTATGTCTAATTTTTATGTACATATTTTGTTATATATTAACAATATTTAACAAATATGTAGATAAAAATGACATAAATTGTAAATAAAGTGGTTAAGTATATATATATATATATATATTTTTTTTTTTTTTTTTACGTATTTGATAATTATTAGTAACAGAAATAAAATTATAGTCATATACTATCTAAAAAATTTTCATATTAAAGTTTTTAAATTTATGTTTATCATAGTTTATTTCAACCTAAATTTTAACTTTATTTAATATTATATTATTTGACATTTTATTTTAATAATCTTTTAGAATTAATTTGAAATTATTTTATATAAACATTTTATTATTTTTATTATTACTAGTCATTTTTATATTGTTATAAATATTTTTTTAAAATATAGTCTTAAACTTAAAATTCTAAATCATATTTTATTTTTTTACATTTTCATATGTTTATTTTAGTTTTAGTTTCAACAACTATAAATTTTGATGGGTTTGATTGAGTTTTTTATTTGCTTAGATCACTTAGTTAATAAATTTATTTTATTCATAAATGATACTAATACTTATTAACTTGTTATATTTTTATTTAATTTTCGTTATAAGTTAATTATAATGTATTATTTATACATTTTTTTTAGTATTGATTCTATGTCTCTATTATATTATGACATGAAAAATTTAATGTTAAATTGAGTATAATTTACTATAATTCTTACTAATTTTTTATTTTATATAAAAAAAAATTTAGTCCCTCCTAAAAAAATTTGTCTCCGCCCCTGTGTTTAATGTTGAGGCTTAAGCTCCATTCAATTAAACTCTTTCAATATTATTAAATATTATTTTTATTATTATAAATTTTAAATGTATTATTTTATATAATATTAGGTAAGTTGATCCTCTCTTAAGAGTCCTTTCATTTTTAAACCCCTCTCTTAAGAGTCTTTTTTATTTTTTACCTTTTATAGTTTTAAACACATGCTTATTTTTAAACATGTATTCTAAGGTGCAAATCTTGCTAGAGTTGCAATAAATTAGCTCGATGAACAGTTGCTAAATAACTAAAATACGTACTTCAAATAATATGCGTTGGTTTATGAATACTATTCTTTATTATGAATACAAATAAGTTTTGTATTAGAATATACTTTGAAATTTGAATATAAATTGACTAATAAATATAAAAATAAAAACCAAAAGGGAACTTGCTTGTTTTTACGTAATTTGAGTTGTTATAATAATAATAATAAATAAATAAATAAATAAATAAATAAAACAGTAATTTTTTGAAAAAAAAAACCTAATTATCTTGAGTTTGGTGACATATAATTTATTTAAATATATAATAAAAATTTAAATTCAAATTTAATTATGAGGTGGAAATATTTGAAACAAGATAACATGAAATGAGGTAAAAAAATTTAAACATAATTAATTAAATAGATGTTCTTAAAGATTTTATTTTTTGCTATTATATATATAAAAAAATTGAAGTCTTTTTTTATTTACACGTTAACAAATTTTTTTATTAAAAAAAAAAGACCGAGAAAAAAAAAGAAGAGAGATAAGAACTTAGAAAGAGTATTAGGTGGGTAGTTGCTTTGGTGGGACTGAGAGCCGCGGTTGCACGCCTCGTCTCTTCGCATACAAGAAATGTTGTCATCGTTTTGTCGCTTTGTGTTCAAGTCAGTGAGAGCGAGACTGTGTGTTAAAAAGAGTCAAAGAGAGAGATAAAAAGAAAGGGGATTGATATTGAAAACTTTTCATCACTCAAGCTGAGATTGGGGACAACAAGACCCACCAGAGGATCACTTTCAGAAAACCTCTTGGACTTTGATCCTTATAATTAAAGAAGCATGTGAATATTGAAGTTTGAAGTTTGAAGTTTGAAGGGTGTGTTTGAGTGTCTTCTATGGAGAAAATGATGGTGCCGTTGGGCTTAGTGGTATTGGTGGGGTGTCTAATGGGAGGAGGTGAGTCAGAGTACATAGAGTACAACAACTCGGCTAAGATCGTCCCCGGAAAAATCAACGTCCATCTGGTTCCTCACTCACATGATGATGTTGGCTGGCTCAAGACCGTTGACCAGTACTTCGTCGGGGCCAACAATTCCATTCGGGTCTCAATTGAATTCAATTACCCTCCATTTTCTTACGAAAATTCCAAACCTCTTTGTAAAATTGATATGGGTTTGTTGTTGCGTAGGGTGCATGTGTGCAAAACGTACTGGACTCGGTCATTTCGGCTTTGTTGGAGGATAAGAATCGCAAGTTCATTTATGTTGAGATTGTATAATTCCTCTTTTTCTTTTTCTAATTTTGGAACTAAATTATTCTTCAATTGACTAACTAGTTTTTTTTTTTTTTTGCGTTTTTTTCTTTAAATTATTGTTGGTATACCAAGGCATTCTTCCAAAGATGGTGGAGGCAGCAGAGCAAGGCTATGAAGATTAAAGTGAGGGAGCTCGTCAGCTCTGGTCAGCTTGAGTTCATGTAATATTCTATTACTTTACCAATCTGTTCCTCTAAATGGTTGTTTATTGTTCCTTTTTGTCATGTAATCTCAACTAGGAAATGTGAAGATTAAGTTTGGGGCTTAAATAACATGTGCATGTTTTAGTTGAATCGACTCCAAATAGCATGTGTAAATATGTATATGTACGGATGTACCCACGGTACATATTATACATTTCATTCATGTACATAATGTGTATAAATTATGTACATATGTATGCACAATTTAGAAGCTAACCAGGCCAATTCGATTATATGTAATATATATGTGCTATTTTGGGGTTTGAATACAATTACCTCTTTGATTATACTGAGTTATGCTGTTAATTGAAGAAATGGAGGCATGTGCATGCACGATGAGGCGAGTCCACATTACATTGACATGATTGATCAGACAACGATGGGTCATAGTTTCATCAAAAATGAATTTGGTCGGGTTCCACGAGTTGGTTGGCAAATTGACCCTTTTGGCCATTCTGCTGTTCAGGCGTACTTGGTTGGTGCTGAGGTATTAGTATTGCCCATCTAGCTTTCATTTCTACTGCTTCATTATGTTTTCGTTTTGATTATTCTATTTTTACCAAGCCCAACATTTCATTTATTCATTAACTTTGACAATTCTATGTTGTTTTGCAGTTAGGGTTTGATTCCCTCTTTTTTGCTCGAATTGATTATCAAGATAGAGCCAAGCGACTTAGGGAGAAGACCCTTGAGGTTATATGGTGGGGTTCCAAGTCTCTTGGTTCATCTTCACAGGTTAGGGGCTTCATATATGTGTTTCTTTATCTTCAAACAGTTTCAGTATAAGACTTAACAGTTAATTTCTCCACTCTGATCCTTCTGTTTTCCAGCTGTTATGAAAATTTGATTTAACTGATGATGGTACTATGTTAAATTCTCAAACTCCATTTCTAGATATTTACTGGGATTTTTCCTCGACACTATGATCCTCCTGATGGTTTTACATTTGAAATAAATGATGTATCACCGCCTATTCAGGTAAATCTAGTAAATGATTTAGATAGCTTATGATGATTAAATCTTGAATCTTTCTTGATAGCATTATTGTTTGTAGGACGACGTTCTTCTGTTTGACTACAATGTTCAAGAGCGAGTAGATGACTTCGTTTCTGCTGCTTTAGCACAGGTGAGAAGCAATAGTTCTGTCCCCAATGGGTAAAAGTTTTTTAATGGTACCAAAACTTACTATAAAGGTACACTTTAATAACACAAGTATACAATGATACATCACTAGTACCTTACTTCACACATGGTATACTACTAGTCTTTGTTTGTTAAGGTTGACCAAGTTTAATCAATTTGATCCATTATGAAGGGGGTATTTGTGTCATTTTTACTTTTGGCACCTATCTTATTAATTTTTCCACCAAAACCTGTTATATATGTGTTACTTCTTTCACCACTCTCCCTTCCTTATATTTTCTTATCATTTTCTTATTTCATGCCATTCACTTTTGTTTTTGTTGTTGCTAAAATTGGTTTTTGCTTCACGATCAGAGGAGTCCCAAAACATTAATAGAGAAGCCATTAATCAACTGTAAATCCATCTAATATTTGCAGAGAAATCCCAAACAAAACAGAAACCCCAATTAAAATGATAAAAAAATGCAACAAAAAAAAAACCCAAACAACATAATAAAAAATAAAAAACATTACCTGCTCACATCCGCTTATCTCCTCTTGGGGTTTCAACTACTCTTAAATATGAATTGGACTGCCTGTTTTCCAAAAACAAAAATACCTATGCTCATTCATTTTATTGTAAAATAGATTTAAAAATGGAGCAAAAATCATTACCGATTTTAATGGGGAAGAAAAATTTTATTAACAAGAAAAAAAGTGAATGGTGTGAGAGAAAAAAATGAGAGAAGGGGGTGGTTACCACTTGGTACCCAATCCCCCAATGTCAATTACTACCACCTTTCCTAGAACATTCATTATTAGCTCAAAATGATAAAGTTTCTCAATTGTTTTGGACCCTTATATTTGTGCTTTATCAGAGTCCTTTAGGCCCAAACATTGACATCCAGTAATGGTATTAATCTTCATGGGTGTGAAATATACTTCATAATAAGAAGTGCTTTTGCTCCCTCCTTGTAGTCGTTTAATCGAATTGTTAGTCTGGACTAGTTAACATGTTTTCTTCTTTTAGGCTAATGTTACAAGGACCAATCATATTATGTGGACCATGGGGACAGATTTTCGTTATCAGTATGCAAATTCATGGTTCAGGCAGATGGACAAGTTTATACATTATGTCAATCAGGTAAGCTTTCAGGTCTTCAGAAGATGAATGCCTTGAAGTGAAATGCATGTCTTTACCATGGAATGTTAAGAGAATGATTCCATTCTTTCACCATGTCCTTTTTATGTTTTTGAACTTGCGAAATTAAGTTTATTGTAACTCTTAGGATGGACGTATCAATGCTTTATATTCAACCCCATCTATCTACACAGATGCAAAATATGCTGCAGACATAAAGTGGCCTCTCAAAACTGATGATTTCTTCCCGTAAGTCGAACATTAGATTCTGCTAGTGACGTTGTTAGGTTCAATTTCTATTCTTATAAATTGATATAGGTTACCATTTTCAGGTATGCAGATAAACCAAATGCATACTGGACTGGTTACTTTACAAGTCGGCCAGCATTTAAAGGTTATGTCAGAGTTCTTAGTGGTTACTACCTCGTAAGAAATTTGGCTACTTTTATATATTGATATAGGTAGTCGCGTATCTGGTTTTCATGGATTTTACTCAACTTGAGTTTTTTTTTTTTTTTTCCTTTCTTTTTTTCCTGATTACTTACCAGGCAGCAAGGCAATTGGAGTTTTTTAGAGGGAGGAATAATTCAGGGCCAAACTCTGATGCATTGGGTGATGCTTTGGCAATTGCTCAGCATCATGATGCTGTTAGCGGCACAGAAAGGCAGCATGTTGCTGCAGATTATGCGCTGCGACTTTCGTTGGGATATGAGAAGGTGCTTGTCACTTTGGTGTATGACTTATTTTACATTATATCAGCTTTTCAAAGATATATGAATATCATTTTTCTGCTACATTGCTGTAGGCCGAAAAGTTGGTTTCCTCATCTCTTGCTTACTTAGTGCAATCAGGTTCAAGTGCCAGCAAGGGAAATGAAGTTACAAACTTTCAGCAGGCAAGTCATTAGTAATTGGTAATTTCTTAATTTAGAGTCTGTATTCTATTCAAAGTGTGTTTTATGCCCCCAAGAACACAGTTTTTTTTAACCATTGAGCAATATATATAATTATTCTTAATGATAACGCTGGTATGTGCTTCAGAAATGACATAGGAATCCATAAACTATATAAATTTGAATGAAAAGGTTATGCAAAAATTCAGCTCACTTTTGGCTTGTTCAGTAAGGTGTTATGTTTTTTTTTTTTTTTTTTTCATGTTCAAACTACTTATTGTTGTTTGGTAACTTTTTCTATTTTTTGTTTTCAGTTTTAATTTTAATTGGAAATGAGTTCTATTTTTAGGCTAGTTTGAACTTGAAAAAAGAAGCTCTTAGAGCTTGTTTTTTGTTTTTATATTTCAAAACTTTCATAATTAAATTTTAAATCGTACTCCAACATTTATATTTTGCGTAGACTACGATCTCACATTGTTTTCAATAAAAAAAGTTGAATTTAGAATATAAAAGCCGAAATGAGTAAGAAATAGACAAACAAAAATCGTACTCTATCATTGTTTTCAATAAAAAAAGTTAAATTTAGAATATAAAAGCAGAAATGAGTAAGAAATAGACAAACAAAAATAGAAATTTGAAACAGTTTCAAACAAAGCTAGTTACCAAATGAGTTTTTGTTTTCTTTAAAAATTAAATTGTAAAACAAAAACTAGTTTCAAATACAGGACTACAAAATTCATTTTAAAACGATCCCTTAAAGATTAACGGGGATGACATAATTATGACTTGAAGATTCATGAAAATTATGAAAAGGGGATTAATATCGTTATGTCCTTAATAAATTACAAAATAAGCATTTTAGTTTTTTAAAATAAATTTGAGCAATAAAATTCGTATAAATCAGATTAATGCCTAAAATTGGTGACAGGTGCATGCAACTTTGAGTGAATTTAATGCTTATTTTTCTTTCAACAATTTTAGATGTTCCTCAAATGTCATTGCTCAAACAAGAGCAATTTATTTTTTTGGGACTAGATTGATCACCTTGTAATTCATTAGGGAGTCATATTAACACTATAAAAACTATGTCGGGTGATTTTTTAATAAAGGCCATACTAAAATCTGTAGTGTGGTGTATCAGAGCAAGCACTATTATGTCCTGAAAGCTTGTTCATAAAGTATACTGGGAAAATCTTGAATTTTATGCTCTCTGCATTTCATTAGGAAAAGTCAGCTGAAGCTTATTCTTTTTACTATCCTTTTCAAATAATCGTTTGCTGTTGAATCTCATAGTGTGAAGTCTGTTTGCAGTGTGCTCTTCTAAATATAAGCTACTGTCCATCATCAGAAGCAATCTTGTCAGATGGAAAAAGCTTGGTAAGAATATTTCTTCATCTTGATTTGATTATGCCTCCATTTTGATATGTTGTATAAGCTTCACTTGTCACCCCATCCTTGTATGTTTCCTTTGTAGGTTGTTGTTCTCTACAATCCTCTAGGATGGAAAAGAGAGGAAGTAATACGAATTCCTGTGAGTTAAATTTCATTTTCTTCTTAAAAAAGTAAGCTTTTGTTTTTTCAACTGACAATATCATGCATCTTGGGTGTTACTTTAGAAATGGTTTGTAGGATAGTAATGATAAAAAATTGCCAGGTTGAGTAAATAGGACAAAGGGCGTAGATTTTTGTTCATTATTCGATCGTTGGCTTTGTTTCATAAATAAACCAGTTAGTTAACTAGATTAAAAAATAACCTCCACCCAATTTTGAACACCTGAATACATATTCAAAAAATATTCATTTTTAATACTTGTTTCTTTATTTTGAACACCCCTTCATTGATCATTTGAACATTTATTGATACTAGTTATGCCCATGTGTTACACTTGAAAATAAGACTTATGACAGTTTAAAATATTGTTCTTTTTTCAAAGCAATTTTCATACAAAAATAATTTAAAAGTAATAATTAAAAATATATGATTTTATTGCTTGTGGATTTAAATTATAACATTGCAATTTAAAATTAAAATTATCAGTTTGACCTAATGAAAGAAACATTATATATGTAAGCAATATTTTATAAAAACTATTAGCATCTCAGATAAGACAGAATTTGCTTGAAGTCACAAACTTTTTTAATAATGTGAATGAGAGGTGATCTTCTATTGAGATTTTAGTTACAAATTTAATTAAAATTTATGTTAAAAGCGAATTTAAATACTTAAATTACATAATTTTTGATATAATTCTTTAGTTGAAGATAATAGAAATATTTTTGTAATGTAAAATTTCCTTACTGATGAAATCATAAAAGTCATTAAATTGGCATTTTAAATTATTTATGCAATATCTTGTACTGAGTTTTTAGCATGGCTTGTTGGCTTGACATGATCCTAGCAAGCGATGTTTCTCCTGCTCTATATATATATATAACCTTATGTTTTCTCAAAAAAGCTTTCTTATTTTTTTTTAATCAAGTTTTATTAAATAAAAAAAGACTTAGAATGGGTTTATATTTGTGCATTCTATGAATGTATTTATTCTTAAAAAACAATTGTATTACTCTGAACTATAAAAGCTGTTATTTAGAATTACATATATACAAAACTATGATATAAGTTCTTAATGAAAAAAATTATCAAGAGTGTTATTCCCAAAAAAAGAAATTGATTGAATGATGGTAAATCATTGACAATGAATGCTATTGCATCTGATGACATTTTTCTTCCTTTTTTATTATTGTTTGTGGAGGTTTTATTTTTTAAGAGAAGGTTTTGAGTTTGAGTTTATTTTTTAAGAGAAGGTTTTGAGTTTGAGTTTGATGGTAGATTGAGTCTTATAAAATAAAAATACTTAAACATATTGTAGATACAAACCTAAAGTCCTTAAAGGAGTAGATACAAAACATATGAGAAATATAATAATGTATGTAAATTCGAGATAAATATTAGATACTTTTTAAAAAATTAGATATAGTCAAAAGATATATATAACAATAAATAATGCATATACATTTATGTAAAATTAATGATAATGACAAATTTGTTATATCTACAAAGTGTATAAGGGTAAATTAGGAAAAAAATTATATTCATCCATTTACATTTTTATCTTTGATAGAGATGTCTGCCGTTTGTTCTTGTGCAAGAATATAGGTCATGCAAATGATCTCATTCTCAACCTTTTTTTTTTATAAAATGTCTATCCACTTCGACATGTTTGGTTCAATTATGTTGAACTGGATTGAGAGAGATGCTGATGACAGCTTTGTTATTACAGTAGACCTTGAGTGGAACTTTGGTTTTATTTGTAGTTCTTCTAAAAGTTTTTTCATCCATAATCCTTCATAAATCTTCTGTGCAACTGCTCAAAATTCAACTTCAACACTACTCCTAGCTACTACATTTTTTTTCTTCTCAATGTCACTAGGTTTTTCTAAACGAAGGTACAGTATCCAATAATGGACCTCCTGTCTTCAATTAAACTTGCCCAATCGGCATTCGAAAAAACTTATATTTTTCTTTGTCGTGATTTTCTAAAGTGTCTTTTACCTGGGGAGCCTTTGAGGTACTTGAGAATTCTGTATACAGCTTCTAGGTGAACTTCTTTTAAAGAGTGTATAGTTTGACTTACTACATTTACCATAAATGCAATGTCGGGTCTTGTGTGTGGTAGGTAGATTAGTTTTTCCACCGGTCTTTAGTATATCTCTTTTTTCACTAGTTTTTCATCACTCCATTTTGTTTCTTGTCTCAATTGGGGTGTTGCTTGGTTTGCTTCCGAGCATACCGGTCTCCTTTAGGTGATCTAGAACATATTTTTGTTGTGAGACATTTGTACCTTTCTTTGACCTAGCAATCTCCATCTCCAAGAAATACTGCATTTGTTCCAAGTCTTTTACTTCAAATTCAGTAAGAACTTTTAATCTTTCAATCTCGGTCAAATTATTTCCTATAAGCATTATGTCATCTATATATACAATCAAGATTGTTTTCAATCCATCCTGAAAAATTCTTGAAGAACATTGTGTGATCTGACTGTCCTTCCTGATAGCCTTGACCTTTTATCAACTTCGTAAATCTATCAAACCATGTTCTAGGTGATTATTATTTAAGTCCGTAGAGAGATTTGTTTAGTTTGCATGCTACATTCTGTTTGTTGTTTTCACAAAAAGTTGTTCGTAATGTGATGCAATTTTCTTCGTCTAATACCTCATTGAGAAAAACATTCTTGATATCCAACTGTTGGAGGGTCTAGGTTCACTGCTAACGACAACAGTATTCGAACAATATTTAACTTTGCAATTGGTGCAAATGTCTTGGTGTAATCAATTCCATAGGTCTGTGAGAACCCTTTAACAACTAGACTAGTTTTGTATCTTTCAACAGTCCCATCGGCCTTATATTTTATAGTAATGACCTACTTGCACCCAACTAGTTTCTTACCTCGGTAAATCTACCACATTCCAAGTTTTTTTTTCAGGGCTTGTAATTCTTCCATTACTGCCTCTTTTCACTCGAAAATTTTTCAAATCATCAATATTTTTTGGAATTTTGATCATGTCAAGGTAGTAGTAAAAGCATGAAATTTGGGAGATAAAGTATTATATGACACAAATTTTGATATAGGATGAGAGGTACAAGTCTTTTGTTTTCTTAGAGCAATGGGTAAATCACCATTAGAATCAGAATTACCAGGATTGAAAGAAGCCACGAGGGTGCTTGGAACCATCACCGGTTTGGACTCTCATAGTATTTCAAGAGTGAATTTTCCTTTGTACTTTGATTTTAGCATCCCTGAGTAAACAAGTATCCCCTTGTCTGCTTGTGTGTTTGTATCTCTTCGAGTCTAAATGATTTTCTGTAAATAGCGCATTAAAGTGATATGGCGTGACAGGTTCAGGGTTAGGCTTTGAAATGGTATTGGTATCTGGAAATGAAAGGTCAAAAGAACAAAATTAATTTTCAAAACTCACATTCTCCCCCTGAAGAGGAGTTTTGGAAGAGTAGTATGTCGTGGTTTCAAAGAATGTGACATCATAACTAGTAAAAACATTTTTCGTAGAAGGATTATAACATTTGTGAGGGGGGAGTAGCCAATATAAATACATTTGAGGGCTCTTAGGTCTAGTTTACCATGATTGTGTGAATGAATGTGTACCAATACCGTACAGTCAAATATTTTAAGTGGATGTCCGAAATAAGACGAGTGCCAATAAACACTTATTTTTTGAATAGGTGTTTCGAAAGAGAGAACACTGCTGGACATTCTATTTATAAGAATAGCATATGTCAATACAACATCTCTCCAGAACATTTTTGGCATATTGGTGGTGAACATTAGTGTCCGAGCCACTCCTAAGAGATGTCTATTTTTTTCTTTCAGTAATTCTATTTTGTTGTGGAGTATAAACACATAAAGTTTGGTGAATAATGTCATGGGTTTAAAGATAATCTTTGAATGAATTATTAACGTATTCTGTACCATTATCAGTATGCAATATTTGAATTTGAATTTGTGTTCGAATCATAGAGTGAAAATTGATGAATAATAGAACAATAAAACAATAGGTTTTATTATATTTTCTGAATGAATTCAATATATACACTTCTATGGTTTATATAATACATATAGAAAGTAAAAAAATAAAATAATATATATAGTTAATTTCTCTCTAACTGGTTCATTTTCTTTTATTTGAACTTTAAAACCTCTTATTGATTGGGATTTTCACATTTTCTTTCTCAACTAATTTTCCGTCTCCTTTCTTTCCTGCTTCAATTAGAGTTATTTGGTTTACTTTCGAGTATACCAGTCTCCATTAAAAGATCAATAACATATTTTCGTTGGGAGATGCTAATACCTCTTTTCGACATAGCAATCTCCGTACCTAAAAAGTAATGCACATTTGTCCTAGGTATCTTCAAACTTAGTAGCTAGACTTTTTTTAGGTCTCTTAATCTCAATTAAATTATTCACATTTTTCTGTCCAGAATTATTTTGGACTTCTCGAGATAACAGCCCCTGTGACCCATTTTCATTGGTTGGGCTGAAAGAATTAAAATATGGAGGTCCACAGTCCATTTGTAATTCTGGAGGTCCACGGCCCATTTGCAATTCGGTCAGACTTGGCATGTTAGCTCTATGCAGCCCATTTGCCCCATGAGCCCAGTGCATGCTTTTATTAACCATTAACCCAGCTCATTCTCCTTTAGGTTTTCCAACTCTTGCTGTGCCAACACCATAGGAAACTTGCGTCGTTCGAAGCCCAACGTCCACGGGGGTCTAGCCGTTCAGTCCACCAGCAGCGCCTAGCATTACCTCACGCCTCCTTTCTTCTCTTCTAATTTCAGAAAAAGCTTCTCTTATATTCGGTAATGGACGTCAGCTAAAGATCTGACTACTTGCATAATCTAATTCTTGATTTAGTTCGGCCAAGAACTCAATCACGTGTGTTCACCTTTGAGTTTTGCTCCGTATTTAATACTATTCGAACTATTTTTCCATTCTTCGATATTTATGTCCAATTCTTGCCATAATCACATCATTTTTATGTAGTAATCTGTGAGACTCATATTGCCTTGTTTCATCTTCCAGATCAGGGTTTTTATCTCAAATAAACGAGTCGCATTTCCATTGTCAGAGTAAGTTTATTTGATAACAAACCAAATGTCCTTAGCTGTGGGAAGGAATAAATACGTCTTCTCAATCGAAGGTAACATAGACTGAACGAGCCATGAAATAATCATGGAGTTTTCAGCTTCCCACTTTTGAATACTGAGGATATCCGTAAGTTGCTTTGCTTCTTCGGTGAGGTAACTCATCTTTTTCCCGAATAATAAGTTTAATTGATTGAGCCAATTTTCGGTAATTCCTCTCATTAAATTTTTCAATGGTGAGATGAAGAGGGGAAGTTTCGGTTCCTATAGATTTTATTCCATTTGGAATTGTTGTTGCCATCTCCTTTGTGTGATTAGAGGGACGGGATTGATTAGAATTTTATTCCATTATAGATGAGCGTCAGACTTTAATACTATGTGAAATAACTGATATTTCATTAATTTTGAATGAATTAAATTTACATAAAATTAGGTCCTTTCAATTGAAGCTGTACAAAATCTAGAATATCTAAAGAAAATAAAACAAATAAAAATAAAAATTGACTAAATATTTACAGTTATAATAACAGTAAATTCTAGAATATTTTCAATATTTTGGATTTTAGATTTCCCTAATTTTAAGGGATTTCCACAAAATTATCTATTTACACACTTCTTAGCACAAACAAATTTTTTTTTTGCTCTATATACCCACTTGTTGCCCACATTTATAACAAAGAATATATCTCAGTCGGATAACTGTAACATATGCAAAGCTGTATGGGTATAAAATGGACATATATGGAAAGAAAAAAAATCAAAGTTTACTAAAGTGTGTATAAATTAGTCACACAAAATAATATTAGAATGCATGATAATAATAACTTAGTAAGATTTGTATTAACATTTGAAGATGAGAAGTACAACATTGATACCTAAAATTTGAGTGTTCTTATTTTAAAAATTTTATTTTTCTTAAACCTTATTTGATTATTTTTGGATTGTGTTGCTTACAGAGGTGGGCATTTAAATTTTTGTATCATTGTTTGTGAGATAAATGAGTTGAGATATACATTTGGTGGAATTTTGTTAATTGTTTATGAAGATTGTTGCATTTGTTTTTATTCAAATAATGATCTAGCTCATTGTTTTGAGTCTTGTAGTTTATCCATGTGCTTTTTGTACTTTTGTTATTGATGCAATTTTGATAACTTTTTCTTTAATTTTTGTCCTTTTCCTTAATTTTGTGCAAATTAGGTCACAATTAATACAATTTTGATAAAAAAAAAAATGTTACTATAACAAGTTTTGATTTTTCTTATGTTTTGGGCACATGTTCATAACCTTTCGTGAGTAAGCAAAAAGGTTGAATATGTGTGTTCCTATGGTTTGTCTAATTGTATGTTCACATAATGAACATGTGCTTATACGAATTTTTTACTTGGCCATATGACCATCTAATATGAATTAAAAATTTGAACACATGATCAAATGAAGGGTGTTTAAAATGAACACATTTTTCATATAAAAATTGACACATATTCGTTATTGAACACCTGTTAACGAAAAAGGATTGGGTGTGGGTTATGTTTAAAACTAATTGCAAAAGTGAGATATTTGTGAAAGAACCCTTTTTTTACATTTGATGTCTTTTGTTGGTGCATTAAATTTAGATTTCATAGTATAATTAATTAAATTGCTTTTATTTGCCGTGCCCCCTTCTTTGTTTTTTATTTGTGTCCTCTACTTCCTACTCAAAAGGCCTTGGAATGTGGCACTATCTCTCAGGGAGAAGGGCCATATAAGTTTCTTGAATTTTGTCATTTGTGTCATTTGGTCCTTTAGATTATAAGTGGTAGAATTTCGTCTCTTAATTTAAGAAAAGGAGTCAATTAAGACAAAACACATAATTTTATTATTTTTTAATTAAAATATTATCTTTTAAATTAATATTTGAATATAAAAAATATTAAAATAATATAATTTATTCTTAATTAGCCTCTTAAAAAATAATATTTTAATTAAAAAATCATTAAAATTATGTGTTTTGTCCTTAATTAGCCCATTTTTTTAAAACTAAGTGATCAAATGACACTACTTATAATCTAAAGAACCAAATAATACAAATGACTTAATTTGAGGGAGCTCCATGACCCTTTTCTCTATTATTTATTTGGTTTTGGCACGATCTGGTGAGTGGTAATAAACTGTATATCCCATGAAATCCAACGTTTGTTTTAATGATTAAAATATTTTTTAGAGAAAAGTGATATAGGTTCTTTTGCTTTGGTAAAAAGTGGTGTTTAGTCCTTTACTTTACAAAATGTGTTCATTAGTTCTTTTGTTTGTAAGAAAAAGGCTAAATAAAAACTTTTTGTATTTGTGATTAATATTTTATTATTAAAATATTCCAAGTTGAAACATTGAAGAGGATAAATTTATCATTTTGTGCATATTAAAAAAATAAAAATCAAAAGTTGCAGTACCCAATAACCTAACATTCCTAATACCTATTAATCCATTCGTTCCCTAGATCTAAACAAAAATTTCAAAACTCCATTTACCTACTATTCGTGAATTGCCTCCACCCAATTCTAATAGTGAAATGGATAATCGAAGGAAGAGAGAAAAAATAAAGACTTGTTTGGTATTTGTAAGAAGAATTGAATCCTTAAAAGATGACAGACTCTCAAAGAGAATATTGAAGAAAAAAATTAATATATTACAACAGGGTAATTAAACAAGAAATAAATTACTTATTTAACAATTTGAATAAGGGAGAAAATTAATGTCATTCAATGGATAATTTTTGGTGAAATTCAATAAAATAAACAGTTTAATCACATTTGAACCATCACTATCATCAATTTCCCTTAAAAAACATAAAACAATAAGGAATTTTTATTTATTTGTCCCTAACTAGCAACCTGAAACAGTTTGTAAAAAAATATATTATATACCATTGAGCAATCAAAAAATTGCCTCTCAGGGTTTTTTAGAGTCGACGAAGTTGACATTTCAGCTTCATTCCTACGAAAGCAATATGAGATCATTTCCATGTTTTATTCCATTACAAAAAAAAAAAAAAAAAGCGGAGATGGAGAGAAAGGAGAATATGGAACTAAAGATCAACAAATTTTTACAAAGAGAAGTGCGAACGAGAACCATGGTGGAGATTAGAATGTTAAAAAAAGAGAATTTTAATATGCTTTTGGGGCTTTCGAATAATTAGAGATTTTAATTAGTATAAAATTACTATTCTGTTCTCTTTTGTTTAATCACATGTAGATTTTAATAATAAAATAATGTTAAAAAAATACTAAATGTCCTTCCTTAGCACTTTTTTTACAAACAAAAGGATTAAATCATGTATTTTATAAACTGGGAGATTAAATGACACCTTTTGTGTAAACAAAGGGACTAGTGTGGCTCTTCACCCTATTTTTTAAATGATTATAGAGAACTTGTTTGCATTTGTGAAAGGGATTTATTGCTAGCTTAATACACTTGCACAGACGGAGATGTCTTCATCCTTATGTGCACCCTGTATAAATAATTGAATATAGAGATGGGGTATTTAGTAATGTTCTTATCCATTTCTGATCAAATAATGCTTTAAACTGAAAGGAGATTACTAAAACTATGAAATTTGATGTTGATTCTTGTGCAGCTGAATATTATTTCCAAATTGTCGCAGGTTTCCAGTGAAAATGTTACAGTTCAAGACTCTAGTGGAAAAGAAATAGTTGCTCAGCTCATACCAGTATCAAATGAGACTTTAAGGTTAAGAAATTACTATGTCACAGCATATTTGGGGAGACCTTCAAGTGAAACGCTCAAGTACTGGCTTGCTTTTACGGTATCAGTGCCACCTATTGGCTTCAGCACCTATATCGTCTCTATCTTTAACCATGCAGGTTGGCCTTATTTTTCAAGTAATGGGAAAGTTTGAAGAAATAACGTTTTAAGTCAAACAGAACATTATGATCATTCCTCTTCCTGTGATAAAGGTCACAGTTCAACTGTCTCCTCGGTGGACTCACTAGAAGGAAGTGTGAACCAGAACATAGAAATCGGGAAAGGAAGTCTAAAGTTAATTTATTCTGCAGATGAGGGGAAACTTAAACACTATGTTAATAGCAGAAATATGGTATACTTTTATCATTGGTGGTTGAATATTTTCCTATTTATGCACTTAAAATGCCGTTCCCATAAGACTCTTGTGTCACAACTGGGACATTCAATTTTCTTACTATTAGATCGAGATGCTTCTTTTTTACCTTAACATTTTTTTTTTTAATTTTCTCATTATAAACATTATTTTTTCATGTGACAATTTTGTTTTATATTGGTGTATATCAGTCTAACCATTTATGATATTCATTATTGAAGGTTACAGTATCTGCGGAACAGTCCTACAGTTATTACCTTGGAAATGATGGAACTGATAAAAATCCTCAGGTGATTAAATTTCATTGTACCAAATTTCAGTTTGCTGAATCTTTGGAAGTTTTCTGGTTTTAATATTTGGATTTGGAATCTTTTATTATATATTGAAGGCTTCTGGGGCATATGTTTTCCGTCCAAATGGCACGATTCCTATTAAGTCAGAGAGCCAGGTGAACCAAATTGTTAACCGTGAATGTCAATATTCTACGTTTTGTTATATTTTTTAGATTGTAAATCATTATTTCTCGACATAAATTACTATGAAGGAAAAAAATTGACATATTAATTGTTAGCACGTTTCAGGTTCCTGTAACTGTCGTTCGAGGTCCACTATTGGATGAAGTTCACCAGCGATTCAATCCCTGGATATCTCAGGTTGTTTTCTTGTTGCTGAATAAAAGATCAAGATGTATAAATATAAAATATCATTAATAGATAGCATAATTCAAGCAAACTCACTTAAAATCTTTAAAAAACTATGACCTGCTATCAAATTTGCATCTAAGGGATTCTTAAGCTTAATGCCTTAAATAATTCAAAATTAGCTAATTGCCATGCATTTGGACAGATTACAAGGGTATACAAGGGAAAAGAGCATGCTGAAGTTGAGTTTACTGTAAGTTAACCTATAAATGGATTCGTTTTAGAATTTCTATATTATTTGTAAGTTGTGTGACTGACAAGTTACATTTGAACTGGTTCTTGGTTACATAATGGTCATTACAGATTGGACCCATACTTTCTGACGATGGGATTGGGAAGGAAATTGCAACTCAAATTACAACAGGAATGAAGACCAACAGGACATTTTACACTGATTCTAATGGACGTGACTTCATTAAAAGGGTATTTTTGTACTGCATGCCTGTGCTTGAGATATCTGAGTCGTGTAGATTTCAGTTTCACTATGTATTTGTAATGATCAAATTTTATGAGTCCTTTATAGAGTCTTCGTTATGAAGGTTAGCAATATGTTTGGCCCCACCTCCTACAAGCTTTAAGATTTGGAAAAGTGGTAGGCTGCTAACCAACACTCATTAACATATTACACTTTAGATATTGAGTCCAAATAATAAGACTTTATTTGCTTCCCAAATTAAATGTTTTCAAGTGATGGGTTTTCAAAATCTTGTCCAGCCCATGGATGAGGGGAGCATTAGATATATGAGAAGACATGTCATTTTGCCACTTATATTTTTAGAAGAAGTGGCAATGAACAGTTCCTATTTCCACTTTATTACAGTTCGTGCTTGGACACAGTGTAAAAAATATGGATGATGAGGGTGCGTGTATGCAGGGCAATACTTGTGTCTATTTATGTTACTAACTTATGACTCAAGTTCCTTTGGAATCTAACACCTTCCAGTGATTCACAGATTCGAGATTTTAGAGCAGACTGGGACCTGGAAGTGAACCAGCCAGTTTCTGGAAATTATTATCCTGTATGTATTCCCTTTATGCGTACAGGCTGAGACTTCAATTCTGCTATTTATTTCACTCTAGAAACTTCATTTTCAAGTATGCTAATCTACATTCGTTACTTTTCAAATGGTCAAATACTTGGTTTAATTTTAAAAATAAACAGCTTCAATGTACCATAATAGAGCTTTTTTTTTTCGTTAGACATAATAGAGTTTTGTTGTACAATAAATAAAACCTGTTTTTTTGTGAGGGTGGTGTTTATTCAGGTGTGAGACTTGAGAAACTTTAGTCGTTTTGGTTTCTTTGAGAATGAATGCTAGGAGAGGTGATTTACTTCTCTACAGTAGTAGTCTTCAGTCCCTACCAGACTTCAATACAAGCTAGATCGGCTGTTAACATTGACCCTAGCTACATTCTTCTTGCCTAATGAGTTGTTCAAAGAACCCTCAAAAGCCATACATTTTGTCTAGCTGGCTGTAACCACTTATAATGATAAGCCTCATTAATCACGCCACAGTTTTCACATCTGCTTAAACAAAAATGATATAAGAATAAAAAAAGCAACCAGCGTTTACTATCTCTCTTTCTCTTCCATAAAAAAAGGTGACACTGCTTTCTTTGGAAGTGGGTATTATATAATGTTTTCAAACCCTTACTTTTCCATGTACAATTTGAAAGTCCTGAATGATTTTTTTTCTCTTTTCATTGCTCAAATTTTCAGATCAATCTTTCGATTTATGTCCAAGATGACATAATTTTTATTATCTTTACAGATCCTTTTTTGTCATGTACAATTTGACATTTCTAAACAAAATCTCTTCATTATTCGAATGTTTCAGATCAATCTTGGAATTTATGTCCAAGACAACAATACCGAACTCTCAGTTTTGGTGGATCGTTCAGTTGGAGGCACCAGCTTAGTGGATGGTCAAATAGAACTGATGCTCCACAGGTTCTTTTTTGTTTTTGCCAATACCTATCTTCTCAAATTTATCATTGTTTTGTTTTTCACTGCGATTTATCATTAGTTTTTTGGCCAAACATTGGGATTCTTTTACTTGAGTAGTTGTTACTGTACGTAGCACTGCCTGAAGAATTTCTTTTGCTTTATAAGACAGGTTCCTTTTTTTTTATATGTTACCTATCTTCTGATATTTATCATAGAATAGTTATGTTTCATTATGATGCATTTATTTGCATAATTAGATCATAGCTCTGCCCTAAAGATCTTTTTTCTTTCTAGGAGGTTGTTTCACGATGATTCAAGAGGTGTTGGTGAGGCATTGAATGAAACAGTGTGCGCACTTGAAAAATGTGAAGGTTTAACTGTAAGAATATTTTTTTTTATCTTGGGAAATCATTATTCGCAGTCCATAGTATTGTGCTCCTATCTGGGTATGGAGACAGGAAATGATCCATTTTTTTATTATCAGATGATTCATATCTTGGTTTTTGGCTTTTGATTTCACAGTATTTTTGAGTTTTGCCTTCAAAGTATTACCACCTGGATGTCATTTATTTTAAATTATGAAAGGTTTAATTTTATTAATTTAGGCCAATGGTTATACACATTGATAAGTCCTAATTAAGTATAATAAATCCTAAATATACAAAGAATAAGAATAAAATAAAAATAAAGAATATTCCTAAAATATCCTAGGAATAATGTACCAATAAGATGCACTTTAACCATCATGTTCGAGCATATATATAACAAATTCCTAACTTAGGTAGTGAGGTATGAAAATAACTTCAAGTAATAATTAAATTATGGACTGAATTCTATTCATTAATCCGTATCTGTATTTATACACGTTTACAAGTTCTAACTAAAGGAGGACAATAAATCCTAAATATACATAGAATAGGAGTAAAGAATAAAGGATGTTCCTTATTAACTAGGATCTAGCAATAATATATAGTATATACACAACTTAACTAACACATTGTTTTGTAACATGAGCAAGCTAATCAACAGCGTTGATGTATGGAGCTTTAATGACATCTCAGTTGATGTAGTTTTATTCCAGAATAAAACCACAGGCACTTGCCTCCTTGGACCAAAACCAAGTTCACTCAACATATTTTTCAACCAAAAAAGCTTTCTAAGAGCATGATAAAGAGTACGACTTTTTCACTAGACAAAAATATCACATATTGTTTCTTACTACTACAAGTCACCAAATTGTCTATAGTAGACTTCGTACCCACCCCCACCTTGGAACTTGCAATGTTTGGGTCAGCATAACTCATGATGACTAGGTGTTTATGTTTAGAGATTAAAATATCTTTGCGTGAGGACTTTAGATAAGTCAAGATCCAATTTACAACTTCGATGTGCAAGTCAATTGGATTATGCATAAACTGACTCACTAACTGCAAGTTAGAGTTAAATAAATCAATTTTCCTACTAATCTACGAGACATTGAGACGTAACAACCTGATTAATGTAGTAACAAACTTATTTTAAGCCCTGCTTCTCTATGGGCTACTTGATATATTATGATATACAATGCCAATTCATTGGAAACAATTGGACGCACTTCTCTCTCTCATTTTATCTGTCAGTCAAAAATTAATTGCTGATGCGAATGTGTCAAGTATGAAAAAAATAGGTAAAGTGTGATTCCTATCAGAAAAGTTAATATATCTGGAAGTTATATTAAGAAGGGGATGATTGCAAATATCTATAATGATAAATAAACAAATAAGTGTTGTTTGAGCTGCTTCGTTATTTATCTCTGGCCCTTCCAGTTTTAGTTCTGCCAGAAAACCACCATGAAAATGGAAAAATCAGCATTCTTCCTTTTCCTTTTATAGATCCAAGGAAAATTCTATATAAGAATTGACCTTCTTGGAGAAGGAGCAAAGTGGCGCCGTTTAGTTGGTCAAGAAATATATTCTCCTCTTCTTTTAGCTTTCACAGAACAGGTAAAAGCTAAAATTGTGTCTCCTATTTAAATTAGAGTAAAAGGATTTTTTAATCATTGAATTTTTGGAATTATTAAAAAAATACAATTGAACTTTGATTTGTTACTTTCATACTATTAAATTTTACAAATGTTACAAAAATATCATCAAACTTTTTTTTGTTAATTTTATACCATTAAATTTTGCAAATGTTACAAAAATATATTCGACGTACGTGTAACTTGTCGTTAACTCTCATTAATTGATTGACTCGATAATATTTTTATAACATTTTACAAAGTTTAATGATATGAAAATAACATAAAAAATTCGACAGTATTTTTGTAACATTTGTAAAGTTTAATGTATGAAAGTAATAAATCAAAATTTGATGGTACTTTTTACATTCACAAAAGTTTGGTGGTAGAAAAATCCATTTACTCTTTTAAATTATGGAAGGTTGAAGTTTATACAGTTTTATTAGCTATTTCTCTAATCATCTCACTTTTTTTTCTTTTTGCAGGATGGAAATGAATGGATAAATTCTCATGTGTCAACATTTTCTGGAATTGATTCTTCGTATGCTTTACCAAACAATGTTGCTATGATTACACTTCAGGTATTTAGCGAATGCCTTTATTATTTATCACATGTAGGTATGTAAATTTGGGCAAGTTGGGCCAACCCAAGCCTTAAACTTTGGGTTCGGGCCGGACTCATGCCAGATATTGTTGGGACATGTATATTTTTGGTCAGGCCGGATTGAATTTTTGAAATTAAATGTAAGCCCAAAGACTAACCCTAAAACATTCGAGCAGATTGAGACATTTTTTTAAACTTTGAATTAATTTAAGTTCGTACTCAAGTTTAAATGATGTAATAAATTATAAAATAAAGACATATTATATTCAAATATTATATATGTATATATACTTTATAAAACTTAAACTTAAATCGCACTACCTTAAGTCTGATCTTAAAATTATTCAAGTGGTGTTGGGCTTACTCGGCCTAATCGGGCTTCGAGTCGAGTCTGATTAGGTTGAGTTATTTAGATTTTGGTTGGGCCGGCCTAAATTTATAGCCCAATTAGATGTTATACTTCATGGTGTAGATGTTAAGAGTATAAATGAAATGTTAGGCTCACCCTTCACTTTTGGGAGAATTGGTGCCTCACACTAATTTTATGGTATCAAATTAGCAAGGTCCTAGATCGAATCACCATGAAACCCCCAAAAAATCATTTAAAATTCTCAAGTTGATGGGCTTTGTAAAACCTCTAGGAAAGTATAGGCAGCGACAAAGACAAAGTAGCCTCAAGTTGAGGATAGCATTAAATAGTATAAATGAAATATTATGCCCATCTCTCACAAGCTCAAGCTTTTGAAAAAATTTGTGCCTTACATAAATTCATGGAGCTTATTTACTGTGGGAAGCTGTGGTTTTTATATTTCTTCTTCGACAGTCACGAGTTCCGTCCTTTTGCTAATGCAGGAGCTTGAAAATGGAAAAGTACTTCTTCGGTTGGCTCATTTATTTGAGGTTTTACTGTCTTATTCTACTTAGTTGGCTCATAGAGCTTCCTTGCCTCATTATTTGAAATTTAATTCTATGATTCTTATTTACTTTTTTTTTTTTATCTGTGAATGTGTTTGTTTTCACATGTGCAAAGATTGGAGAGGACAAGGACTTCTCTGGAATGGCTAGTGTGGACTTAAAGAAGTTATTCCCAAAGAAGAAGGTAAAGGTGATACTTTGGTTGAATAAAATATATTTTAATTCTCATTCATAATAATAATAATAATATCTATATTTATAAGAATAATAGGATTAAAACCCTAATGTAGTAGGACTCCTAAGCAAACATAATATTTAATCTTTAATATTTCAAATCTAATAAGGATACTAAATAATAATTAATGTAACATTCTAATGTCTCTCTATTAATAAGCGCACTGAATTTAGTACGTTACTGCATTTTGTTTCAGATAAGCAAAGTGGTAGAAGTGAATTTGTCTGCTAATCAAGAAAGAGCTGAAATGGAGAAGAAGAGATTAGTCTGGAAAGTAGAAGGCTCTGGAGAAGAGGACAAGGTGGCAAGGGGAGGACCTATTGATCCCTCAAAGCTGGTGGTAGAACTCTTGCCTATGGAAATTCGCACTTTTCTTGTCGACTTTGATTACATCCGCATGCGTAGTTCATAGATATCTCTGTATCATCTGAGGTTTTAGAAACTAGCTTTTGCGAAGTTTGTGTTGTAGTTCCGAACAAATATTCTTTTTAAAGTAGTATGTAAATCAATAAATACAAGACGAGGTGAGTGCAAATCCACTGCAAAAGACATTGAGTTGGTTACTGAGATGATTTTGGCCCTATTTTTGGGTTGCAACTGAAAGAAATGAGAATGCCCTACATGTCACATTCTATTCGCAATGCAGCTTCATGCATGATAGATGCAGCCCTCCCAGCCTACCTCTTTATGCATTGTATTCTCAAGTTTTCAACATATAAAAGCAGGTGATGGGTGTGTCTTAAAAATGGTTTCATCAAAAGTGAGTCCAAAAGAAGCATTTAGATATTTGATATGAGTGATATTTTGGTAATTATTTTATGTGGAAGCCTATACATACATAGAACTCTGAAATGCAGTTTATATGTCCTTATTACTGTTAGTTCTTGATATCGTCCCCAACTTTATCATATTTATTCATTTATTTATAAAAATCAAGGGTTTAAAATGAACCCGTTTCATGTTATATGCAATAATCTTTCACCGGTCATCCAGCATGTATAAGTTGCATTAATTATGTTGATATTTGTTAGATTAAATTTTTGCCACTATATGTTTTCCTACATGTCTTGCATGTCATTAGCAAATCACGTTAGGAGGCACAATACTATAGGGTGTTGTATTCTTTTTGATGCTTTAAGTCTAATATGAATAATAACTTTAAGTTTAAAGAGTTTAGAGTTAAGGTTTGAGCTTATGCGTATATTTTTTAGTTGTGATGCCGGAAATTGGTGATGTAATTTTTGTAATTAAGTCATATTAATTAATATTTATATTATTAAATAATAATATAAATATCCTACTATTAATAAGCTCTATTTAATGAATATTTACTTAACTATGAGTTGATTATATTATTTAATTTTTTTTCTCTTGACATGTACCAATCAAATAACGTCACGCGTACTAGTTTAATTTTTATCCAACATAAGTCCCTTAGGCTACTTAGGCCGTTTTATTTGGATAGGCAATCTAGAATGTCTTTTGAGGTACAGTGGCTCAATTACTGTCTTGACTGAAACGAGCAGCTAGTATTCAAGGATCTTCATGTCATTACATTCTCATGGTTATAAGCTTTTCAACGCTCATTTTCAGACTAGAATTTACGTCCTAATTGAAAAGTTACGATAGATCAAACTTTTGGAGGAAAAAAAAAGTCAATTGTGCTAGCATGATTTGACTTCCCAAAAGAGTTAAATTTTGAGCATGATTCTCCAAAATTTATTCCTTATTTGGATTCTTATCCGATAGGTGGTTGAGATTTATTCAGCTAAACTATATAAGACTTAGCCTCCTTTTAACCTTCTCACACTAGAATCCAAAAGACTGAGCTTTGAGAGAAAAGGGCTTCAAGAATAACAATTGATTCCACTCCAGCAAGGTAAGTGGATTAAACTTCATTTTTTCCCCCTTTTTTCTTTTAGTTTTCCTAGAATATGCATGGACTTTAGGAATGGGGATAAATAGCATGGACCCTTATAATTTTTTTTTTTACTTTTTCTTCACTTTGTTCTACTTGGTAGATTAGAAAATTTTCTAGAAAGTTTGCAACAACTTTTTTTTTATAAGTATGGGCCAAGAGGCAAATGTTCCTTAGGAATTTTTTTATTGACTCCAGGAATTCATGATTGGTTGGAGAGCACACATTAACAGCAAAAAATCTCAACATAGGTGCAGAACTAGTATGGCTAACTGGTATGTTAGAAATATTGGAAGCAGAAACAAGAACCTAAGTAGAAGCGAGAACAGGAACCCAGGTGAAAGCAGGAAGTAGCATGGAGGCCAAAAATGGGGGGTTTTGTAGTCAGATCATGACGGAACAAGAAAGGCAACTTCAGATTGTGAAATTGGAGCCAACTCAGGGGGAGTCGACCAGTCTACTGGTAGGACAAGCGGTGGCATTGGTTAGCGACTCCTACCTCAATGATTCTAGTGCCAATTTGGGTCCTTTATCCAATTTTTTGCCTTTTTTGACCATGCTACTTCCATTGAGGCTCCCAACTCCAATTTTGGCGAATATGTTTTTGGGGCAAACCCAATTGACTACCTGGCGTTTAACTTGGGTTATGAAGTGGACTCACTAGTGCCTTTCATTACCAAACTTTCTGTGGATAGGTTGAGAGAGATGTTTGAGATTCTCGACTTCGTTGGTACTATACTTCCTAGTGATGGCATTGTCCCTAGTCGACCCTTTTTTGGATGAGTCACTATCTTTGGAGATCAATTATTTACTGGTCTATGTTTCCTATTGCTGCCACTAGTGCAACGATTCCTTTGTAGAATTGGGGTGCCTTATAGACAGTTGACCCCAAATGCTTGGAGAGTGCTATTATGTTGTTATGTGCTATGGAAGGAGAGTGGCAGAGAGATGAGTCTTATTGAGTTTAGATCCCTTTACCATCCATAAGCGGTGGGTGGACGCTGGTTTAGCTTTAGGCCTTTTAGTAATAACAAGTTGATCCTAGAGTTTCCTAAGTCCAACAAGGGTTGGAAGAACTCTTGGTTCATTACTACTAGGCCTACGATGTGGTTTGTCCTAACCTAGGTCCCACACCCTCACAATTCATTCCCAGTGGTGAGCAGTTCTCATATGCATGACCCATCCACTATAATATACTTTGCATTTTCTCTTGCTTGTCTTGCTAACTCTTTTTTGATACCTTCTTTGTACAGTTCATTGGAATAAGGGGAAACTTGCTGATGACAACAAGAAGACATTTATCAAGGAGTTGTTTGCTTTACCTCTAGCGAATCGTTGTAGTTTGAGGTTAATGCTACTAGAGAAGATTTTTCATTGGGGACTTCAGCTTTCATCTTCTCTACTTCCAACTTTTACTAGCGATCTCGATCCATATAAATACTGAATAATTATTTAGTATGGACTCACGTAGAGTTGACTCAGTCTTATTCTTCACTATTCTTTTGGTTTTGTAGTTATCAAATCCTATCACATGGCAGCCTAAAAAGGTAACTCTACCAACGCCTTCCAGTTCCTTACAAGGAACCTAGGAGACCGAAACTTGAGTAAGAAAGGGGACGTTCTTGGGAAGAAGAGGGCTATGCAAGCATCCACCTTTCGAACTGAGGAGACCATAAGAGTTGAAGATCACCATTATGCCCCTGCTTCTCCATCAGTTGAGGAATTTATGATGGAAGAGGCAACTCTACATCACCATCCTCCACACAACCCAATTATTTTAGAGGTTCAAGAGAACCCCATTGGTAATACAGATGAAGACCTCCCTAATTGGTCTGAAGAATTTCTGAAACTTAAGGCTGCTGTAGACAACAGCAAACGGGCAATTAGGACTTAATTGAGTCCTTTGACAGGAGCTGTTAGAGTGGCAAGGCTTGAAAGAGACCAAGCTCGTGCCTCACTTAACTTTGTTCAGGAAGAGAAGATAGAGTTTGTCAAGTTTCTTGATGAAGAGGCTTTGATTCAATGGAAGTAGTCTGATGCCCTAGCAGCTAGTGAGACAAAAAATTCCAAGCTTAGAAAGGAGCTAACTTCAAGCAGCTTTGAGGTGGTGGAACTTAGTCTAGAAACTAACTACTGAGGCTTCAAAAACAAGCTCCAAAGAAGTGCATGAATACTTGGATTTTGAAGACTTTAGAGCAGACACTGGAACTGTTTGGGCTGATGGCTTTGAATAAGCTAAGAGGAGGTTCAAGATTGTCTACCCAGACAAGCATCTACCTCGCCGTAAGTTCCATAACTTCAACAACGTTGCAGCCAAGGACAGGGCGGGAATGATTATATGTAAAATCGTATCTACACGTACCCGAAATATGTTTTCAATTTAATTTAATTTAAATATATATAAAAAATTGTTAAAGTATGTAGCTATTTTTTGGATGCTAAAATATGTATGTATTAAAATAGGAAACTAAGATGAATTAATTTTTTTTTATTAAAAAAATTGGATATGGAGTGGTTATTTTTTTGTAGTTGTCCCAGCCCGATTATACCCTTCCTGAAATCAGAGCAATTTTTGGACAATTTTTGATACACAGTTACTTGTTCAATTTTAGGGATGAATATGAAAAAAATCGTCCTCGTCCGTCCCTATGCCCATCCCTAAATCCAATGGCAGCAAGGGATGGTGCACTTATTCATGACTTAGCCGGGACTCAAGAGATAGTGCAAGCGGCACCGATCTCCATGGTACTTTTAATGAAGACTAGTCGTCAATAGTAGACTTAGGTAGCTCTTTATCTTGCTGCTTTACTTTACTTTTTCAAGTATAACTTGGCAAGTGTTATGACTTGGATTTTATATTGTAGTTGCTCTTGGGAGCATGTCTTCAATAATACATCAACTTTTTTTTTTCTATCCTTTTTTCTCACTCTAGTTAGCCTTGGTAGAAAATTTTCATTTTTTTACGTGTGAATGCGGGACAGAGTTCCTCTTGGTAGTTTACTTAGCAATTTTTTTTTTGTTTCCTTTGGAACTTGGAAGTAGAACCAACCCTGGGTACTCTAGTAGAACACTCAAGTGACCTTGGAAGGCCTCAGTTGACTTCAACATCATTGGAAAAATACTTAGGACATTGTGTCCTTCGGAGATCATCATTTGGACCTTAGGAAGCATACTTAGCTTAGTTGTCAGAACCTAGACAGCTTAAGCATAATGACCTTTGGAAATATAGAAGCAAGAACATCTTCAGTGGTGTTTTCTAGAGAACTGGCCATGGGAATATTTTAGTAAAATAATTACCTCGGGATAGCACACCTCCACTTAGTAACCTCAGGATTCTCAAGAATTGACTGGGGCCTTAGAAGAACTTCTCGGTAGTTTAGATGACATGACCGAAGTAGCAATTCCTTAGCCACTTATGAAGAGCAGAACACCAACCCTCAGTATGGGTCTAAATTTTTTTTGGAGTACGCAGATGGAGCATACGGTGTCTGACGCGAAACTGGACATGACCAACTCGGGAGTGGGGACGAGCCACAATAAGACAGGCAAGATTTCTATTAAGTGGTTGGCTAGTCAATAGAGGCAGGTAGCAGTGAAGGAGGCACATGCAGGGTGGTGGCGCGTGGGGCAAATGATGCACGCTTAGGGGGAGCCACAAGCATGGCATGCTTGGCTTGATAGTCGGGAGAAATGGCGGCGGGAGATGCATGCAAGAGGGGGCGCGTGAGGTGAGCAATGTGTGTGTGCATGGGGGAGCCACAAACATGACACACCTAGCCGGACCGATGAGGTCGGCAACACTCCTTCGTCTGTGTGACATTTTTCGTCCGGTCAAATAACGTTGGCTGCAACCATGGCGATGGTTTTTGACTAGCCTCGTGGCCAACGGTCCTGTCTTGTCAGCACTGCGACATTCTCCAACTTAACTTTTCCCATACTCTAACTTTTTTCTTAACTACAAACTTTTTTGAGGTCGTTATTTTTGGTTGTGTGATCATTACTGATGAGATCGACATATTGTTGCTGAAGTCCTAAATCTTGATTATGTCTTGAATCCTAGCTCTATTTTTGTGTGAAACATTTATGAGTCCAAAGAATATCACTTCCCAATTCCAAGAATTCTCTAGTCTTACCAAGCCCTTGGGGTAGAGGTTTCCCCAAGTCACTTAGAAAAAAATTGAAAATCCTGTCTCTTTTGAGTCTAGTGACTGCGATGTCTTATGACTGATTGATGATCTAAAGTCGTCTCCTATCTCTTTTGAGTCTGGTGACTGACTAATGATCTGAAGTCGTCTGATCTATCCTCCCAATCCCTTTGCTTAGTAGGCTTCTTGAGTACTACAAGTAAGAGCCGATGTGTGGAATCCAGATTCTATGGGGAGTGGGCTCCGTCCTTTCCTGGGAAAGCAAATGCAAGCCCCCAGTTCTAAGGTTTTGAGTATCCACTTCATGTGCATGGGCCTTAAAGCAAGTTCCCAATTGCACAATATGATTAACTACCTCTACCCAGATATGGACTAATGTCTGAGAGAGTCATCATAGGTGCCAACTTTTGTAACGTTTCCTCGCTAGACTTCTCTCATTAAGACATTAGTGAATCATTGTCTATATCTTGGATCATGAGTGTTGCGGATGCCTAAGGGGGTGTGAGCCTGCATTGGCCTTGCACAACACGAGTTCCATTAAGACAATTTCCTAGTTAGGGGGTGCCTTGTTCCTAGGTAAGACTAGACCAGCACTTGGTCTTGGGTTGTTTCCAAGCGTGGCATGGGGCTATATAGGGCCTCAAGTCTCCATCATAGGGAACTTCTCCATGTGTTGGTTTCACAAAAATTTGGAGTACTTTCCAACCTGGTGCATTGTTTGGCACTACGTACAAAGTGGGCCAAGCATGACTTTATAGAGCATGCTACTCTCCTAATCCATGCCTAGCAGAAATATATTGTGAGTTTTTCTGGGGAACCTGGTTGAATACCTCTAGCATCCAACTAAGTCTTGATCCTAGGTGAGCTCCTCATAGGTACCAAAAGGAGTGAGTCCCGTGTCGTTGCCTTGCGAGGTTTAGTCCATTGAGAAGCTCGTTGATCGTTGTCTGGATCCTAGATCATGGGAACCAGTTCCAGGTATCTAGCGAGAGTTCCATTAAGACAAATGGTGTTATAGGGCATAGGGTTTCCCAGCTTGTTGGGTAAGATTTTATTAAGACTAGGTCTTGGGTAGGTGTTCCTACTGTATCTAAGTATGACAATAGGGCTGTGGTGCCTCAAGTCTTATCCTAGGCAGATTACATGCTTTGGTTTGGTGGAAGGTTGTGGTTCCTTCCTACCATGGTACGTGTTTAATTCTGGTGCATGATCCTATTGGAAGATGAGTCTTCTCGATCGATGTGTGGATAAGTTGGTTGCAGTTACTACTGCTTCCAAGTTGTAAGCCTTAGGTGTTCCTAAGGTGAAAGAGGCGTGGCTCCACTCACACAGCAAGTTTGTCCTGAGCTCAACCCGAACTCTGTGTAGTAAAGCTTCCCAATCATGACTTTGACAGATTTCAACTATCAGGTCCCGGGGAGGACCATGCCTTGCTCCTAGAGGGCAAGTGCTTGCTCTCGAGACAAGGCAGGGCTCATTTGTGCCAAGCTAAGATAGGCATAATGAGTTGCTAAGCCTCATTCAATGTTGTAGTGCTCGGATTTTAGCTAAAGTGTGAGCTAGCTGCTCAGTCTTGAAGGAGGGAGAATGCTCGCTCTCGAGACTTAGTAGGGCTCACGGATGCCATGCTAAGATTGGCAAAGTCCACTGGTGACTAGTTTTTGTAGGGTCCAAAGCAGATGTTGTAAGCTCTGGTCGGTGAACTTTGGTGTGAATACTGCTTGTTGAAATATTACGTACAATATGTGTTGGTGCCATGATTGGCTACATAATTCTTTATTTATTTCTAACTTCTTTTTTTATTGTTGGTGTTGGTGTTGACATGGCCTTGGACCTCACTGAACACAATGTAAAGTAAATTACAATAAATAAAAAGAAAAATGTATGCAAGCTGTCAAGAACATGCTTCCTGCTGATGTTTGTTCACATCTTTTGGCCTTGGCAGATCTCTATATAGTAACAATCCCAAGCCACTTTTTGTTCTCCAATGACCATTCCCACTCCCATCTTAGTTGGGAACTTTAGGGCCAGGTGGTGTGTTGAGGATACCTCCCTGGTAGTATGTAGGAATGGACATCTTAGGATGCCGTTGTATGCAAAGGGTGAGTCTACTACCAAGAAGTTGACCATCAAGGTTCTCGTGGTGAGACCCTCCCCAATTGTTACTGGTAGCTCAACACTTCCCTAAAGGGTGAGGGGTTTCCCTATGACGCCATAGAGTTGAGTGTTGATAGGTTGAAGAGATGCTGGAGCTTCATCTATTTTCAAGCATCCTTAAAGAGGATGTCCACTAAACTTCATGTGTCAACCAACAACCTATGGATCATATTGTTGGCAATTTACAGAGTCACAACCAGTGCATCATAATGTGAGTGCACCTACCGTCCAACTTCCTTTTTCGTGAAGACTAATTCTTCACTTGCTAGTCTTGGCTCCTTCCCTTTTTCAATGGTCTGAATGATATTGTAAATTTCCTGGCTTGTGGGAAGCCCTTTAGCATGAGCCTTCCAAGCATTATTAGAGTCTCCATCGGTTGGTCTTCGTAGGATTGTGCATACCTCATTGAGAGCTAAGGGTCCGCACTTTTCTGTTTGGTGCCCTAGACCAATAGAGTGACTAGGTTCCTTCAATAGGACAAAATCTTTAAGGAAGCCTTTCTTGATCCAATACTCAATTTCCTTCTTGAGTTCCCAACAATCATTTGTGCGATGTTCATAATCCTGGTGGAACTTGCAGTACAAGTCTTGGTTTCGCTTTGCTAGAGTCCCCTTAATTTTCCTAGAGGGGATGGAGTATGCCTCAGTTCTGGACCTACATCAGCACTTGTTTCCTAGAAGTGTTGAGAAGAACATGTTTCTTGAAGTCAGACCTCAGTGGCAGGTTCCTTGACTTCTTTGGAGCCACTTCATTCTTGACTCTTTGCTTCACTTTTTTGTCCTTTAACCTTTTGGGCTCTTCTTCGGGCTTTTGCTTCTAGGGGAAAACTTTGTTACCATCTCTGTGGTGGCTGGCCATGTCTTCAACTATGATAGTTGCTACCACCACCTTGGTCATGGCCTTGTAAGTTAGGCCAGGTAGTTTTGCTACCAACTTGTTCTAGAAGGAACGCATTTGTAAGCCTTAGAGGAAGGCATTGACAGTGAGTGAGTTAGGGAAATCTTCAATCTGGATCTTCTCATTACTAAAGCGATCGACGAAATCATTAAGAGACTCACCTTCTCGCTCCCATAAGATGAGTTGGAGTTTTGGGTAGCTTCCATTTGTTGAGAAGTGATTGAGGAACTGACTTACAAACTAAGCAAAGTTCCTAATAGATCATGGTTTAAGGGTTCTGTACCAGAGTCTGGCCATGCCTGCTAGTGTCATGCGGAACACTCTACAACAGACTGCGTCACTGTGCGTATAGAGGTTGACCTAATCTTTGAACATGTCAAGGTGGTCTAACGGATCAGTGGACCCATCATACGCCGCAATAGTCAGTTGCTTGAACTTTCCCCCAAGGGAGTTGATAAAACTTATTAGGTGAATATGGCTTGAGTTGAGTCTGCGAAGTCTTGCTCATGTCTTTCGCCGTTCAGCCTCTGCTCCATTTTACGGAGCCTAAACTCCAAGTCTTTCAAGGGTGGGGTTGGAGTGGGGTGATTGCCCACCACTAAACCCTTTGATTTAGCATGGATGGAATCAGCGACGTCATCAGTGTAGCTTTCTTAGCCAGAGGGTGCTCGGAGTTTTGACTCAAAGTGATTCCTTAAGTTTGTACACTCAATACGCTGATGCTTTGGGCAAAGTTGGCTGCCACCGACTAGGCCAGTGATCACTTACAAGGGTGGTGGTAGGGCATCATTGCCATTCTTGTGAATGGGATCCATGTCCTTTGGATCCTGAATTCGAGAACCCAACCTGTAGTGGACTGGTCTTCTGAAGATGTGACTAACACTGGATGCTGGTTAATGGTCGTTCTGGGTGTCAGACCTTGGAAGGCCCAGTGGTAACGATTGCACTATTGAGGTATTGGGCTGTCCTTGAGAGAAGTTCTGGAACTCCATGAATTTGGTCATCATGTCTTCCTACTACTCAACCTTTGTCCTAAGGTTGGCTTTTGATTATTATTTTTGTTTTTTTTTGTCTTCTATGAGGTAAGGGATCAAGTGTGGGATTGATGAGGAAACAGATTGAATGTGGGATTGATAGAGGAAATGGATCCAAAATGCAATGAATGTGATGAAGAACACGATGAATTTTCTTAAGTTTTTCACTAGTTTGATCGATCTAAAATCAGAATTTATTTTCCACAAATAGCGCCAGATGTTAGATCAGATTTCTACCTAGCATACGTTTCTCTCTACGTAGACTTGCACGTCACTAATAAACCACGTTAGAAGGCATGACACTGTGGGGTGTTGTATCCTCTCCAATGTTTAAGTCAGATATGAACAAGAACTTTAAGTTCATGGAAAAATTTGAGAGTTAGGGTATTGTATAAGTTTACGCATACCTTTTTTAGTTGTGAAATCCTATTTATAAGAAAATAGTTGGATAACATTTTTTTAAATAAATCGTATTAATATTTATATTATTAAATAATAATACAAATATTCAACAATTAATACGCTTTATTTAATGAAGATTTATTTGACTATGTGCTAACTGTATCATTTGATTTTTCTTTTGTTGATGTGGACTAATCAAATGGTGTCACGCATGCTTAGTTTAATTTCTACCTACAATATTTTTATTAGTTAAATATCATTCACTTTTCCTTAGTTTGCTCAAATATCAACTTGCTCTTAAAAATTTTAAAATATCACAAGTGCAAATATGTTGCATTAACTAACGAATGTAATAGTGTGATGGCTCTTTCCTAATATAATTGGATGTCATGAACTTCATTTTTTTTTTTTAAAAAATGATTCTTTATATTTTTTTTTATTTGTTTAAACATTATAAAATTTAATAAAAATCAAGAAAGGCATAATTGGAAAACTCAAATGCCCCTTACTTCTCTCAAAATATTAGAATTTGGAACCATCTCTCTAGTCTCTCCCTTTCTCTTTAGGCAAAGGTCTTTAAGAAGGTGTTATACTGGCATCGTCTCTTCTTTTCTCTACAACACCTCCAAGCCCTAACTATTGAGCTTTTCCATTCCGAACTTCTGTTTCCACATCAAAACTCGCTCTCTCCTCTTTCTTCTTCTTTTATTATCATATCGAACCAAGGTGTCAGAGAACTACTTTCCATTATATGTATTCCTATTTTATTTGTAGTAAATCCAAGAAATCATTTCATGTTTATATGTAACCGATCATAAATTATTATAAGTTTTTTTTTTTACCCTTTTGAATGGACATATTAAAAGTTTAATTTTGGGGGTTAGTTGATATTAGACCAAACCTTTGAGAGTTGAATGATATTTACATTGTTCTTATTAGCATAATATGGTTTATATGTGTGCAATAGTTGCTTTTCTTCTTGCAATCATGGAAGTGACATCATTGTTGTTTCTTGTCTCATCGGCTTATCCATGTAGATATCTAAATTTATCTCCACAAAAAAAAAAAAAAATAGACACACTAAGTCTCTACTATTTGGTAACTCTACGAAAGTAGAGTTATTTATCTATTTTTAAGCTCACCATTTATCTTGTTTTAGACTTAAAATCATAAAAATAACTTAATTTGTGTTTAAGCATGTCAATGTAGGTAGAAAGATAATAAACGGAGAAAAATGAGTAAAAAGGGACACAATTAGCACAGTTAACCTCATGTCGAGGTGGACATTTGTCCGTGCCATGGCACGCTTGGACAACCAATGTAACTGGAGACCCCTATGTCGCGGCGTGCATTCCCCACAAGATTTCCCTTGAGTTCCCTACCATTGCAGCCACAATTCCATTTCGTGACCCACATACTTCCACTAACCATTCAAGCATGTCATGCCATGGTGCGCATTGTTTTTTCTGAGCAAAAATGCCACATCAAATCTGTTTTGTTTGCTAATTTTATTTCCAACCCTTCGATCTTTTTGGGAGTTAATCCAATGGCTCACATTAAGTCATTTCCACATTAATTAAACCTAATTTTCAAGAAACAAAACACAATTAGTCATTCACATATAATTCTAGTAATCAAATAGAGAGAAAAGCAAGAAGAGATCAAGAACATTATTGGAGGATACACAAGTCTAAAAAAGATTGAAGACTATATTTCAGTAGGATCAAGATATTGATTGTATTGTTTTTCCCCTTCTTTCCTATATTGGTTTTTATGTATCTCTCCATGAAATTTCTGGATTTTGTGAATATAAACATGAGTAGCTAAATTATTAATTTGAGTCATATGAACTTAATTTTCTACATGTAATGATCTAATAATTTATCTCATTGTAATTGTAATTTTAATTATATTATTTAATTTGATTTGTATACAATTAATTGTTTGGCCAATAATTATATTATATAAGCAATTAAATAGTTTTGAGATAATTGTTTGATTGTATGCTTTGATGAACTAACATATATAGTTTCTAGGTAAAGATGTATGATTCTTGTGTGTGGTTTATAATTGATTATCTTAATGAGTAGTATGCAATTTAATTAGCATGATAGTGTGACTATGTTAATTACTATTTGGTTTGTAATGAGAGAGAAATACATGCTAGGTTAAATTCAATTGATCATATAATTGATTTGTGATTGCTTGGGAAAAGATTTTAGTGATTCACATGCTAAAAAATTGGAGAATTAAAGATTTATAGATCTCTTCTTTCATGTAGCTTTGCTATTGTGATTCTTGTGATTTGAGTAATTAGTTATCATTTATTTTACTATTGTTATAGTTTTCTATTGTCCAAATAGTCATCGTAATAGCCATGTTGGTACTCAATTATAAGTTTCATAATTTTCTATGGAATCGTTATCCGTTATTAAGTGTACTTTATTACTCGCACGACTCGTACACTTACAATTAACATGTCACTATTATCATCTATATTGTAGCATATGAAAACCAACTTAATAGAGATGCATACATATACACACATATCTAAAATGAAGATTAAAGAAAAAGAAATAGTAAATTACGTAGCTCAAATAACACTCCTAAAATATATAATAAAAATAACATCTCAATAACATGGAACAAGATTTAACTAGCTACAGTTCAATTTGATTTACTAGTGTTCAATGTAAAATGTTTTGACTAGATTGTCTTTTTTTTTTTGCTATAAAAATATATGAGTTCAACATAAAGATGTTATATTTGTGCTTACATTAAGTGATAAGTCAAAAAAAAAAAATTGGATTATTCCACGAATTGATTAGGATCAGGTAAGTTAAGAGTTTTAAAGCAAGTGAAACCTCCATCTACAACCAGATTATGACCTGTTATATACTTGGCTTCATCTGATGCCAGATATAAGGCAGCATGTGCAACATCAATTTCCTCACACTTGGCACCCTTGAGCTCCCCCATACCATTAACTATTTCAATTATTTGTTGCCTTGAAGCCTTTGGGTAAAATTTGGAGATCTGACCTACAGCTAGTGGAGTTGGAATTGGGCCTGGTGAGATACAATTGATTCTGAGTCCTTTTTGACAAAGTTCTGTTGCAATAGACTTTACAATTCCAGGTATTGTATGTTTAGATATTGTATATGGATGAGGCCCAAGACCACCCATAACTCCACTAATGCTAGATGTACATAGAATGCACCCTGATCCCTTTGGTATCATGACTCTTGCTGCATGTTTTATCCCTGCAACCGTTCCTCGAACGTTGATCCTCATAACCCGATCAAACTCGTTAAGATCGAGATCGGCTATGCTCGGTGGTAGAGATGGCCCTGTTATTCCAGCATTGTTGTACATGATATCAAGCTTTCCATGATGAGCCATGGCAACTTGTACAGCATCAGCAATTTCAGCTTCAACTGTGATATCACATTTAACAAACTCGGCCGCAGGACCCAATTCTTTTGCAACTAGCTGACCCAAATTAGAGTCAACATCAGAAATTATGACTTTGGCCCCATTTTCAATGAACATGTGGGCCGTGGCTTTTCCAAGCCCACTTGCAGCACCCGTTATTAAAGCAACTTTACCTTCAAGCCTGCAAATTTCGATGATATAATTATTATAGTTTCCTAGCTAATATTTAAAAGAATCAATCATTTCTTTTGCCATTAAGAAGATAAAAGTGTGTTTCAAAAGAAGAAGAAGAAGAAGCTAAAAGTGTATTGAAGAGGAAAAATAATGAATATTCGGTACTGATGACTTAGTTTAAGATTTTCAAAACATTAATCATGCAACAATATTTATTATTATAAGTGACAATTAAGAATGATAGTTAAAACTTTAAATAGCATGTATAAATTATATATAATCGAATGACCAATAATATATTTGTTAAACATACTGTGATGTGTTATATGTATACACGATCCACAAAAGCGTATATATATTAAATATGTACAAATTATATACAAATTATAAATTTAAACTTAATTTAATTGTGTACAATATATAGGTAATATTTTGTAGCTTCAAGTTTAAGAGTGACCAAAGTTTTATTTTTATTTTTAAAAAAAAATTAACTAGAGCTACAACCCAGTGTAACCCCACTAAAATTATGCCCCTGACACTACACGTGCATGTAATTGAGATTTTAACCCAACCTAATAATTTACTTGGTTAAACTAAAATACTACACTAACGATGAACTTTTTTTTTTTAATAACTAATATTAGGTTGAAGTTTAATGGCTTTAACTTATAAGGTTTTGAATTCCAATTATAAATTTGTGAGTTTTTATAAGTACATGAACTGCCTCACTTAGGCATTCTTTGTTATGGGAAACTTTTATAACTGTGACATTAAGAAACTTTAGTTAATTGATTTAGTATTTATTTGCATATAAAAAATATTTTATGTAAATAGTAATAATATATACATGAAATTATACTCGTGCACCTTTATTATTGGCACTAGTTAGTAATAGACTAATAGTGGCTTTAAAAATGTGATATTGAGAATCTTTTGTTAATTAATTTATATTAATGTATTTATTTATATATAAAAAAAAATTATTTTATGTAAGTAAAAATAATACCTTCTTAAATTTATAAAAGCACTATATCCTCATGTACCTTTGTTATTGGCACTAGCTAGTAATAATGGCTTTAAAAATCCTTTTTTTTATCCAAATAATTGTGAATTAATTATCTGAAATAGCACATAAATGAAAAAAAATTAATTTTTTGCTTAAAATAGTAAAACGATTGTATTTTAGTGAATCACAAATGACATTTTTTACCCCCAAATTTTTCGAAGTTCATAGATTTAAATGTAATGTTTACATACAAATTAAACTTGAATGTAATCCGTACATACAATAAAAATATATTGTAAAATGGCAGAAATCATAGAAAAACAAACACAAAATAAATATGGGCATTTGTATTGTACTGTTTGTATATAAAGCTATGGAAGTCATGTGAATATACATGTTACATATAAAATAAATATGTATGTAATATGTACATTCAAATGACTTCTGTAGGTTACTGCTCATGTTTCTTTGTTGTTTTATGTATTTGTATTGTACTGTTTGTATGTTATTGTTGTTTTGAACAGCTCATGGAAGTCATGTGAATGTATAGGTTACATACAAAATAAATGTGTATGTAACCTGTACATTCACATGATTTTTGTACAAATTTATTTTGTATATGACCTGTATATTCACATGACTTCTGTAATCAATGTAATCAGTTCCAGTTAAGAGTAATCATTAATTGATATCAAAGCCATAAATATAAATATAAAAATAATTAAATTAAAAATAATTATAAAAAATTAAATTATTATGAATTTTATAAGCCTTACAAAATTTTCAGAAAATATTGTAAGCTTTACATACTTATAAATCAAATGAATGAATAAAAATACATTTTGGTAAAAATCATATCTACTACCTAATTGAAACTCACTGTTTCACTACCTAAATTTGCTATTTAGTTAAAATTGGTACTTTTTGTCATATCTTTGCTATATACGTAAAAAAACTCAATAATTGTTACATATTGATTTTTTTTCCCTATAGTTCTATACCGCTGATAATTAAGACGTTGAAATTGGGATGGGTATTTTTTTAATATCTATATTATATTAAAAATATTTTGATTAATACTTTTTAAGTTAATACTAATATTTTTAAAATAATTTTGATTGAATCTTTTTTATCAAAAATAAAGGTACTAAAATTTAATAATATAAGTACTAAACTTTGATAATATGAGTATTAAATTATAGCTATTTGATAATATGAGTACTAACAATAACTTTTTGATAACATTGTCCATTTGGGGTACTTTCGTTAAAGCATGGGCATAAAAAAGTACCGAGCTTGTTTAAACCATCAAGTGGTGAAAAACTTTAAGGCTTATTTGATAACGATTTTGATTCTTGATATCCAATTTTTTTTCAAATAATTTTTCAATCAAGTATGTTTAGTTTATATTTTTAAAAAATCACTATCAAAATATGAAGTGGTTTATAAATCTTTAAAATAAAGATTTTTAAATAAAATTTCTAATTTTTAATTTTTTTTTCGTTTTGACTAAACATTTTTTTTAGATAATAAATTAAGTCTTATAATTTTTATATATATAAAAGTATTAAAAGAAAATAATTAAAAATTAAAAATTTATAAATAAATAAAAAAAATTCTTTATGTTTTTGATTTTTTTTTAATAAGTACAAATTACTATCAAATATTCAAATGATTATTTTCATAAAGTAATAAAAAATTATAAAATTAATTATTTAATAATAAATAATAAATAATAAATAAAAATTGTTATCAAAATCACCTTAGTTAATATCCAACGGAACAGAAGTTAGATAAAAAATACATATACTTGTGAGTAAGAGAAAACGAGAAACGTAAATAGATAATTAAAAAGTACCTTGCACCAGATTTGGTAGAGTAAAGTAGTGATCTTGTTGATCCATTATTGCGATTCAAAGCAGCTGAAGTATCTGATCTGAAAATTAAACAGAAGAGTACAATGAAATGGACCTAAACTGCATATATTATTGATTTTCTTTGTTAATTTAGTAAACATAAAGTAGAATTACAAGCAAATTACCTGCAGGCTAATAATATTCGGAACAAGTAGTTCATGTCTCGATCGGCGACGAAGCTACACAGAAAATCTAATCCAAATTATAAATTGGAATTGGAATTGGATGAGATCAAAGAGCAGATAGAATTAAATAAATGAAGGAAAAATGAGTCATGTGGACTCGCATTTTCATGGACCAGGAAACAAGGAAAAGGCAGGGCCAGCAAATAAATTAAGAGGGGTTAGCCATTTTCAAAATGGCCGCTCTATTAGACTAATATATCATACTACGAGAGACAATTTCTTTTACACTCCCCCGTATTAAATACAGAAAACAAAATTTGTAAGAGTAGCGGACCAAGAAAAAAAAATTAATTTTTTTTTATACAGAGTAAAAAATTAATAAAAGATACATATATTAATAAAAAATTAATAAAAATTACAATATATTATACTAATAAAAAATTAGTAAGAATTATAATAATTTATATTTAATTTAACATTAAATTTTTTTTACCATATTATAATAGAGTTAACATATCGTAATTAATTTATAACAAAAATTAAACAAAAATATAATAAGTTAATAAATATTAGTATCATTCATGTATAAATAAATTTATTAATTAAAAAATTTAAGCAAATAAAAAGTCAATTAAACACATCAAAATTTGTAGTTGTTAAAACTAAAACTAAAATAAACGTATGAAAATGTTAAAAAATGAAATATTATTTAAATTTTAAAGCTTAAGATATTATATTTAAAAATATATGTTGATAAACAATATAAAACTAATTAAAAAATAATAATATGTTTTATAAAAAAAAAATTCAAATAAATTCTAAAATATTATTAAAAAAAAATTTCAAATAATATAATATTAAATAAAGTTAAAATTTAGGTTGAAATAAAATATGATAAACATAAACTCAAAAATTTTAATCTGAAGCTTATCATATATTTTTTTATTTAATTTTATTTTTATAATACTAACTCTAAAGTTAAATATTTAATTTTTTTTTTTTTGATTATTCCATTTAAGAAGAATTTTTAAATAATATATGATTATAATTTTTTTGTTCCTATTTTATTAAATACATGAAAAAAAAAATATATATATATATATATATATATATATATATATATTTAACTATTTTATTTACAATTCATATTATTTTTATCTATATAATTGCTAAATATTATTAATATATATCAAATTATATACATAAAAATTAAACACAATATATTATTAAAAAAATATTTATTTAATATTAAAAATATATTATATAATTAATTTTTAAAAAAAAAAATATTGACCGAAGTAACGGCCTGCCAACCTTGAAGAAACTCTGCCCATGGCCATGTGGACATACAAATGAACTATTTTGACATTTTTAAAACAACGTTATTTAAAATAAACTAATAAATATATCACTTAAATATTATCTAACAAAAATAGCACTTAAATAGTACTATAAATATATTAGTGTATTATATTTTTTTTATGATAAATTTATATAATTAATAAAAAAATTAATGTTAAATTTGTATCTTTAATAAAAAATTTAGTGACAAATTTGTATCAATAATGAATTTGGTGGTAGATTTTTCACAATAATGATAAATTTTTACCTCTAATTGTACTTATAATTGAATGTTATTTTTTTACTAAATAAAATTAGATATTATATTTATAACTTTTGTGATAGTTTAATGATATATTTGTTAATTTAACCTATTATTTAATTAAGTTATTGAAATAATTCATGTCATTCATAGGCTTATTTTATATAAAGCTTTCTTGAATACACGAAAAAGACTAGAATTTGAGATTATATGGCCTATTTAATTTATTTATTAAATGGGTTATGGTAGTTATAATTAAATTATTTAATTAATATTTAAATATTATTTTATCAGAAAAGTATGAAACAATACATGATCTATGCGAATTTAATAAGGGAAATTTTTTTATTAAAGCAATACTTTTTCGACTTTTTTTAGTAGATAAAACGATAATAATACAACCCCAAGTATAAAATTACCTGATATGATAAAAACTTATTTTTACTAGGTGGGCCCAATAAGAATCGTTTTATCAAATAAATTTAGACAAAAAAAAATATTATAATTATATAAATTTATATTTATTTTTGTATTTATACTATTTATATTGTGTCATTTAATAAAATTATTTAAAATAAATAAATATTTTTTTAATTTTTAAAATAAATCCACTCATAATATAAATGAATAAAAAATAATTATTTAAGCATTTAGACGATTAAGCAGATTTGCATGCTGTACATGTCTGTGTGATTGTCTGTCTATGAGCTGTCGACCTGTCGTATTTAATGATCCATATTATTATAGAGAGAGATGTATATTTAATGTAACTTTAATTATTTTATATTATTGTAGAGAGAAGGTGAGTTTATTGGGCTAATAATTTATTACTTCATTTTTTTCATAAAGATCTGGTCTGGTCGACCAACAACCTTAAATATTGCTCGCTGTTTCAAATATTTTTCTTGGCCACTAGTACCTCCCCTGTCGCGTGTCATTACAGAAGAAACCACTGCATTTATTAGTTCCATAATTAAGGGAAGTGTTTGCCACCTATATTTTTCTTTTAATTTTATAAATAATATATTTAAAATTTATAATACATAAAATAATAACTAATAATTAAAAAAAATTGTCTTATATGACATCGTTAACCATGTTTAATAATTAATTGTTATTTCATGTAAAATATTTGGTTGAAACTTCTTATTTATAATAAAAATGTATATAAATTAAATATAAATTGTATTATTTTTATAATTATAAAATTAAATATCATAAAAATCATCTTGGTCCCTATTTATGCCATATATAATTAAGTTAACACATTTAACAAGTTTTGATAATTGTCAAATAATTTCAAAATTATATACAAATTATATATGTCAAAAGCTGAATTTAAGTGAATACGTACAATTTTGTCCTATAAATATCTCTCCTATCACCCAAGAACTGTGTAGGTGATATTTGTCATGATCCGAATGCTATTGCAAATCATATTGTGGAATATTATGAGAGGATGTTTTCAGAGCCAACAAGAGAGGATCCTCTAGATTTTTCGCCTATTGATTCAGTGGTTCCAAAGTTGGTTTCTTAGGAGGATAATGTTTCCTTGAGGAAAATTCCTACTGGAGTGGAAATAAAAGTCATGGTGTTTGATATGGATCCCTTGAGTGCTCCGGGCCCAGATGGCTATACTGGTCGTCTTTTCCAACATTGTTGGGACATTGTTAGTTCTGATGTTGTTAGGGTAATACAGGATTTTTTTCGTACAAGGAGGATGCATCCCGGGCTCAATTTTAGTTTTGTCATCTTGATACCTAAAGTTGATCATGCCAGCCGGGTTGACCAATATAGACCTATTGCACTTGAAAATTTCATGTTTAAGATTATCACGAGAATAATAGCTACTCGTCTTGGGGTTATCTGCTCTCGTATTCTTTCTTCAAATCAATTTGGTTTTATTCTAGGACGCAGTATTGGGGATTGCATGACAGGGGCATCTGAGTGCTTCAATGCTTTGGATATTCGTAGTCGTGGTGGAAATCTTGCTCTTAAAATCGATATTCGGAAAGCTTTCGATACGATAAGATGGGACTTTGTTACTAAGGTAATGAGGTGTTTTGGCTTTGATGAGGTTTTCCTTGGTTAGATACATGGTCTTTTTACATCTGCAAGAATCTCTATTCTCATGAATGGCTCCCCTAAAGGTTATTTCCCTTGCTCTAGAGGGGTGCGACAAGGTGATCCTTTATCTCCACTACTTTTTTGCATTGTAAGTGATTTTCTTAGCAGATGATTTGATCATCTTTGCAAGGGCTAGTTCTCATAATATCTAGAATATCTCTGAAGCTCTTCAATTTTATGGTGTCTTATCGGGACAGTTGGTTAACTTTGAAAAATCAAGCATCTATTTCTGTAAGGGGGTATCGAGAAGTGGAATTCATTCTATTCAAGAGCTTTCGGGTATGCGTTTGGGTGGTGATTCTATGAGTTATCTGGGGGTGACTCTTTTTCGTGGTACCCCACGTCGATGCTGGTTCCAAGGTTTGGCTGATTGGGTTAAAGTTCGTTTGGACTCTTGGAAGGGATTGTCACTTTCTCTAGCAGGTCGTCGCTGCTTGATTGCATCGATTATCCAGAGTACGTTCTTGCATTCTTTTCAAATTTATAGATGGCCAAAATCGGTTCTTGATAAGCTTACTAAAGTCATCCGAAATTTTTTCTGGACTGGCCATACGGACAAAGTGAAATTAGTTTAGGTCGCCTGGAGGGATTGTTGCCGTCCTTTTGTTGAGGGGGGTCTTGGTCTGAGAGATTTGAAAACTCTAAATGAAGCCATGTTGCGAAGATTCGCTTGACGGCTAATGGAAGGAACTTTTCACACCTTGATGTACTTACGGAGGCAATTTCTTGATAGGAATGATTCTCCTAGAGGGTATCATATTTGCTCATCTATTTGGCCTGGCCTGAGGACCCATTTCCTAGCTCTGATTGCCGAGTCCAGCTGGTTGATAGGTAGGAATTCATTGGTCCGTTTCTAGACGGACAATTGGTTGGGTTCGCCTATAATAGAGAGAGTTCTTGAGGTTCCAGTTGATATGCCCTTGAATGCTCTGATTGGTCAATTTCAAACAGAAGATGGTTGGCGATTGTCGCAAAATTTTGTTAACTCTCATCCGGATGTAGCCATGGATATTAACTCAGTAGTTGCAAGTATGAAAGATACTCGGGTCTGGTCTTGTTCAGTTAGAGGAGATGTTTCCATTCGGGATGCTTATGATTCTTTGAGATCAATGGGGCAAGTTAAAAGTTGGGGTAAAAAAGTCTGGTCCCCATTTATTCCTCCATCCTGCTCAATGCTTTTTTGGAGACTCATACAAGGAAAGGTTCCCACTGATTGCGTTGTCAAAAAGAGGAGTTTTACCTTCCCTTCACGTTGCTTTGTTTGTGGTAAATCAGAGGAGATAATCTCTCATCTTTTCCTAATGTGTCCTTTTGTTGGGGCTCTTTGGGATCTCATTGCCTTTTTTTTTTTTGTTTGCTCCCCGGCACAGACATGTCACTTTTGGAGTTGTGGAGGGATGCTATGGGTAGAGATCTTGGACCTCAAGTTCGTAACTTATGGAAAGTAGGCATTGCCTCGGTTATTTGGGTTAATTGGACAACTATGAATAATTGCTGCTATGATGGGATTGAGATTCCTTTATGCTCCTCTCTTACTATTGTTTGGCGTTTTATTAGAAAAGCAGGCTTAATCCAAACTAGTGCAATGCGAAACACTTTGAATGACTTGCAAATACTCAATCGTTTGCGAGGTCGTGGGATACCATCACGAGCCCCAAGGGTAATTGAAGTTAACTGGCATCCTCCTCCAGGTTGGTTGAAGGTAAACACGGATGGGGCTGCTTTTGGGGCACCTGGTCTTTCAGGTTGTGCGAGAATTTTTCGAACCTCTAGATCTTTTGTCAAGGGTTGTTTCTGTGCTCCTTTAAGGGTTTCCAATGCCTTTGAGGCTGAGCTAGCAGGGGCTATTCATGCAATAAAATATGCAGACAGGTTTGGTTGGAAGAAGATTTGGTTGGAGTCTGACTCTGCGTATGTGGTGACTTTATTCCGCACTAGATCTCATATGGTGCCATGGCGATGGCTCTCATCTTGGACAGATTGTTTGGCTCGGATTGCATGCATGGACTTCCACTGTTCTCATATTTATCGAGAGGGTAACTCTGCTGCTGATGGCTTGGCTTCCAGATCTCTTAACTTCTGTTCCGCGACTTGGTGGTGGGATGTACCATCTTTCGCGCGTAACAAAACAAATGAACAATGCAAGATGAGTAGTAAAATAAAATAATCTAGCCAATTCTAATCATTTTGACTCAACACAAGCATAACTTACCCTCATTTTGCATTGTAAAATGTACAAACTTAACAATATCTTAGCATATTTTAGAGTAGTTGTTGGTTGAAATTGTAATTAAAATTCATATTTAATGAAAGATTATGTTTGTTTTAAATATATATATGTGTGTGTGTGTGTGTATGATCTTATAATAAAATGAATTTTTTGGTTGCAACCCATATAATCTAAAAAGATATACGTAATTTTCCTCCCTTTGAAAAGATGAAGAAATAAAAGTTATAATAATTTTTACATTGTTCTAGTTTGGTGCAACAAGTATCAACTCATCTTGAACACAAAATGATGACATGATTGCTAGGATTAGAGCTTTCGAATGCTCTCAATTGAATACATAAATTGTTCTAGCTATTATTTTTAATATATATATATTGCTATTAGTTTATCCTTTACAATAAATTTTTTTTTTTTTTTTGCTAAATGAACAAAAATGGTCATAATAGTTTCATAATAATCTAAAAATGGTCATTTTAATCTTTGTTAGGTAAATAGTAATACTAAAGTTCTTATTTTCATAATTATTGACTTAGATCCAAGTCCCAAATTGAAAATAACATATAACTAAAGTATTCATTTTACTTATAAATTAAATATATCATTAAATCAATCTTATTTTCATAATTATGGATTTAGACCAAAGTGTCAGTTGAAAATAACAACTCAAGTACTCTTTTTCAATAATTACGAGATGAGTATAATTTAATTTACACATAATGTGTGAATTAAATATATAATTTAATCAGTTTGTATTTGTCATATTTGTCCTTTCAAATTAATAATTTATTGGTTAAATTAATAACAAAAATAACACAATTAAGACTTATAATTACAAAAAATAATACTTTTTATATTCATTTCATATATTTTTATAATTAAAAAAGTCTAGTTTATTATTATATATTGAACGACGTTCAATTAAACATTATTTAAGTTAAACTACAATCATTTAAATTCGTTCGATATTAAGAGTATTATTTTAGATAATTTGCTAAAAAATTATTAGGACCATTTGACATAATTAAGAAGATAGACTAAAATGTTTGTAAATAAATAAATAATTTTTTAAAATATTTACTTGGGTTATTTATTGTATTAAATATTTTTTTCAAAAAGATGATTTATTCTTACAAATTTGAAAAAAAAAATTATAAAAAATAACATTTCTAAAATTTATAACAAAAATATTATCCAATAATGCCAAACATGATGCAATTGGATGAAGTTTAACATTGAATGAGAAAAAGTTTGTAGTCACATTTAATGTAAAATGATAGCTGAATTTTTTTCATAGTAAAAATACATAAACTTAACATAAATGATGCTATTTTTGTGGTTATAATTTTCAAGATGCTACTTTCATTGCTTTCCCAAAAAAAAAAATGCAAAATATCAATCGCTGCCTTGTTGGATTAATAACATCGTTGAGATCACGATCCATGGTTAATTTTTTGAGTGAATTTTATTGATAATATGTTGTTATTTTTCTTAGTTGGCGAGAGATTGTTGCCGCTGTTGTGTTTGGTGAACTGGTAAGTGGCAACTATCATGAGTTTGGCAATGAGGAAGCCTCCAATAAAAAGGGCCTTTGCGCTATCTCAAAGATAGTATGTGCAAAACTTGCAGAAACTCTAATGAACACTAATGTGTGGTTGGTTGTAGTTGAGAGTGATGAAGTTAGTGATAAGAAAAAGTATTTAGAGTATGGTTGGAAAACTCATATATTTAACTGTAACAATACCTTACATTAGTTTTGCAGTTGGTGCTATAAGAAAGACGTTACATCTTGATATTGTTAGCTATTCAGATGCTGATTCAGCTAAGTCACATATTCATCAGAAGTCAACTTCTAGAGTGACTTGGAAAAGTAAAAAGAGAGAGAGAGAGAGAGAGAGTATTGTGACCAGGTCAAGTGCTAAAGCTAGATAGCAATGTCCCATACTGCTTGGGTAGTTATGTGGATTAAGAACTTGTGTAGTTATGTGGATAGACCAATGACTATTTTGATAATAACTATTGAGAGAACCAAGTAAAAAGAAGTTAGATTGTCACTCTATTCGTGATGTTATGAAGGGATTCCAAACTCATTATGTCGAGTTACATATCAAATTGGTCACATATTTACCAAACCCGTGTCTTAAGAGTAGTTCCTATTGTTAAGTTCCAAGCTAGGCACATACAATGTAAAATTCATAGTTAAGGGCAATTTAGTCTTTGTTCTTTCATTCTACACACTATATTCATTACCTAGGTTTGTTTTAACCTAAGAAAAATCTTTCTTTACCGTACGTTACCTCATAACTCAATGATAAAATAAATATTTTACGACTAGAATCTGACCAACAGATTTCACATAATTCATTATCCTCGTAAATACTCTTGATTTAAAGCCCTAAACCATCACGCATATATTTTACAAAATTGACTTTACCCAAAAATAGCATGTTAACTTGCACATTACATGTCTAATATATGTATGTACATAAATAAATGCACAGTATGTTTAGTGTATGCATATTACTTACGTACACGCTATGTACAATTGACATGCTATTTTGAAGCTAATTCAATTATGTACAACCTCTAAATGCTGTTTAAAGTCCGTGCCGGTAAATCTCAACAAGAACGCAAGTTAAAGTATAAAGAATCAATGAATATAATAATAATATACAGTATCTTTCCCCAACCTCGGTTATTCTGGACAATCCTCTGACACAATAATTGGCCGTTGATCAAATGAGATTAATGGTGAAGGAGACGTACGGGTGGGAATCAACATCACCAGCTAGACCAGCCACCCCTCCACCCATTTCATCTTCAGTTTTCCAGTATGTGCTGCACCAAAAATGTTGAGGGATCAATGCCTGTAAATAATTATTAGCCATCTAAAGGCAATATCTGATGTTCATAGGCAAAAATAGGTATATGTTACAGAAACTTGAGCAGTCAGTATAAAGTTTCAGAAAAACTCAAATGAAGTATCACATGACCCATGAGGACAACCAAACAATAAATGGAGGCCATTAGCATGGAAATTTTCAATATGTGATTTTTTCTACCATGAAACCAATGAAAACTTGCCTGTTTGCACTGTCACACAACCCTTCAAGAATTGAACGTACTTTTTTCTCACTTTTCACAGATGGACTTAAAACACATGCCTGAAATATTCACATCCACAGTTAAGTCTTGGTCCAAGAAATTATTTAATCTGAAGCAGCAAAGGAGAAAACAAAGTTGACTTACTAGGAAAGATGGTGGTAGACCATATCTCAGAATACTTTCTGTAAAGAGACGTACTGCACAAAAGTGCATCCAGGAACTGAAAACCTACGGGTAATAAACTAGTTTATTGAAAGAAAACCACATCTTCCCATAGGATAAGGAAAATCAATTACGCCAGGTCTTAACACAACCACTTCATATTATTTTAGTCGCGGGATCTTCTAATCCGTACCATCTACAAAGAAATAAAAATAGATAGAAAAATGGTACCTCTCCATAACTGGTGTAACACCACTGCAACAAAGAGCTTCTCAAACTCTCTTGATCCTGCATCAATTTTTCTAACTCCTGTTTTCTGGTCTCTTGTGCTTCTGGACTATATTCAAAATCACGAATCTGAACCAGATAATAAACACATACCACAGACAGCATTAGCATACGTTACCCAAAAAAATCCATGTAATAGTGATCAGTACATTTTGACTAAAACAATAGTGCTCAGTACATATTTACTTCAAATACCAAATAACTTATACAAATGAGAACAGTTCAATTTTGCAATTTCAAAATGTGGTGGAAAAAGAAAAAGAAAAAATAATAATTGGAGGTGTATTGACCTGAAACCCTCTTTCACGTGCACTTGTTCTGAAATTGTCAGCAACACGACAAAAAAGTGTCACAGTGTAGAGAGCATATTCATTATCTTCATGAAGTTTCTTGCTGGACCTTGGAACCTGAAAATTCGAAGCATAAACAACATGGCATAATCTAGAAAACTAGGTTAAACCAAAGAATTTATGTGCATTGACTAGTCAATAAATTCAAACAATCATATTATTAGTTTGCAAGCAATGTAGCATATTTTAAATCACTGCATTTGGGGTTTAAAAAGCAGCATTTGGAACATGAAAACTTAAAATACAATATTTACCACATAGTTGGTCAATGTTTCATAACTTGACAACCAGTCCTTCTGTGAGTACTTTGGAACCACTGCAAGCAGTGTTGTCAGATGTTCAGAGGTCATGATATCATCTGGTTTAATGAGATTGGACAGATCACGAACTGCCAAGCTGACACAGGGAAGGGGCCAGTCAAATAATAATACACAACAAGATCATTTGGAGTACGTTCAAGAATTACGAAATAAATAACAACATTACCTTCCACTTTGCTTCCGGTTAATCGAATTGAGTTGACTGCGCACATTATTATACTCAGCCACACGAACCTGTTATGGAAGACAAAGATATAAGAGCCTAAGAATGAATCCAGTCAAAACTTATTTCTTAACTTAAATTTATAAAGACAACTTACTCATCAACTGATTAGTGTATTTACAAGTAATATAAGCATTAGAATGCCTTCAAGGCTAGCTCAAGGCAATGATTAGCAGATAACATAGTATAAAGATATGAGATGACATCTAAGTTACAAAATGTAATTTTTCAAATCTCAAAGCAAGTTCAGTCAAGCCCTTTAATGATCTGATCAAAGATAATCGACAATCACCAAGATCAATAATTTGACTTATCATTAGCCCTCTATCCTTTATTAAAGAAAACCAATTATATCAGTCTTGTGACGCACTAAAACAGCTTTCTATAGAACAAAAAGGCCTAAATTACAGCCTCGGGAACGGGAACTATAAACACAACAGTTATGCCATTCTAGCAGGTCCCAAATGAGAACAATCTACAGCCTCATTATTTAGTGATGGTTAAAAATGCTGGTTACAGCTGAAGAACAACTTAATACAACATCACAGCAGAGGTACGTTGTATTTCTTTATTGTTCTCTCTTCAATGATGAAGGAAGCTTCCTTAGGCCATAGTTAACAATCGGCAGTTATGACATTTTTGTTACAGTATTAAAGACCATAATTGGCAGAGGTACGATGTATTTCTTTATTGTTCTTTCTCTTCAATGATAAAGGAAGGTTCCTTAGGCCACAGTTAACAATTGGCAATTACAATATGTTTGTTACGGTATTAAAGACCATAATTGTATAATTTATGTACAATCATACATTTTTTGATGTCATACCAAATTATACAAAATAAAAATTGTACGATTATATAAAAAATTTGACCTAACAGGGTGTGGGTCTAAACCATATTAAATACTTAAATTAGTCCATCTTGATTTCAAATTTTAAAATTATGCATCTTGACTTTTTATTTCACCTCAAATTAAAAATAATTTATTTTAATTTTTAAAATATAATAAAAATATAAAAATAAATAAATTATTAATTTAAATAATTTTTTACACTAAAATTATTTTAATACATAAGAAAACTACATAAAAATATTATATACTGTTTTAAATATGAATTATTTTATTAAAATATTTATTATCATTTTTATCTAACTATACTGTACATTATCACAAAAAACTGTACAGTATAAGTGTAATACAATTCAATAGTGTTTAATCGACTATACTTGTTTACTCCTTACCGGCATCTATTTTCCCATTGTTCAGCACACAAATCTTACTCTTGGTTCTTTCTATTTCTAAATGTCAAAACAACACAACGTAACATATCTGAAAAACGAGAAAGAAATAAGATCACTGATATTGTCAAGCAATACCTTAAGATCATCCTCAATCTTTGCCACTTGAACATGAGTACTGTCAACAATTTCCTTTAAAGGCGAAATAGTAGGGTACTTAGCTTCATCCCAAACAAACCTATAAATTCAAGAAAACAATTGAGTATATTAAAAAGCAGATTGCCAGCTGTTTGGTACAAATGGGATTCTCTCAAACATTAGTTATCAATGCCCAAAAACAGCAGTCGCGAAGGTCACGAATAGACTGGAGTTATATATTTCACCTGGTAAGATATGAATCAACCGGTACTCCATCAACCGTCAGAGCGCTGCTCTCGATTCCAGAGAGCCTTTCTAACTCCTCAATCTGTCGCCTGATTTTGTGAGAAGTAGCTTCCAAAAAGCTGTTCGACTGCTCGGTCCAAGGAATCGCGATAGTCATAACCACAAATTTAAAGATCGAAGTTTAAAAAATGCATCTCAATTGCAAAAGGAAAAGGTAATGCATATACTAAAAATCATTTCGGATCATACTAGCTTTAGAAGATTTATTTACCTTCAGGAGATCATCACTAAGGGAGAGGAGAGAATCTAGGGTTCCAACACGGAGATTCGGTATATTGAACTGAGAAGAAAAGGAGAAAATGGATGTGAAAATTCAATTGCAGAAAACAGAGATCAAAGTGATAGATGAAAAATGAGTACTCTGTAGAAAGGAGTGTCGAACGAATGCTTGGAGATTCGGTCTTGGAGACGATTCCATAGAGCAGATGCGGAGTTCTGCACCGGAAGAGACACCACCCAATACCTGGTCGCCATTAAACACCTACGCTGTTTTCTATGTGTCAGAATGAGTGAGAGAAATAGAGAGTGGGAACTGGGAAGGCGCCTTAGCTGATGCAATCAAAGGACTCCCAATCGATCAAAATTCGAATTATTCGACCTAATTTAATTCGATTCAAAACTAAATTAGAATCGAGTAAATATGGACCGCCTCAAAGGGCCAAACCAAATATTTGTACGATGAGTTCTATCAAAATTCCATACAAAATATATATATATATTATTTTTTATATTATTTAAATTAATAAAGTATAAAGTTAAGTGAATTTAAAGTTTTAAAAAAGTTAAATTTAAGTATGTAAAATATTTTATAGCTAAATTTTGAACTTGTTTTTAATTTAAAATTTTTGTTCTAATTTACTTCAAAAATATTTATGAACTTATATATAATATCCAAATTCAAAAGTTTTGGGTTTGAGATCCGCCCGAATTTACATGATCTTGATAAAAAGCTTTAGAAGTTACTTTATTTTCAATTAGATTAGCATTGTTTTTAAATAAATCACCACAAATCACTTATTATTTAAACAACTTAAAAAAAAAAATTATAACATGATACCTCACGTTACATATTTACAAAGGGGTATCTAATTAGAAATTTTTATCTGAAATTAGTTTTTTTTTTTTATTATTAAAAATATATTGAACCACACAAATAAATCTTTCTTTTTTTATACTTTATACTTTAATCCCTTTTTTTTTTTTTTCCCTTATAATTAGTTCTTTAGTTTTAAATTTTCATACTTTAGTTTTCTTACCTTTAATTATTATAAGTTGGTCCTTTCATTTTTTATTTTTTTTTTTCATTTTTATAAATTTGAAGCCAACATGAAATTAAACTTTGTAAGTATAAAACATGAGGGGATTATAATGTAAAAATTAAAATTATATGTACTAAATTATAAGGAAAAAAAAATTAAGTGAATCAAAGTATAAAATTTATGAAGTAAAATAACTAAATTATTAGCATAGATAATAAGTGGATTAAAATTTAGAGACTATTACTTTACTAAAAAAAAAATTGCATGCAATATTAGATATTTATCAATATAAAACTATTATGTTAAATAAAAAAAAAAAGAATTGGTAGCAAAAAAGTTGTCAAGTGATTTCCAACCAATATCCCTTATTATTTCGGATTTTTTTTAGTAATTTGAAGATAAATAATATAAATTGAAATAAATTTGCTCAGTTTTTAAAGGTCTTGACATAAAACGAGCCACTAAAAAGTAGAATGGTTAAGATGGTCCATTTGCAAAATAATGTGACTTCTAAAACCCTTCGTACTCATTAAAAAGAATTATGTAATCTTTGTTACATTAAGTTGTTAATTATTGGTGAAGTTTTACACTATTTTACAAGTGTTTTTTTTTTTTTTTGGTAAAGTTACAAAAAAATTATGGTGCATGAGAAATATAAATAAATTTATACATTTTTTACATAAATATGTAACTAAAATGTTTCCCTACATATAATGTACGTATAAAATCTTAATAGGTGTGTAACTATGAAAATTTGAAAGAAAAATTTGTAAATAACGCATCAAAATATATTGTACAATATAAATAAATTAAACTATATTGTCAATAGAGACGGATATACATATTTAATTTAATAGTTGTACCTCATCTCAACTTCAATTTTAAGCTCATTTTTTTATATAATAATATGATAATTTCATTGAGTACAAGAAAAAATTACAATACGAATCAAAAGCCAAGATACCAAATACATCACATATTTAGAAATGAAATCATAACTAGTATGCTGCGATACACCTAAAATGTTTATGACTGAATATACATAAGTATTGAACAATAGCTTCATATTACATCTCACATTAACGCTTGATTGTAGTAATCGAAACAGTGAGTCTTCGATAGCGATGAAAATTGACATCAAAATATAAAATTTCACAATATAATCAAGAAATTCTCTAACCACGATAGCAAACAAAATAACCATAAAACCTACAATATTCTCGATAAACCAAAATCTGAATAACTAAACAAACACAATAAAAGTAGAATTTAAACGAGCACAACCACAATAGGTTATTACCTACAAGTTATTAAATCAAAACTATAGGACAAAAACACACGAAAAGAATCAAATTTATTGAAAGTAAAATTTAAAAACAAACAGCTTAACCACCTGTTGACAAACCACAGTGGAGATTCACCCAAAAAGCATCAAGCGTAAACCCAACAGTAGGGTAACACAGCAGTAGACAACAGCGACCCACCAGATGATAGATCAATCACCAAACGGCTAAAAATACCAGCCCACCGAGTTGCACTAGATGGTACACTTATGACGGTGAGGCAAAGAAACCCCAAAACTGCGAAGCCACACCATGACTAGATTTGCAACTCAAACACCTTAATGGGCTACGTAAACAAATCGGACGACAGGGACGACCAGACGGCATGGCCGAGCCCTACTATCGTCCAAGAAACCCTAATTTGGAGACCAAAAAATAGGCAAGAGAAAAAAAGAGAGGAGAAGTTATTTTTAAGCTCATATTTTAAGTGAAATATTTTAAGCTAAAATTTTATGTGTAACTTTATTACTATTATTATTATTATTTTTACTAAAATCCAATAAATTTGTCACATTGTGATAATTACTTGCTCAAAATTTTTATTTTGAAATTTTTAGCCCCATTGTTCAATTTTTTTTATTTGCAAACTTTCTATGCAAATGTTATAATATTAAGTATTGATTGGTGTCTCCTTTAAAATGGAGTCCTAGATTTACCATTGATTGTGAATATTGGTATACAATACATTTAAATATATTTTGTGAGTTTTCCTACTTTTTTTTATTTATTAAAATTGCCTCCATCAAGAAGAAAAAAAAGGCGTTAACTAAAAATGAGAATGAGCAAATATACAATTAGTTCAACTAAATTACTAACACTTAACAAAAAACTAGATTATACAAACCACACAAAACAACTCAATACTATTAGCAAATACAACAATGAATGAAGAAAACTTGATAACAAATTATTAATTTAAACACACAATTTAACGAAAATCAATTCAAATACAACATAATAATTTACTAAATATATCAAAAATAGAAAGGAGTGAACGAAGGTCGTTCAATGAAATTTGTAGAAGATCATGAAATGTTCATAGCAATTGAGAAACTAAAAAATGCATAAGCCTACGACATGTAAATAGAGTGAACGACCAATTTTCATTCTTCATATAACAAAAATTTACTATTTTCTAACTCAAAAATAAATTTAAGTAGAATTATCTTACTAACATATTAAAAAATGTACAAAACCATAGTATTCAAATTAAAACACTAAACTATTAATAGCTTAATTGAAATATTGAGTGTTAACATACTACAAAAAAACAAAATTACGTATTGTGGAAAATTGAAAACAAAATATGTATCCTACCTAAAACCTAAAAAAAAAAAAATGTGTCATGGTAAGGTTTATGAGATAAAAACAATGTCTTACCATAATATTTGTATGTTTCATGATCTTAATGCTTGCTTTAATTATATCAATGAACATTTTTTATTTGCAAACAATTTTCTTTTATCCATTGACAACAAACCTTCTAGTTGAACCATCATAAAATTTGTATACAATTGAAATATATATTTTGAGGAAAAAAAAAATTTTGGACAACATGCAGAAAACTTTTTTATGCATTGAAACAATACATCTGTAGTTTTCTAATGGTACATGACATTTATGCATAGAAGTCGCAGATAAATAGATGGAAAACTATTTTGTGGTGAAAATTGCAAATGTCATATGTTGAGAGTAACAAAATGGTCTGATAGGAACGTTAAAAACCTAACCAAACTCAAATATAGCTAAATATATAGTTTTTTTTTTCCTAAATAGCATCATTTTTAATAAATTGTTCAATTTTTTTTAACTAGCAATAACTCATTTCCAAACTTACAGTTTTGTAACAAGATTTATCATTAAAAATACCACAAGACCCTTATTTCATATCTTCTATAAAATGAGACCAAGGTCTCGCTAAAGTTCTAGAGACCGTCGTTGGAGATCTCATCGAAGTTCTGATGATCGTCTCAGGCGATCTTGTTGGAGTTCTAGCAACCACTATCGAAGTCACCGGATAAAAGGTCTTACATCCAGCCTAAAAACACATGTAATCCATTTCATCTAGAGCATATGTAAAACAATACATTTGTTTCTTAAAAATATGTAAGGCCTTACATCTGATAACGGTTGCCAGAAAATGTGGTCATCATGTAAGGCCTTACATTTGAACTAAAAATATGTAAAGCATTACATCTAGTGCATATGTATTACATTACATATTTTCTAAAATTATGTAAGGCTTTACATTTGACAACGTTCACAGAAACTCTGGTGGGTCACTAGCAACGATCGTTGAAACTCTGGTGAAGTAGCCAGAGCTTTGATGTGGTCAGCAGCGATGGTTGCCAGAATTGTAATGGAGTCTAATATTATTCTTATTTTATTGAATTTATATAGTAAGGATTTTTTTTTTTTTTTTGTCTTTATTTCTATAAATCTATAAGTTTTGAGATAAATTTTTACTAATTTGGAAAAATCAATAAGAAATGCAAAAAAAAAAAAAACTTCAATATTCTCTTATATATAGGTTTAACTTTAGTTGTAGAATATTTTGAAAAGAACAAACCAAAAAGAGGTTCAAGGGGTGAAATAAACAACACTTCTAATCCCTATCATGAATCAAGTCAACATAGGAGAAAATAATACCATCAAGAGAAAATCTTGAGAATTCAATTTAACCTAATTTTATTGAGTATCTCTTATAACCTTTCTAACTTGATGCTTAGGAGAAGATAGCACCTTGAAGTTATACTTTCGCATACTCAAACACCTATCTGTGTATTCTCTATGTAAACAAACACATATACTTCAGTTGTGATTATCAAGGATATATGATACCAAACGGATCCTAAATTTATACCAAAAAATTTAGCTGACTATGTAGAAAATTTAAGAGTAAAATAACAAAAATACTACTGAATTATTACAATTTGCATAAACTAATACTTAACTTTGGGTTGTGACATATCTAACATCAAACTTGTAATTAGTGTAACTAAACTACCAATACCTTTACCCATTTAACAGAGATTAACATATTTCATCTCGTGATGAAGGTTAAAATTCTCAATCAAAGCCGTATATTTTCCTTAACACCCTCTTAAAAACATAGTCAAATTATTATAGAAAAAGTCAAAAAGTTGAAATTTAAGACAAAGTTATAAAGAAATTGGATTCATGGTTATGTTTCACAATCGTAAAGACTCTTTAGTACTAAATATGCTTACTAGGAAATCATTTAATGTAAGATACCTCATGATTTTGCTCAAATAGCTTGAAAAAAGCTATGAAATTTGAAAATTCATGAAAGACTTAAAAGTCTTTATATATTTGGATAGTTGCCTCAAATTGTCTTCCTACTATATATAACATAAATATGAGAATTCCTTTATCTGATTCTTCTTGTCCTCTATGTCATGTTGAAAGAGAAACTATAAATCATCTTTTTACTTCATGCCAATCTACTCTCCTCCACCATTCTCATACCGGCACATACTATGTACCTAGTAGAGCCTTCTAAATAAATTTTTATATTATTGTACCTAATTATATCCTGATTGTTGCGTTGATAATCAATATTTTAAGGGACAAGTATTTATGGAATGTTAGGGAAAGAGTTACATTGGATATTGAAATAAACTTGGGGAAAGCTTGTGCTTTGTTATTGTCCTTGAAAAAGACACCAAATAACAAGTTGAAGATTGTGTACATTGAAGGTAATACTAAGAATTAGGAGTGTGCATTTTTTTTTTCAAAAACCAACCAACCAACCCGAGTTTAGGTTTAAATTGAGCTTTTTTTTTTTTAGGTTGGTTGGTCTGGTAAGTCCAAAATATTATAAAATTAATATTGTCGGTTCGGTTGTAGGTCCGTCAAAAATAAAAACCAACTTACACTTTTATATATTAATATATTTTTAAAATATTATATAATAAATGTTATAAAAAATAAATAAAATAAAGTATTAAGTAATATTATACAAATATACATTGTGAAAGCCCTAAATAAATATGCAGTGTATGGAATCACAATTTTGAATTTGGGAGGGTGAGTAGTTAACCATTAAACATAAAGAAGTGTCAATAATGAGATATCATTTTCATGTGGCACATATCGATAGCTTTAAATTTATCAGGCATTAGATATGAGTAAGGATAATAATTCTTATAATCGATAGTACTACACCTATATGCTCTAGCTTTAAAAAAAGTGTTTATAGGGGTAAAATATTATTTGCACTTTATATTGTATTTTTTATTATAACAATAATTTTCAAGTAAAATTATAGGTCCAAAATTGCTAAACTAACCTCCCTCAAACCGACATTATAGATCAGTTTAAATGTTAGTTTTTTAGGGGTTATAGGTCGACTAAGATTTTAAATTTTTAAAAACTGCCAAAATAAATTCAACTTGTAAAATGACTTAATAGTAGACCTACCGGACCTGCACCCACTCCTACTAAGAGTGTTATTATAGGCTTTAATGTCTGATGACCTTATCATCTCTTGGGAATCTCAATTCTACGTAAAATTGACAAAAAGATTATTATATAATTTTGCTATGCTTTCTGCTTCTTGGTTCTTAGAAATATTAAATCTAGCCTATTACTTAGGTTTCATTTAGGTTCTCTTTTTACCCCCAATAATTTTAAATTATTATTTGTAATGAATCTTCGTATTAATGAATTAGAGTATTTTTTTCTCAATTTAAATATGTTTTATGTGCGTAATTTTTGTAGGCTGGTAGAAAAATGGCACAATGTTTAATTTGTTGCAAAATATTTTAAACATTTAATTTTGTTAACATTTATATTATTTTAGTCACTTTCATTAATAGAGTCTAATTTTTTAATATCACATTTAACAATTAATTTTGTAATGTAAATGAATGTTAACGAAACTAAATATTGAGAATATTTTTGTAACAAATTAAACATTGGAAACGTTTTTGTTACTATTCCATACGTTAGGGACATAAAATATATTTAAGTTTTTTTTTTTCTACTAAAAAAAAAGAATTATGGTATTTTACATAAGGAAAAAAAAAAACCCTTGTATTCCTAATTATGGATGTAAATTTAGTCCAATTTGACTAAAACTCAAAGAAATTGGCATGATCCAAATCAATTTAAAGCCCAACTAAGCTCGAGTAAATTCGAGTAATTGGCCTAAATAACTTGTATTCTAGTTAAAAGTTAAAATTTTCAAAACTAGCAATAATAGAATCAAAATTGTGCGTTTTAATTATTTTAAAATTAGATAAATTACATAAATGTCCTTTCATTCTGATTTATTCAACTCAACCCATACCTGTTACAGTTTACATTTATATGTATGTAAACTGTTTAGTATATAAACAGTTTACATAATATGTAAACAATTTACATACTTACTTACATAGTATGTAAACAGTTTATATACCTGTTACAGTTTATATTTACATGATATGTAAACAGTTTACATACCTGTTTATATAGTATGTAAATGAGTTTACATAACAAAAGTAATATAGTAGGAAATCTAATTCATTTCACAAAAATAAACTAAAATACATCATATGTTGTAACATCTTCAAAAGCAATTCTTAACCACATAAAAAGCAATAATACCAATCACTATTAAGATTACAATGGTTAACAGAAAATCCATAGTACGAATCTTCTCAATCTAGAAACCAACAATTGAGTCTTTGCATATTAAAAAAAATTAAAGATAAATATAAAATTCCAACGAGGTAGCTGATATGCCAAGGTTTATTCAATATTAGCATTTGTATTTCTGATACGTAGATATATTTATGAACTATGAACAGTTCAACTTGTTTGATATTGAAAGGACGTTAATAACTAGTGCTATTATTGGCCAATTAGGGACATGCTTTAATCAAACATGAGATCATGCTATATTGTAAGTCTGACAAGATTATGAAGATATAAAGCTTTGTTATGTGTTCTTATGCATATTTTTAAGACACTATCCAAATGTATAATTGGCAGAATTTTCAATGGATTACCATATTTGATGCTTTTCTATGTTATTTTATTCTCTTTTTTATTTAATCTCATTACTGAAGGTTTTTTAGTTGGTTGACTAAGCACATTACGTTACTTGCTTGTTTTGTTGGGGAGTCATCATCGGTGAAATGCACAGTTGCAAAAGCAGTTGAGAATTTAGACATACTCATGCAAATACTTGGAATACTCAGAAAGATTCATTTATTGAAGAGCAACGAACGAAGTAATAAATAGTTGATACAGTCTCCTTTTTCGTCTGCTCTGTTCTCTTCAATGAAATTAGAAAATGTGAGGCAAAATAGGGAGAAAGAACTAGAGGGGATTAGCAAGAGTGGAAGGGAAAGCTTATGAGGTAAATGACAAAATTGTAAATCCTTTACCCAAAAAACCTGTCGTAGAGCGAGAATGGAAAAAAATACATCTGGGGTAGGGGTGACAATTTGTGCTATAGCTCGATTGACCGAATCAAAACACACAAATTGAATTAAATTTAGGCTTGTTTCGGCCCATCTCAAATAACAAAAAAAAAAAAAAATTGAGTTGGGTTAGGGCCAGCCCATTAGCTCGAAATAAAATAAAATTAAATTAAATTTTAAATAAAAAATACTATATTAAAATTAAAATAATATTTCATTTCTTTCAGTACTTCTCTTTTATGATATATTAGTTATTTTTCTTTCCTTTTCTTTTGAAAAATAAGCTGATAATGAATAAATAGTTATAATTTATTTATTTTGTCACAATATTATGCTATATTCTTTAATGTTAATGCATTTAACGTTTAAATCTACCTAACTCTTTAAACAAAAAAAATAATATTTATATTTAATTTAAATTAGTATTATGAAGTTTCTATTTTTAAATCGATATTTTTGTTATGCTATTCTCTTTTTCACTTGTTCATTGTCTTGAGACTTATATATTATGTAATAGTCAAAGTTTTATCCTTGTGTATATAAAAAAGTTATGTTCTCGTATAACATTTTAATTTACTTTAACTGTTTATTTTTTAGTAAGTATATTTATTTAATTTATTCATTTATATTTATTTTATTTAATAGCTAGAAAAAATTTTATTTGGACTTGAGAACTCTTTATTCTAAATGTGAGTTTTTATGAGGGCATAACGGCTTCTAATTTTTGCTTGAGTGGGATTTAACGTATTTACTCATTGCCTAATTAATTTAGTAATTGACTTTTTGTTTTAATAATTAATTTTTTCTTATATATATATATATAACGTATGGTTTTATGTAATGTTATTTGAGTTTTAATTATTAAACATATTTTTTAATAAAAAAAGTCATATTAACTAAAAAAAATATATATAATTAACAATTCGAACTAGTTTGAGTCAGCTCGTTTGTGTTTAGTTTGAGTTCGGACTCACCTTTGCTAGCTTGAATTAAATTTGAATTGAGCTAGGATTGAACCAATTTGAGTTGGGCTAGTTTGAGCCAGCTCGAACTAGCCCAACTCGCACAAATTGACACCCCTAATCTGGGGTCAAAAATCATGCTATACCAAATCATTGAATCAGTAAATTTGGCTTAATTCTATTTGAATAATTTTAGGGTCAGGCCTAAGGCCAAACGTTTATATTATGAGCCTAGCCCGAAATGTGAGTTAAGTTTAATTTTTTTTTAAAATGTTTATATATTTGAATATGATATCTCATTATTTTCTAATTTTTTACATCATTTAACCTCGAGAATTAATTTAAGTCAATTCAAAGTTTTAAAAAATTTGGCCCAAATGTTTTAAGGTCAGAATTAATTTACAACATGTAGTCCAGTTTGGTCAGACAATATTTGGTCCAAGCTAGGGGTGTCAAATGGCTTGGCACATCATGACACGTTAAGCAGTCGGCCCGTTGGCCTACCGTGCTAGCACGACACGACCCACCAAATATTTGGCATAGCACGATCAGTGAGCCAAAAAGAGCAGCACGACACGACACGTGAGCGAAAAAGAGCAACGTGGCATGGCTCACAAAGCCTTTTTGTTTTAAAATTTATTTTTAAAAAAAACAACAATAAATAAATAAAATTATATACATTTAATGAAAATTAGGCATAACTTAATAGACTTCTAACTATCTATCAAATAAGAAGTTAGGAGTTTCATTCTTATTGATAACTTTTTAAAGCATTATTGATACAAGTATGAAAGCATTATATATATATATATATATATAGCAAAAAAGAGCAGCACGGCACGACCCTTGAGCCAAAAAGAGCAACGTGGCATGGCTCGCAAAGCCTTTTTGTTTTAAAAGTTATTTTTCAAAAAAAACAACAATAAATAAATAAAATTATATATATTTAATGAAAATTGGGCATAACTTAATAGACTTCTAACTATCTATCAAATAAAAAGTTAAGAGTTTCAATCTTGATAACTTTTTAAAGCATTATATATATATATATAATGGCCTGTTAAGCATACTGGCACAACACGGTACGATACATTAAATTTTACGGGTAAAAAATAAAAGAAATAATGGCATGTTATAGCACATATATAGGCCACAAATCATTTTTTCCATTTCTCGTGTGGTGTCGTCATTTTGGCATTGAGAAATTACAATTCTGACCCTTTCTAACATATAGGTTCTTCGAACTTTATCTTATGCCGCTACTCTTAGGGAACAAATGACAGCTAACTCTGAGTCATCACCTTTTCAAAGCTCATCGTTGAGCATGAACAATGGCCAACTGGGAGTACAAGCTCTACAAATGAGTACAAGCGTGAACAATGGTTAAGCAACAAGTTTCTTCCTTCAAGGAAGAGTTTGTGGAAACTTTGGAAAAGCAAGAGATTGCTTTCAAGTTGATTATTCACATTAGGCACACATAAGAAGAAGTTTTCTTCTTCTGCATGCATTTGATTAGAGAAAGTAAACCTAAATTAAGGCTAGACTTTTTTATTTGCAACTTTGAAATTTGGGTGGTTCAAATTTGCAAGCTTGATAAACTGTGTGTTACATTTAGTTGAGTGAAGTGGTCAAAGTAATGGGAAAGAGTAAGGTTAGGATAATAAGCTCCCATTATTCAACACTCTATTAATTATTTACATTTCTATGACATTTAAGTTGCTGGGATTAATAGAAGATAAACTCTGTGAGAGTTTTTTGAAGTTGAAAGTAGTGTTGTTATTGAGACTTGAGAGAGTAGAGTTGGTATGGGTTTTTGTTTCAAAGTACAGGAAGTAGTAGACTATTGAGAATGATTCTCAATTTTAAGTCTCATCTAATTGATCTGACGTATGTAACAAGTATTATATATCACATATCATGTATATAATACGAGTTACATACCTACAACATCAATATATAAGTTGTTATATACTGAGATGCAGGTATGTAATAAGTATTATATATTACATATAATTAGGGGTGGCAGTTCGGGTCATTCGGGTCGTGTTTGGGTTGATCCAATTTTAACGCGACCCTAACACGACAAACCCAAACCCAACCCAATTCTTTTTTGGGTCATTTCAGGTTGACCCATTTTGACCCAAAATTAATTCAGTTTGGATTCGTGTCGGTTTTCATGTTGTCGAAAATTTTTACTCCTAACGATGTGCATTTGTCTTTCGTCGTGTTAAATTATTAGAGATTTAAGGTTTACATAAGTTATATAAGTTGTGACTTGTGAATAAGTGTCTAATAGATAACTATGGTTATTTTTTTATTTTTTAAGAACGGGTTGAACGGGTCAACCCGGACCCAACCCTAACCCGATCCATTTTTTTCGTGTCATTTCAGGTTGACCCATTTTTGACCCAAAATTAATGCGTGCTGGGTTTGGGTCGGATTTTTCGTGTCGTGTTTCGTGTCAGTTTTCGTGTCGTGTCAAAAATTGCCACCCCTACATATAATGTAAATAATATGAGTTACATACCTGCAACATTAGCATATAACTTGTTATATACTTATATCACATGACTAAGAATATTTTTATAATTTATTTAATTTTGATATAACCAAAACGCATAATTTTGATTTTATTATTGTTAATTTTAAAAAATTTAACTTTTAATTAAAATGTATGCTATTTAGATAAATTTTTTAAAATAAAAGCAGAGCTCGTATATAAGCCACGAGTAGGGGTGTCAATCGTGTCATATTAGTCGTGTTCGTGTCGTATTTATGTCATATTTGTTCGTGTTATTCGTATCGTATTTTCACGTTTGTTGACACATTAAAAAATTTACTTGAATTTTTTTGTGTTACTTATTTATAATAGTAAGAAGTAACACAACCTTTAAAAACATAAAAAAAAAATTATTGATTAATTCTTATTAAAAAAAATTCATATTATATCGTGTTTAAATCATACTATTGTATCGTGTCAAAAATTGCCAAGTCAACTTGACATGCTAATTTGAGAGGCCAGTTGGGCTGGGTTTGACACCCTAGTCCAAGCACTGCACGGCCAAATTTACTAACCTATTCCCAATTCGACACAACCCTAGATAGTTTTAGTTTTGGGGTGGGGATTCAAACACAAAACTATTCCCAAGTCGTCCATCGATTGAACTGAACCCCAAAGAGCTATCTCCTAAGTGGAGACTTGACCATAAATCCAAATGGTGAATCCGATCCCTAAGCCTGTGATTCGTGCGCTGTTGTTACTGTTCGTTCTTTCTGTGTCGCTCGGAAGCTCTGACGTGCCGTTTATTGTTGCTCACAAGAAGGCCTCCCTAACCAGGCTCAAGTCAGGCGCCGAGCGTGTCTCGGTTTCCATCGACATCTACAACCAAGGATCTTCGTACGTATTGCTCATAATTTCAATCTCAGTTCCTATTGCTTACATCGACAGATCCAATCTTACTCTGTTTTAGGTCCAATTGACCTTTTGCATGTATCCTTGTTTTGATTTCATTTGGCTGCTTCCATTTTGGAATCGCTTTAAAGTGATCTATTGGTCAAATTATTATTTGCCTCGATTAAAAAGATAATCTATGATGTGATTTATAATTTATTTTGGACATTCATTTCTTGTGAATTAGAGTTTACCCAAACCAATAAGTGGACCATGTCTCAATGTTCTATTCTTTTCAGTTGACCATAGTTTAAGAAGCTTTTGGAAAGACTTAGAACCACATAGACAATAGATTTAAAGTGAGTTTGGATGCAAACTACTTCTTATAGAAGTGGTTGAGAAATAGTGGCTATAGAAATAATTGCAAACAGCACTTCTATGCTATATTCGTGTGCCCCATAGATATTAAAAACGCTTTTTTATCTTATTTCCAAACGCATAAAAATCGTTTGTGCATATAGAAGCGCTTTTTAAGGGTGTATTCAAATGCGCACTTAGTTTACAGTTTTGTGTTCGGTTTTCAGGTTAGATAAAGGTTCCCTATGTTAACAATTTTTCTTTTAATATTTGTGCATTCAATTCTATTATTTTTAAGTGTTCTGATGACATCCTTTGTCAATGTTAATAAATCGTAGTTGTTCATTCTTAACGTTCTTTTTCTTGTGGTACTCGTACCATTGTGTAAATTTTTTTAATTCTTGTATGGCTTGCCAGGACTGTTTATGATGTGAGCTTGAATGATGATAGCTGGCCTAAAAATGAGTTTGACATTGTCAGTGGGAACGCTTCAAAGTCATGGGAAAGGCTAGATGCGTGAGTGCCATCCGTTTGTTTTGATTCTCTTTCATGTAACATTCCGTTTTTCTTTTTTTCTTTGTTATTAATCCTCTAAATGGGTGTTATGTAGTGGTGGTATTCTGTCACATTCTTTTGAATTGGAGGCAAAGGCTAAAGGAGTTTTTAATGGTGCACCAGCTATCATCACATTCCGCATTCCCACAAAAGCTGCACTTCAGGTACAGATGTAAAATGGGTTGTACCATACCATCCCATTCCATGCTCATGGTTCAAAGTTGTGCTATCCCATTTATACCTCATCCCTTCATCTCATGTAGAATGTAGACGTAACAAGCCATCATTTTTAACATTATTTATATTAAACGCTCACATTATAGATAGTCATGCTTCATTTTTTCACCATTATTTTTGTATTTTACTTGTCCTATTTAAGCCCATTTGGGATATCCCAACTTGTATCATCATAATACCATTCCAACCCATGAAAGAAATAAGTGGGACATGATTTGATGGATTCTTAAAATTAGTGGTTTGTACCGTGGGTTAATGAGACATGTTATTTCAATTTGCACCTCGAAATTCAGGTAGATGTGTGATAACTGCTGTTAACTATAGAAAAAAAAATATTTATTTGTTGACATTCCCTCTATATAGGAGGCATACTCAACTCCAATACTTCCTTTAGATGTCCTTGCTGATAGGCCTCCTGAGAAGAAGTTAGAATGGGTAAGTTTCTCTCAACTAATTAATAGCATTGGCAATATGTTGTAGAGATCCTTTTGTGTATTGACTGATGAAATCTTTTGTGTTTGTATGGGATTATCTTCACTTGGGACCAAAATTACCTCAGTTCAAGGTATGAATTGATGCTTTTTATGCTTACATGGTAACTCATTCAGATTATGACATTGTTAAGACGAGCATCAATTTATTTAACTCCTATTAGAAAGGGATGTAATGGATAGGAATGTTGTTTGACTCTCTTCTTTCGGTTCACAGAGGTTACTGGCAAAGTATGGGTCTCAGATATCTGTGATCTCTATAGTGGTATTGTTTGTGTACCTGGTCAGTACCCCATCAAAATCAAGTGCTGCCAAAGGAAGCAAGAAGAAGCGTTAAATGTTAGAGATGAGATGACGACCTCACAGCTTGTGTGCTGTTTGGAAAATCTCTTGATGCAGTAGCTTTCTCCGTGTATTACTTTCACATCAAAGTTAAATTTGTTTTTAGCTTTCAAAGAGACCTTTGTAGTTTTGTGGCGTTAGTGGTGGCATAACCAGGATAGGATGGCTATATTATGGAATATGTTACTTAGTTATCAATTTTGGTTGAATATTTCTTTTTTATGAATTTGTTTACTGGTTTTGTTTATTTATTTAGGGGTGCATTTTGCGACAAGATAAGATAACACTCTGTTTGGCCTACTATTTAGGGTGGTCCTCTTAGTTAGGTTAAATTTTTGCCTAGCAAACTGAACTGATTTTAAATTAAAAACAAAGTCGATATGAAATGTCGGATTGAGAATAACTATACTATTCATTTTTTTCTGATATGTTAATTTTATTGTTTAAAATTGCTTATTTTAAAAGTTAATTTAAAGTAATAATGTGTGTGTAATTTTTTTTTGTTGGGTGGGTAATGGTAAAGAATATCCGTTTCTTTAGATGGAGATAATTCGATGTGAAAATGTCTTATGGAATAGAGTTGGATCACATATTTTGCCCTATCCAAACTTAAAATTTTATTCAATTTTTTATATCTAAAATATAATATTTATTAATATTAATTGTAAAACATTTTATTTTATATTAAAAAATTTATCGATGAATATATAAACTATAAATAAATCTGTATTTTTAATTATGGGAGAATCTTTAAATTATTGCGAATATTCGAAACTCTAGTAAAAAAATTTCACTCTTACATGTGGACATTTAACATGGGTAGGGTTTTAATATTTTATGATAGGATAGATTCTTGCAACAATTATTTAATTGGTGGTAAGAATGAGGACAATAAAATGGAGAATGGGGAATGGGGAATGAAAAATAAAAATATGTATTTTATAATACGAGATTGGACAAAGATTGCATTCTTTGCCCCTTTTTTCAAAATTATATATTTTATATATATATATATATATAGTTACATAAAATTCAAAGTAATTTTAAATAATACATTATATATTATATATTTTATTCTTAAATTATATTTTTATTCTTTTAAAACATTAATAAAATTTAAAAAATTTAAAATTATATAAATATTTTATAATTTATTTTTATTACTTTAAATTAATTTGTAACAAAATTTAATATTATTTAATATATAAAGTTATGTATTTATTTTATACTTATATTTTTTTCTTATTAAATAATATTATTTATTGGCTATAAATTTTATTTTCTTACTTTTCATAAAATATTTATTATAGAATAATTTTTTAAATAAAAATTAAAAAATTTAATAAATTAAAAATAATAATTTTAATATTACTTAAATTCTTATTTTTTTAATCGAGGATCTTTATTTCTCATTAAGAATTTTCATCAAGTCTTTACGAGGATTTTAGGTAGAAATAAAAGTTGTAAATGGAGAATAAAAAGGGGTTTTATGGCCCCGTTTCATAAGCGTGGCATAACCTTAATGTTTAGAAAGGGAGATGCTTGGCAAAATAAAATCTGTATCGTCTTATCCACATGCAATCTCTACCGTCCAACTCAAGATTCCTACGGCTAATGTTCAGAGAGCAAATCCTTATCCATAAAAGTTGTGTTATAAGAAAAACAAATAAAAATTAAAACTCTGGCCATGCATATGCAACATCGCTAGTCCACAGTCATTGGCTCAAACTTTGATTTCCACCATCTATTCAGACCACAAATTTCCCAAAATGACCTCTGTTGTTCTTAAGACCTTCGTCGGACTCCGGCATACCTCGCTTGAGAAACCTCATTTCACCTCCCAACTGAAACCCATCTCAATCGTACACTCCCACCGTCGACTTAGTATAGTCGCCGGAAAATTTAGCCCCAAAGTCACCGGCCGAAATCTTCGAGTTGCAGTGGTTGGAGGTGGTCCAGCCGGTGGCGCTGCTGCTGAGACTCTAGCCAAGGGTGGAGTCGAGACCTTCTTGATTGAGCGCAAGCTCGATAACTGCAAGCCATGTGGTGGAGCCATACCGCTTTGCATGGTCGGCGAATTCGACCTTCCTCTTGATATTATAGATCGGAAAGTGACCAAGATGAAAATGATCTCACCGTCGAATGTGGCCGTCGATATTGGGCAAACGCTAAAGCCCCACGAGTACATTGGAATGGTACGGCGTGAGGTTTTGGATGCTTACTTGAGAGATAACGCTAAAGAGAATGGTGCCGAAGTGATAAATGGGTTATTTTTGAAAATGGATATTCCAAAAGATGTAAATGCCCCTTATATTATGCATTATACTGAGTATGATGGGAAGGTTGGTGGACTCGGGACAAAGAAAACAATGGAAGTTGATGCTGTTATTGGAGCTGATGGGGCTAATTCTAGGGTTGCTAAGTCTATCAATGCTGGTGATTATGACTATGCTATTGCCTTTCAGGTATATATTTTGTAGCTTTTCTCTTTTTATTTATTTCAGTACGTGTTAATGGTTTATCATTTTACTATGATACTTTGCTTTCTCAGATATATATTGTAGCTTGATTGCTTTTATCATTGACCATTAGTGTTCGGTATGAGTTAATGGTTATCATTCAAAGTGAGTTTCATGCTTAGTGGTGTTAGTTGTTTTTATGGAGTCGATATTGATATTACATTTAAGGTTTGGTAACTTTGAGATACCCTAATTGTCCCATATTCTCAGCTAGGACACGTCATAAGTTACTGGTGCACATTTTTGGGGGATTTCAACAGTAATTTCAAACAAAAATAAGAATTGGGATAGCTCATAGGTACCGATTAGTGTTGAAATTGGCCAAAATGTGTACTAGTAACCTAAACTAGGGGTTCTTATGTGTCCCACCTGAGAATGTGGGACAATTGGGTTACCAAAATAAGAATTGGGGTAGCTCAAAGGTACCCAATCGTAAAATGGGATTGGAGTGATGTGGGTATTGTGCTTGTTAAATTCTCTGAAAGATGATATCTTTTATTCATTGTTCAGCAGGAAGAGGAAGATTATTGATTCATTGACAATCTGGTTAAAATTGCAGTTTCTTATGCGTCTTGAACAATCAATAGAATATTAGTCCTTTAAAACTTCATACATGTTTCGTTTTGAGCTGTAATTGAGATGTACATCAGTATAACAAGTGTGTTTCATTTCCCTGTTTGGGAATGGTAAATTACGATAGGAACAGAGTTTAAATTACTTGTCACTCTGTGGTTTCAGGAAAGAATCAAAATCCCAGATGATAAAATGGTGTACTATGAGAACCTAGCAGAAATGTATGTTGGTGATGATGTCTCCCCAGACTTTTACGGATGGGTGTTCCCCAAATGTGACCATGTAGCTGTTGGGACGGGCACTGTGACACACAAAGGAGATATCAAAAAATTCCAACTCGCAACAAGAAATCGAGCCAAGGACAAGATTCTAGGTGGGAAGATAATCCGTGTTGAAGCACATCCAATTCCTGAACACCCTCGGCCACGCAGGTTATCTGGTAGAGTGGCATTGGTCGGTGATGCTGCAGGTTATGTGACAAAATGCTCTGGGGAAGGTATCTATTTTGCTGCAAAGAGTGGGAGGATGTGTGCAGAGGCAATAGTGGAAGGGTCTGAAAATGGGAAGAGGATGGTGGATGAGGGAGACTTGAGGAAGTACTTAGAGAAGTGGGACAAAACTTATTGGCCTACTTACAAGGTTTTAGATGTTTTGCAGAAAGTGTTTTATAGATCAAACCCAGCAAGAGAAGCCTTTGTGGAGATGTGTGCTGATGAGTATGTGCAGAAAATGACTTTTGACAGCTATTTATACAAAAAGGTTGCCCCAGGGAACCCGTTGGAGGATTTGAAGTTAGCTGTGAACACCATTGGGAGCTTGGTAAGAGCTAATGCCCTCATGAAGGAAATGGACAAACTCAGTGTATGAAGCTAATTTCAATATATGTTTGTCTGGTTTTCTCATTCTGTTACATATTTAATTTGTCCAATTCTCTTAAGTAGTAAACTACACGGCTACTTATGGAAATTCCGCCTCTTATATATAATATATATCCTGACTGAACTTTTCATTAATTTCTAAACTCAGTCATTGTTTATACTTTGATTCCCAAACCTGTTCATTTTGTTTCAAATATTTTCAAATATCTTAGTTTGTGCAACAAATTCCTCTGTCTAATATCTCATTGTATTCAATTAACAAAATAAGCATTCATTCAAAGCATTTTGAATCATTCCAGTGTTGTCTAACATTTTTGTTTCGATAGTGGGAGTTATAGGCAGTATAATGCTTTACATAACATTCATGCATTCTTATTTCTCTCCCTTAAAAATGGATATCCACATAGTGGGTAATGTGTATCTCGTAATTGCACCATGAGGTTTGGAGTGATTTGCCTAAATAGCTTCAATTCTAATTAAAAATTAAATTTTTCAAAACTAGCAATAATAAGCTCAAAATTGTGCGTTTTAGTTATATTAAAATTAGATAAATTACACAAATATCCTTCAGTTTTTTTCTCTACTCTCACACAAAATTAGAATCAAAATAGCTATATAAATTTATGACTATCTCACATAATGAATGTAGTTAGGAAAGTAACGTGCATTTGCTACTTCTTTTGTAATTCAAACTGATGCAAACTGATAACTGAAAGTAGTGTCCTCCACTCTGCTCAATGGAAACTGATGGCTATATCACTTTAATTCCATATGGACAGCATTCAAGACTAATGGCCCAAATTGAAAACAAGTGGCTAGTGTCGAACAATATAGTTATCAGCGATTAGAATCGTCTTCGCTAACCTCAGATGGTCGAAAATATTGACTAAAAACTTCACAATTCCTCAAGTAGTGGCCACGATTTCTCCTCCTAGTTAACTGTGATGGTGATGGTGTATAATTCAAAAATTGGCATCTGATGGAAATGGGTTTTTGTGGTCGCTAGTAATAATGTGATATTTTTGAAAGAAATATAGTTAAACAGTGATATTTTTCACTATCAAAGATTCTAATGAAGCAAAAGAATCAGCATTGTTCCTTGGTTTTCTAACTCCTAGTGAAGTCTTAGCAAATCAGTATTGTTCTTTGGTTTACATAGTATGTAAATTAATGTACATACTATGTAAACCAGTTTACATACAATAAGTAATGGTGTACATACTATGTAAATCAGTTTACATACAACAAGTAATGGTTTACATAGTATGTAAACTAATGTACCTACGTCTTTTCCCTCTTAGTTTCACTAAGAATCCCTAAGAATCGAGAGCCTCCTCCTCTCATTTCTTTTATTCTTCATCTTTCTCTTCTTTTCCATCCAGAAGGGGCAAAGGGAAAGAAGCTAATATTTTCCATTTTCATCTCTAGGTAAAAAGTCCATCTTCATTTAGTTTAAATTTTGATTTTTGGGTGTTGATTCTTACATGTTAACTAAGACAATTCTTGGGTGTTCTTAATATTTTGGTTTTACTAGCTTAGGTTAATTTCATGTTGATAAACATTGTGAAGGATTGTGTCTCTCTAATTTCTGCATGTTAGGAATTTTGATTTGCTTGTTATATGTTGCATTTCATGTCTTTAAAAGCTGTGATTTTGAGAGTAATTCATGTGATTGAATCATCCAATGTTTGTTACATCATTATTAGTATAACTCTGCAAGTTTTGGCTGTTTTATAACGAGGAAGTGGTACTCCTTTAGCCAAAACTTCAATGTTTAAAAATAGTGTAATTATACTTTTGAAAACTGTTTTTAGCAAGTAGTAATGGAAATTGGGAATGTTTCTGGAACATTTAGGCTTCAAGCCATACCATTTTGGAAAGATTCGGATGTCTAATTTAATGTAAATCAATTTACATACTATATAAACCAGTTTACATACCTATTTACATAATATGTATATGTATACTATGTTTTGCCTAGCAAAAACAGAATATCTAAAAGTTATCACTATATGCTCTACATATCCAAAATCTAAATTAATTCAATATAAATCTCCAAAATCTAAATCACTAACTACATTAGCTCTCTCTCTCTCTCTCTCTCTATATATATATATATATATATATATTATCATTAAAAACGATATATTCAATTTTGTTTTAAATTAGAGTAGTAGCAATTTTAGTTTAAAAATATTATAATAATTAATTACTGGTATGTAACGTACGTACTTCCAAAAGATATCTTGCTTGAACAGTAGTGTTTGGTGGGAGTCCAATGTCATCCCAGTTGGCTGTAATAAAATAGCGCGAAGGGTATCGATTGAGAGTGATAAAATGAAGAAGATAAAGAAAGGGACAAAATTGTAAATCTTCCTCCCAAAAACGCTGTCGTAAAGCGAGAATGGAAAAAAGTATATTGGGATAAAAAATTCATACTATGCGGAGGCAATAAATCTGAGGTTTGTGGCTTAACCTATTCACAAGTAAAAGGGCTCTTTACATTGTAGAGGTAAAATTCCTCATGGCTCCCCCGAAGGGACTATTTCTAAAGGCCGACCCATCCTTGGGCCTCAGTCCATTAAGCCTAAATGGCCCATTAATATCGAGCCTTATCCACAACATAACTAAAGGGGTTTTTATTCCCATTAGGATCCTACAAGTGCAAGGCAACTCTATCATTATCTGAAATAGGATTGGGTTCATGAATTAAAAAATGGATATATAGTACGCCCATGGTAATTTTAGTTATGTTACTAATTGTTAGATTTTTTTTTTGTCGAAGATTATGAGTCAAACATTTAGTTGATTTGATTTATTTTACAATCGTGAAGGAGTTCGAATTTTATTCTTACAAAAAGGAAAATTCTATGTTTGTCCCTAGACTAATTCGATTTTTATGTTATCAATTGTAAGGTTCAAGAAATTGAATCATAGGTATTATTGTAAGAGAAAAGCTAGCAACATTCTTTTATATACTCTATCGTACACTTTCCCATCTAGATTGACATATGACATTTTTGAAAAGTTCACTGACACATGTCAATCAAAAAAGTGAGAGAGTTTAGTAGTGTCAAATGAAGAAAAATTATCTAAATTAATGTGTAAAATACCACATTTATAAAATTAGTATATATTTATTATATATTACAAAAATAATGCTCGAAATATTTTACTTGATCCTATTACCACAAAGTGAACTCAAGCAAAGTAACCAGAGTTAACTAATGGACAAATATTTTGAAAAAAATTCAAACTTCTCTTTTTTTTTTTTTAATCTTTTTTTCCTTCCAAATTTTTAGTGCGCCAAACCCTCTCTTAGTTCCTCCATCTTATTCTCCTTTCTAGGGTTTATGAAAAAAATGACAATCTGAGTTACAATAGCCTTCTCTAATTGATTTTTTCTAATTTTTGGCATTTCAAAGGTTTGTATTTTTTTCATTCTTATTTCTTCCATCTTCTTCTCCTTTCCATTGTTATCTTTCATTAGCTTAAAGTATAAAATGTCATTATTATTTTTTCATATTGCTTGAATTTAAAAGATCATTTGTAATTTTAATGAAATGAGTAATGGGTAAACTATAAATATATACAAATTATTGTTAATTTCATTAATGTTACGAAAATTTGTAAGAGTTTCATGTTTATTATGTAGCAGATAAGAACGATGGGTAAGATTTTGTCTTTGAAATAAAAACATGCAAAGCCTTGTAGTTATAGTATTATCTTGCAGTTCTATTTAGAAAATGCAAAATGTTTATTTTTAATGAAAATTTAAGTTAATATTTAATCATTTTCATTAGTTTATATTTGAAACTAACGAAATATATTTTAAGATAAAAAAAAATATTTGAAATAAAAGATATGTTAATGTTTGTAATTATGATTATGACTTGTAGTTTCCATGTAGAAATGCAAAATATTATAATTTTTTTGTAATTGGTCTTTTTTTTTCAATAAATCTATCTAATGATAGATGAATATTGGCTGCTTTATGAAATGTCAATGGAATGACAAATGAGGTAGAGAAGAAGTTGGGTAGGAGAAATAGCATTTCACTTCACTATTAAGTATCACCTATTGACACGTACACACTGTACGTTCATGATGGTGATAGAAATAATGAAGTAAATTTGAATAAGAAGACGTGTACATGTTGTATGTTTGATTTGAATAAGTTGCCATGTGGTCATGCAATTGCTACAACTAGATATAGAGGTATTAATTATCGTCAAATTTGTAACCCAAAATACTCATCTACATCTATGGCGGTACCTTATGCTGAGTCAATTTATCCGGTTGGTCACCATAATTATTGGAATGTGTTAGTTGATGTTGCTAGCCAAATTATTCTTCCACCGTTCACCAAAGGCAAAAAAGGAAGGCCAACGAAGAAAAGGAAATCAAACATTGGTGAAATTAAGAGATTTACAAAATGCTATAAATGTGGTAAATTTGATCGCAATAAAGTAATTTGTAAAAGTGATTTATAAATGGTAGTTTTATAGATATAAATGAACTAATGTAATATGTATTAGTAAGTAGGATATATTTGTAATTTATGTAGTGATCTTATTTTAGTGGAATTTATATTATTGACTCCTTTGACCTTAAATGTAGTGATCCTGTTTTAATATTTATTTATAACAAAAATTTATGTAATGATCTTGTTTTAATATCAATTTTTAATCAATCTTTGAACTTGTCCAATCCAAAAATGATTTAATTTAATTAATGTCATCAGTATTACAAATCCTTAATTGACAATATTTGAAAGTTATCTTTTGGTTCGAGGCATTATTAGGATCATATTATCTCAATTTAAAGAACAACTTTTATACATTTACCCGGGTATATCTTTTGATGATTTATTAATAATTTACTATTCTTATTATGAAATGTATTAAGCGATAATTCAATATTTTACTTCATTATATACTTATTGCAATTCATTGTGGTAAATATTTATGTTACTACAAGATCTTGCAGTTATTAGAATTAATTAATTTGTGTTAATGAAAAATAAAATAATAAAGAAAATACATATTATTTAATGATTATAATTTACAATGTCGTACAAAACATGATTAAAATAAATATTAAATTGCAAACACATCAAAATATTCCAAAAAATTATTTAAGAGTATCCCATGTGAAAGAAATTTAAGACAAATAAATTCGCATTATTTTGACCATTTTTGGATATCATGGATTAAAGCTGTTTGCACATAGATTATTTTAATCTGTTTAATTTAAATTTATTTTTTCACAGAAAAATAAATTTGTAAAGTAGGTATGATGATTTTCTACGTCATTAATGTTGTAATATTTTTACTATAAGACTTTGTAGATTACTACAAGCATATGCAATAATCTGTCTTTAAATAACTTAATTGACCAATTATAGTACATTCGAATACAATGAATACTGTTTAATTTAGTTTAGAATGGAACATCATTACAGAAATATAAGTCAATGAATTGAAATACAATTTTATATTGATATTTCCAATTTAGTAAATGACAAAACTCATGATTTGTTTTTTGAATCCTGTTTAAGGTTGAAATTGGTAAATGAAATCATACATTCCTGTTGTATAAGTACTGATAATGTTTTAATGAAACTAATATCATTCTTTACTAATCCAAGTACACATCAATATGTACATCAAAGTAGGAAATGAATAACTATCTAAATACTTGTTTTCATAAAAAAATTGGGAAAACTAGTAATCCTAACTCTATCTGCAATGAACTAAAATTTACACATTCTCTACTAATTTCAAAATTATCAAATCATTTAACCATTCTGCATTACTTTCTTCAGAACAGTAGCATATCATGATTAAATATACACTCACAAATCTTTTTCCTCCATGCCAAAATCATGTCATGGGTAATAGATTTAATTGGACGTCTCTTTGTCAAATATTCAACGAACTTTAACATGAAAACTCCAAAATCAACACTTCTATATAAAATTAATTAAATGTTATGATGCAACCAATATGTTAAGTGCCAATAAAAAAGTAAAATTTAAAAAATAAACACATAATTGACTAGGAAATATAAACAACAGATTACTGGTGTAGTTGTTGTGAAACTTTAGCATTCCACAAATAATCTAATTTGGTGCTTGAGATGGGAGACTACCTCCACAATATTTTTCATGTTCAACTTCTACCTTATCTATCATTGTAGGAAGAATGCGAAACATAGTTTGCAAATAATTTTATCATTGAGATGCAACTTGTATTCCTTCGTTTAAATTATATAATACCAAATGTCATAATATCCTATCCACAATATTAGAAGGATCCAATGATTACCTTTCACAAATGTCATAAATTTGTTTTGAGGACTGCATTATCGATAGTTTGATATTTTTGGTTATAAACTGTTGCTAGAATTGTTTAAGATGATTTTCTTAGTACTGTTATTGATTAGTGGCAAGAAAATAGAGTGAAGATTATATCCATGATAAAAAGTTGCCAAAGTTGAATAGCATGGCTACAAAATGTGACATATTATCTTTTTATATTATATTTTTACATTTAAATGCAAAATTAATTTTAAATGTGTGTGATTTATACACATGTGAATAAAATATTTGTCATATGATAGAAGAAGCTTAAAGACAATATAGATTTCATAAATATATCAAACTAGTTTTATTTTTATTTATCCAGCATATGAGTATCTCAAACATGCTCACTTGTAATGGTTACTTTTTAATGTTCTAATGAAGTGAATTAGTTGAGAAAATTCTAATTTAAAATTATTTTTTCAAATTTATGATTATAATTGGCACACAAAATTTATAATTACAAGAAAGCTACAAGGTCTTGCAGTTTTGATGCAATTAGTTGCTTCATACAATTGCATTCATTACATAATTAGCCTAGCTACATGTTTACTAACATGTGTGAACCTCCTCTCATCTTATGCAACTACTTCTTAAAATTCAAATTAAAATGAGTTTCAGAGTGAATGGAATGAAATTATGAATTCAAAAGTAGTATGATAAAAATTGGTTCAAAATAAAGTATTTAATTTTTTAGAATAAAATTATTAATTTTGAATGTATGCCTATTATTATTTTAAGAAGAAATTATACATTCAAAAATATTTCTCTTAATTACTTTTATTATCAACACTAATATATTTTATTTTTCATAAAAATTGTAAAACATCAATTGAATATACTTAGCACATTAAAAATTACTTTCAAAAGCAATTCCTTAGAGGCCCAAAAATTGGTATTTTTTCTACGATTATTTGAAATCAATACGGCTAATTCTTATTCATAAGAAATTAAGCATTAATTTCAAGTTTATTATACATGTAAGTGTAGAAGATACTTTGGGAGAACATGCATGCTATCCATCAAACGGGAAATTATCTCATTTAGTGTGAAAATGGGTTTATTACAAATTTGGTGTAAACTTTATCAAAATATCACTAGTAGTGGTTTTAGTGTAGGACCTGTTCCTATAACTGTTCTTTGTTTGTTTTGTATAATTGAGCCATAAATTTACTCACTATTTATTATTGGGTTTCTTCGATTGCTTTGAGTTTTGGTGGCAATGAAGATTTATGCACTCGAGTTTATCAAATTGATATTACGATTGATGTATGGATCATGGTTGAGGTTTTCACAAAGTGCTTATGTTCTTGCTATAGCAGCTTGTCTCATCTCTATGAAGCTAAAAAAATGTTGACATATTAATTCTTATACATTGCAATAACTAGAGTATGAGTGAAGGACTGGATTTTAATAGATTGCTGGTCTGTGGAATGGCCATTTTATGTCTTGTTAGAGTTGTCAGGAAATTGGTGGATGGTTGATAATAAAAGCTATTTGGAATGATAAAGATCAATGAAAGATTATCAATTTAGCAAATATTAGTAAATATAAATCAAACTTTTCATATATAATTGCTTTGAAATCTTATAGCCTTTATTTTCTGCTGCATGTTTGTGATGTTGGATCTATGAAATTTTCTTGCATTTTCTTTACAATTTGAGTTTATGATTTTAGAGCTGTCCTTTAAAATTGTGATTACAAGGCAGAAACCAAATATGGTCTCGAAAGGAAGATAACAACAAGAACTAGAAAAACTCATTAGCATTAAACAAGTTTTCAATTGGGGTTATGAAATTCACCAAATTGAACTGAGTTTATCTTTACTAAACTACAAAACTTGGACTATTCTAATAATAATCTCTCAATTAGTTTATGTATTTTTTTTTTAATGTTATTAACTTTAGAGGAGATGCCCTTTGTTATTAGCATTATATTTGCTATAGTTTGTTTGCTGTATCTTATAACTTTTATTTTGTAATGACTCTATCCTTTTCTTATCAATGAAGTAATCAGTTTAGAAAGAAAAAAATAGTTAGACAATTTAATCTATATTTTATTTTATAACAATGAATTTTATAACATTTTCTCTTTTTTCCTATATCAAATTAAACAAAATTTTTATTTACAATTTTTTTATATAAAAAAATTTCAAAGTTATATAGACAAGTTGTCTGAAACTATAAGGCCTTGCAATAGACTACAAGGTCTTGCAATTGATATTGTAAGCTCTTGCAAACAAAATGCAATATCTTGGTTTAAAAATTTAAAAAAAAGTCATTTAATATCATTTAACCATTACAATTAATGTCATTCCGTATAAACAACAACAAAAAGGAAAAAAAAAACGTAATGTTAACATTTATGGATTTTATTTAGTCACTATTTTATTATTGCTGATATGGTAAAAGTGTTATAGAAACAGTCCATTTATGTTCTTCAGCTTGTATTATCTTTACACGTTCTTAAGATTTAGCTTACTCGATGACTAATTTACATTATAGCACATGTTTAAATTCATTAAGGAAGCTCTTATTCTCTTATGTTCCATTTTTCCTATAGGTTAAGATCAAGTCTTGGTAGTGTGCTTGTAACCTTTATGTTTTGTCTGATGGATTCTCAATTGATAGCCAAAAAACTAAAAATAAATGTCATGTGAATGGCTGAACGATCATTTTTAGTCGGTGTTTTATACTATCACTTGGTTTCAACTATTACTCTATTAGGATGATCAAAAAAATATCATATAAAAATCTTAAAAATTTGGAAGTCCCTAGGAAAAATCTATGCCTTAATAGGTTGTATCGAAGTTTAGCCATGTAAATATACAACAATTGATTCTAAACCACAATCCCAAAATTCATGCAAACTTAAAAAAAAAAAAAAAAAAAAAAAACCTAAATTTGCACAGTGAAAACATTAAAAAAAACTAAAATATAAAACTTTACATACATGTGCAGTGGAAACGACAACAACGGCAGTAGAAACGATGACAATGAAAACTAAAATCCAAAACTGGAATGGCAAAAGTGGACAAAGAAGGCAATGAAAACGACGAATCTCAACCTAGACAAAAATGCAACGGGCTATCAACGACAGTAGAGACTCGCGTTATAAGAATTCATGACGACAACAAATGTGGACCTCACCTTGCGAAGAACGTGGACCAAAATCGTTTATAATTTGAGTGTAACTCGAAGGCGGAGAACAGGGAAAATAGAAAAGGCAAGAGAAAAAAGAGAAAATAAAAGAGAAAAAGGAAAAAGGTAAAACTGTTATGAAACACGCGTGTCTCTAATATGGTTTCAATTTTATTTTTGTTTAAATCTGAGTTGAGTTAGTTAAATGAGTCAACTCACTTAACCATCCAGTTAACCTCCCAAGTACTATTTTTATAATATATAAAAAACATACATTACTTTTGTAATAATTGATATTTCATACACCAAATTAGATAATTTTCCTCAAATGAGCAACTCAATCTAGCTTAGCTCAAGGTTGATTTAATGAGTTCATGAACTAAAAAAATTCAGCTCACTTAACTCATAAACTCAAATAAGCTACTCACTTAGTTCATAAGTAGCTCGCAAGTTCATTTAATAAAATATCATTATCAATGATCATAATTAAAAGATAATATTTTTACTTATTTTTTTTCCTTATTTTACAAAAATATAATATTTATACTAACATTTTTGTATATAAATATTTTTTAGTTTTATTTTTTAGAAGAGCAACTTATTTAAAAGTAAAATGAATTAAACTTAACTCGCATAAATTTAAATAAGATGAGTTGAGCCGAGTTAGCTCAAGTCATTTAACACATCTAGGCGAAAGTACGAGGGAATGTATAAAGAAATGTCCTTAGCATTCCTCTTTTTGTTATTTTATGTATGTGAAGATCGAAGATGAATATGGAACCTAGGAGTACCAAACAATGTTTTTGGTTGATTAAAAAATTGCAAAGTAGAACAAAGAAGAAAGAAATGAGAAAAGGGAAGAGAAGAGAAGAGAGAAGAGAGCTTACCATGGTCGTCGATGGAAGAGAAAAGACTAGGATATCCAACATAGTAGTTCTGTTTAGGGCTAAAATCAAGATCAAAAGTGAACTTAGAATTATGATATCAAAACCTTTTCATTCTTTAAGTTTCAAAAACCATTAAAAATATGTGTAAAAATTATTTTGTGGTGTATAGACAAATTTTACTATTTTAAGATTTTAGTAATTAATTTGTGTATTTAAAAGGTGTACATATAGAGGGGGAAAAAACAATTTGTATATACAAATTTCCACTTACAAACTTTAATTAATTCTAAAATTTGAGAAAAAATAACTCAAACATTACAAGCATTTTCAAGATATTAAAGTTTGTTAGAAAGTCCATGATAGACCGTTATTTGAGGTAATTAACCAGCATAGAAACCTCAATTATTCTCCAAAAATATTTGCGTTTGATGGAAAAAGGAAAAAAAATAAAAAAAGGGTCATGATCCTGGCTAGGGCTGATCAACATAGGGTGAGATTAATAATAACCTTTTGGAATATTATTTCATGTTATTGTTTGATGAACAATGGCAAAACAATCTTTCACTCGTTATGTGGAACAAGAGCTAGGAAAGTTCCCATATCTTTTGGTTTATGCAGTGCTTGAATGGACATTAATAATTTTAATTTTAATTTATGGGTTTGTTGCATTTGTTGCCAATGAATTTGCCAAGTTCTTTGAACTACAAATCCCTTGTTTGTTATGTACTAGGATTGATCATCACTTGACGGTTGATAGGAATTATTCAGATTTATATTATAATGATTCCTTATGTAAGTCTCATAAGAAGAATGTTTCATCATTAGCATATTGTCACAATCATAAGAAACTATCTGATATAAGAAAAATGTGTGAAGCATGTCTTCTTTCCTTTGCAACTGAGAAAGAATCTAATTGTGATACATACAAGTCACTTGTTGGGATTTTACATAAAGATCTTGAGTGCTTTTTTGAGGATGATCATCACCAAATTCAACTTATTTTGCCTTCTTTTAGGACAAAAGATCATGAAGGTATTGAAGGTGATCATAAAAGTAGCATAAATACATGTTCTTGTTGTGGACAACCTCTTAAGGTTAAATCTTCATATGCTAAGGGGACACATAATGCTAACTTGTTTTCACAAGCTCCAACTCCTTCTCCACAAGCACCATGGATGACAACTACGAAAATCATCAATGATAATCGAGGTTTCGAATTGCCTAACATTCGCCATTTAGAACTCAAATACAATGATTATAAGAATTTTGAGCTTACTGAGGTGGAAGAAGGATCAAATGCCATAAATACTCATCCACAATGTGAGTATAAATATAATTTTGTCTTTCTTCGTATGTAATAATAAATCATGTGTCTATTTAGTTTTATGAAATTTAAGTTGAAATCATTTTCGTAGTAAATGATGCAATAATCCTCTAGCTATTATAGTTAAAACACTTAGGTCTTTGAGACAGTTTAGTGTACTAACTTTGAAAAAATGACACAAGCAAATGGTCAATTTTATGTTTTTGTTTATTTTTATTTTTATTTTATCAACTACATTTGAAAATAAAAGTGTTTAACATGAAAAACTGATTAAGCAGTTGTTTAAAATAAAATTTTAAAAAATAGAAAAATAAAGAAAAACATAAAAATTGATCATTGCTCTTGTGGAGTCAATTTTTCAAACACGGTGGACTAAAATATCTGCTCCATTTCATGAAGTTACTGGACCTCTACGGTCACTTGCCTTTATTATTATTATTATTTTTACAAATTAAAATTTTAGTATTATTGTTAAAATTCTTGAAATCAATTATTAGCAGATGGTGAAGAATTGAATGAAGATTCCAATAAGATACCTAATTTCATAAGAGGGAATAAGTTCTTTGGAATACCACTTACAGATTCAGCCCAAAACAGTCCTAGATATTGTATGAGGATTACAAGGAAATCAACACCATTAGAGAAAACAGAGGTTTGTTCAGAACAAATGGAGGGTATTATTGTAAATGAAGCAGATAGTGATTCAATTTTGAATCATTTGAAAAAAGAAGTTCGAATGGATAGAAAGACACTCATAGATGTATGCATGGAATTAGATGAAGAAAGAAGTGCCTCAGCTGTGGCAGCAAATAATGCAATGGCAATGATAACAAGATTACAAGCCGAGAAAGCTGCCGTTCAAATGGAGGCCTTACAATATCAAAGAATGATGGAGGAGCAAGCAGAATATGATCAAGAAGCATTACAATCTACAAATGACTTGCTTATCAAAAGAGAAGAAGATGTTAAAGTTTTAGAGGTTGAATTACAAGTTTATAGAGATATATATGGAAGTTTAAGTGAAGAACAATTAATTGCTTGCCAAAATATTGGGGCTGAAGCTGATGAAGAATGCCAAAAGTTTCAATCACTACATTATTCATCTTACAATGGAACACCTGAATGTGGAAACTCTCCTTTTGGCCTTAGAAATGAAGAAAAAATTAGTCAATCTTTTAAATTTTTTAATGGTGGCAAGAGTACCTATCTTTTGGGTAGGCTAAATAATTTGAACAATAAAAATCAATTGTCAGAAAATGGAGATCATTTGTTGCAGCTTAGCACTAATAGTACTGATATTGATTTGATTGCTCATGAGTCATGAGATGGGTAATTTATATGAACTAAAAAATTCCTAGTGCAATAATATTGCATTTTTCACAAGCATCTCAAAATATTTAGGACTCATAGACGGTTCTTTGTAGTGATATAATTTCAATTTTGTTGAATTCGACTTTCTTTCTTTTTTAATGTAATATTTGTACTTTGTCTTTTTGTTTTTATTCAATCAAATAAAAATTTGGATTAGTTGAAACAAAATGTGAACACAAGTTATTAAAATTTTGAGGATCACGGTAATTTTCATGGCCGAAAGTAATACATGTAATCCTAGAATTAGGACTTGGTTTACAAGACTAAACCGTTGAATGCACCAAACAAAGATGGCTTGAAAAGCTTTACTTAGGTATAATAGCTAATTTAACACGAGCACTTAGCAGTGTGCTTATATGCTTATTTTTGTACTGAGAATTATTTTTTAAAAGCTTTATGTAAAGGCTCGCTTGATCTCAAAGGGCCTTGGATAGGTCGAGCAAACATAGGTATCACTTCAATCTCAACTTAGGGTTGATTTTTATTCAAAGTGAGTTCTGCTTTTCTATCGTTTGAAAGAATGTTCAATTGCTCGAGGACCCATGGCCTATCCAGCATTTGATCACAAACTCTTGGTGTACTTTCTTCAAAGTGAAATTTGGCTTATTTGTTCGATCAAGATGATGGGCATGCATTGATCACAAACTCGTGGATCACTTTCTTCAATTTGTGTTAATGCAATGCTTGATCGATCACAATTGGTCTCCTACTAAAAGTTTTACATGCTCAATCAATCGAATTACCGATCAAGATCATCAGTTTTAACACATTACAATTCTAAGAACGACCAAACATGGTTTAAATATATAGATAACCAAATGTTTTTAGAGTACCTTCTAATTGAATGGATTCCAGGTGAGAATGAACGCTTAGCACTTGGGTCGAGAAACAAAAACAGATCCATGATAAGTTCTAAACATTCATGGTAACTTCCTCGGTCCTCATCCAGGATGCTTTATATAGAAAATTTCTGACTTTCAACAACCAAGAAAGAAAATCCAACATCCCTGAAATGTAACAAATTGACGTTCTTATGATTTTTTTCACCAGATCATTAAATTAGTACTAATATTGCATTCTTACCCAGAAGAAACTTCAATTTAAGGTAGCTCAGATTAGTGGACAATCCGTCGATCATTGCTTTAACTCTATAATCTGAAACCACAATAAAATCTTATTGTTAAGAAAATTCACTTGTTCTATCCTGCAAAAAATGAAATTTTAAATCTTTAAAATTATTTATTTATTTTTTCCAAATCCTGTAAAGATAAAAAAAAAAAAAATCAAATCAAAAGGCTTTTCCCGGTTAGGAAAAAAAAAGTTTATTTGAAGCCACGGACGGGGAAATGAAATCCAACAGCTAAAACTGACACCGAACATTTCATTATATACCGGTTAACTTTTATCATATTACGATACCAAATTACCAATTGCCTTGTAGTGTAATAGTATATGTGAGAACTAAGAGGGCATGAGCTCGAACCCATCATTATATCTGTGGGAGAGGATGTGGGTGTCGGTGTGCGTGTTGTTTCAAAAAAAAAAAATTTACCATATTGAGATTTCAACCGAGGAGAAAGGCCATATATTGCATATTTGGCATAGGCTAGTAACCGCACTTGCTGGGGGGCACCCAGTTTGTTGATATTAGACCTAAGAAGCCCACTGAAAGAGAGAAGAAAACACGAGAAAAACAGTAATGAATGTGAAAATGACCAGCCAAACTAATTATAAAGTAGATTGAGCTCTCTTTCTTACTCTGTGCGTAATATTGTGAAAAAATCAGGTGGCAACAATTCCATGAATGAAGATATGTCCTCCATTGTTAAAGACTTCAGCTCTTGCTTCAAATTTCTTTTCTCTTCAGTTGACATCCCCCTTCCAAGACCTGATTTACTGCCATACATGGTCACAAAAAGAGTTCGTTCAAGAGGAACTACCGCTGTAAAATTAATCTGAATCCCATTTATTAGCTGGCAAATAAAAATATTGATCTCAACTCCAGGGGGTCAGTAGCATTCACAGGTTACAAACGACTTTATCATGAATCACTTCTTAAAATAAATCTTTCTTAAACTTCATGTCAACCCGTAAAGTCCATTTTATAAAGTTAACATTAGCCTGTATTGATTATGCAAGATCTTATGCGAGTCTAGTTGTTTGCCTTTTCTTGATATTTACATGCTCAAAACTTATACTACTAATTCAAAATAACATACTAAAGGAAAACCAAAATTACCTGTCAATTGTTCGTCCAGTAAAAATAACTGGGAAGTACTTAGAGTACTTACCAACACCAAATTGCTCACCCAAAAATTGTATCTTATTTGAGTCTAGAAGAGTCAAAGCTTTCCAAAGCTGGCAATAGTTCAACCTAAATTCCTCATCCAATTGTTTGTAAACTCCATGATCTAGAAGAACTGCATCGTTTACCCATGAAACAGAGTTAGGCATCTCATATGCCTGAGACATATCTCAAGGAATTTCTGTCCAGATAACAAGAATAAAAACACTCCCATATGAATCGCACAAAATCTATCAGGACATACCTAATGAAAACCCGTTCTGGCCTTCGGAAGAAACTAGTATGTTACCAGGGTGAGGATCACCGTGCACAAAACCATGCACAAAAATCATTTCAGCAAACACTTCAACCAACGCTTTTGCAACCTGCACTTGATGAAAATAAGGACATTATTATTTAACACACGTTAGGATTTATCTTCTTGTGATATTTAATATCCCTGAGGATTGCAATTTATCTTATTTCAAATTTCAATAGTTATTAATTAGGTTTCATTGTTTGATCTTGTTTCAAAATAAAGACCCATAAATAAACGTAAGAGACTAAAAGTAATGTATTGAATTCAGACTTGAATGTTGAATTTTTATCTCATAAGTTTCTTCCCCAATTCTGAATTCTTCTTAGCCCCTTAACTTTGTTTTCTATTTGTTATCCGCTTTTCTATCTCTGTCAACTATTCCCATCCTGTTTCACATTTAGTATTACAATTACTAAATAAGAAATCCACATTAGTACTACAATTACTAAATAAGAAATCCACATTAGTACTACAATTACTAAATAAGAAATCCACATTAGTACTACAATTACTAAATAAGAAATCATCTTAGACTATTCACTACCGTTACAGCTACACACGTTCAAGATAGAATCCGCAATGCTCAATATTCAAGAAACATCTGAGAATTTCATAAATTGTCTCCTAATTTGAACATATTCAAGCTTAATGAGAAAATTCTCCCTTATTATTAGGGATGACAATGGATTTCTTCTTGTCTGATCCATCTGGAAATACATATGGATTGCATTCATTTTCATCAGGGGAACAAAACAGATCTGACCTAGAATTTGATCCGTGTATCAACCAACATTCAAATTTTGACACTGATGATTTACTTACTATTTGTTTTATTACTATATTTAAAAAATAAAAATAAAATAAAAAATGACGTCTCTTCCATTGTGATCAGCCAAAGATCCTACCAAATCTGATTTCACACAGATCAGTCGAAATTTGATCCATTTAGATCTGATCCATAGCAAATTCATGGATCTCCGTGATCTCTGATCCAATGGATTCTTTGCCAACTTACCTACTCTAGATTCCTTCACCTATCAAAGCTCATAAGCACACTAAATGCACTAGAGAAAATTGGCGATGCAAAGGATAAATGTTACCCATCAACAACCCACCCCAACCCATACCTACCACTCAACCCTAAACCTTTTCTGACCACCATCAACTGTTTCTCCAGACAGAAAATGCTACTTTCTGCCAATAATATTCAGAGAACAAGTAAAGTGCGTTAACCTACCAAACACATACCCAAGCGTTCTTTAGCCATCACCCATGTGAACCACCACTCCCACACAAACCCCTGCTTTTTTCAACAATCACCGGTAGCTTCATCTACCAGAAAATCCCAACTGTAGCAATTTTTTGAGAAAAATTTGACAAAAAATCCTAATTTCTCCGGCCTAACCATTACAGCATGTTTCCTACACAGAACTTTATGAACAATCATAAGTTTGATTGTGAAGTTGGACCGTATAGTATGGAATAAAAATTGTATAGCAATGCAGAAATTTTAAACCAACAAGAGATGTAGATCTAAAATGTATTAGACATAACTTAAATGTTTGAATTTTCAATTCTAAACTTATGTTTCTTTAACTATTTCTTTCATCTCAAATTAAAATAATGTTTTTTTATTTTTAAAATGTACAAAAAAATATATAAATAAATTAATTTTTATTTATTTAAATAATTTTTCTTAATGAATTTATTTTGATAGGTAAGAAAACTACATAGAACAAATTACATACTTTTTTTATTTTAGATGTAAATGATTTAGTAAAATATTTCTTCTCAATTTTATTCAATTATATTATACAGATTGTGACCAAGCATTGTACAGAATTTTGACTATATTTGACATTTTCAATACAGTGCACAAAACATATCGTTATAATTTAGAATTACCCTTCTTGAGTGATCAACCACTCATCTTAAGGGACACGTCCCTAATAGCAAATAAAAAAAATAAATTATGACTATTCTCCCTAATGGATTGATAATCTAAGTTAAAGACAACGATAATCACCTCAATTGTTGATATATGAGTTAATTCCCGAAAAAGAATGAGTTGGTATTTCACAATGTAGTTAAGAAAAATTGGTAAAGTTTTGAGCAAACAAAGTGGCTGCCATGTGGGAGAGAACAAATTTATGGCAGAAATGATATGAACAAATGACAAGAAAGGAGGAGATAAAACATTGTCTCTAAGAAATTGAACGGGGACTTAAACAAATGAGAATAAATGACATAAGTGTGTAATAAATGACATAAGTGAGAAAATTACAAAGATGTGTAATAGATTTTCATGGTTGAAATCTTAAACAACCTCTTCCTTCCCGAACACTAAACTTGCTAAATAACACCACTAGGCTCAATGAAGACGATGACAACAACACCCACATTTAGAAAACTTCAAAAACAAAAAAAATTGTGGATCCTATCATTATACTAAAAAAATCATACGATTTTCGTAATTTTAAGTTTTTCAAATCATCGTTCTCTAAAGAATAAACCATGGAGCTATATGTATAAGAAAACTTTTATGAAACATTTGTCTTTTTAGCTATAATTATTATTTTATTTTTGAAATTTTTTTACTCAGTAAAAAACGTGGACTCTCTACTTTTTAAAAAAATTACACTAAAAAAATACGTGTACTACATTTTTTGTGTGCCCAAAATATTGTTACTTCTTTACATTGAAAATTATGCTAAACTTCATCCACATTATAAATTTTCTAATATTCTCAACCTATACGGTGACTTTCCCTTAAAAACAATTGTAGAAAGTTGTAAAGAGCATAGTTTTATATTAATTTATTATTTGAAAAAAAAAATGACAAGTGTTGGGATGAGCCCAAGTGCAACCCAACCCAATGAGCACTAAATAAGCGTATAAACTCAACTGCTACATAAGCAACCATCAAATAACTAAGCACCAATCCCCTAATTATCTCATAAGAAATAATTAGAGACAAATATGTCCCCAATGTAAGAATAAGTCTATCTCCTCTAGTAAGTAACCGACAACAGGTATATCTTATCTCCAATATATATGCACCTTTTACACATTCACACATAAGTCTTAAGTGATAAGCCTCACCTTATGACATAACTCATAATACATAGCTCATATATTCTCTCTGTCTACACTTATCCCTATTATTATGGAATATAGGCTTCGGTCTCCTCCATCATCACCATTATTCGAACTGATTTAAGCATTAAAAGGCCAGAGGCCACTACACTTTGTGGTGGTTCGAGGTCCTAACGTGTTTTCTCTGTTTGCAAGTCCACAGCAAAAAGTATACTCTCATTCTAATGTTGACAAAAAACAGCATAACATCTTGTGTCATCTATGGGAACGAATTTTGTTCTACTATTTGACAACCTAAAAAAAGAATTTTAGGAGCCATTGTGTTCAAATTTGAGAAAAAGAATTTATTTCAATGCCCCAACTGAAGTTGCGTGAGTACCCAACGAAAATCTCCCGTGCAACCTCCATCCTCTATCTTCACAACAAAAAATGGATCCTCCCAATTTTGGAACTTCTGCTCTGTTAGGCGATCAAGGAATACCCCCAAACCCTTCACAACCTAACTAAGAAGAAGCACCACAGGTCCCCATTAATGGAGGATTCGACCAGCTTGTCGAAAAGGGACTTGGACTCAAGCCTGCTTGGGAGCATTGGAAAACACACTCTGGGTTGTGCTAGAACGCCTTTCTATCCAACACTTCGGGCTCTCCCAGCCGAACAGGCTCTAATCAACGACATGACCCATCCCGTCAAAACGTAAGCCCACTGGCTACCATAGCTAAGTCTCATACTGAATAAAGCCATCCGAACACCCGTCAATCAACGTTGGATCGTTTAGGTCCCATCCAACACAACTTGCATGCATGCCTAGAAGCCAGCAAGCAAGAGGACTCCACGCAAACTAGTGATACCGACCAAGCAGTATCTGCAGCCAAGGATCACCATCGAGATAGCCCCTCACAATACCCTATCTAACCATAGACAAGATCGCAGAACAACTACAAGAGGTACAACAAATGTTGAACAAAGAAAAACTCATAAACTTAACCGTCTCTACAAAATCCCCATTCATTCAAGTCCTAGCAATCCCTCTCCCTAACAAGTTTAGAATGCCTAACACTAGTAACTATGATGGGAAGGACCCTATGGAATACATAGAGAATTTTAAGGGATGGATGGACCTCTATACTTATGAAGATGCAGTGAAATGCCGTGCTTTTCAACTCACCCTAACAGACAAGGCCGAAAGTTGGTATCGCACTCTGAAGCCCACCACTATAAGGACATTTGCAAGGTTTGAAAGATAATTCATGTCTCATTTTTCATCAAGACGGAGCAGACTAAAACCAATCTCCCACCTGATGACCCTGAAACAAGGGATGTGTCCCTAAAAGACTTCTTCAACAGGTTCAACTCCGAAAAGATACAAGTACCAAACTATACAGACTCGATGGCAGCAAGCGCCCTTCATCATGCACTCCCCCAGAGTGCCTTTTGGCAAGACATGGCCAAAGATTTGCTCGCCACGTATGCCAAAGCTACGCAATTAATCAACACCTACCTAAATATCGAAGAAATGACCAACAACAGGCAAGATAACAGACAATCAGAGAAAAAGAATGTTAAATAAAAGCGAAAATAAGGGGACAGGCCTAAGCACCAAGATAACAAAAGATTCAAGACAGACCTAAGTGGTTATCACTAAGATAGAGATAGAAGTCCCAACCGCCCAAGGGCAAGTTTCCAAAACCACAACCCACTAACTACCCCACAGGGAAACATACTAATGCAAGCTAAAAACCATAATATCATTTAGTGGCCTAAGAAAATGAGATTCCCCGAGAAGGATAGATCTAAGTACTGTAGATTCCATCGAAAAGCTAGCCACTCCATAGATGACTACTTCCACCTTAAGGAAGAAATTGAAAAACTCATTAGGAAAGGATACATGAGAGGATACATTAGGAAATGATACATGAGAGAGTTCTTGCAGGACAATATGCAACCACGGTAGGCCACACCACTTAGAGAATAGGAACGGGCCCTAGAAAAGGAAGTTTGGGAAGTCCAAGTAATTGTGGGAGGGCCTACCAGTGGGGACTTCAACAATGCCCGAAAGGCACATGCTTGCCAGGCAAGCTCCAACTGAGAAATCATAAGCATCTTTAGCCCCAGCAAAGATCCAAGGCTGGCAATGCTAGAGATAACATTTTTTGATAAAAAGGCCAACAAATTGCTCCACCCACACTTTGATGCCCTAGTAGTCACCTTTCCGATTGCTAATATAAAACAACACTGAATTTTGATTGACACAAGCAACTGCCGATGTCGATGCCCTAATAGTCACTCTCCCAAGCCTGAAAAGAAATGCAACTCTCCTACCCACTCAAGCCAATAGCCACCCCATTGGTGGGCTTCTTCAGACCATCCCTAATGCCAAATGGAAGCATCACCTTGCCCGTCACACTTGAGCAAGGCACTAACTCCTCACAATAATAATCAATTTCCTGGTGGTAGATTGCCCCTCACCCGACAAAGGGATCCTTGGAAGACCCTACATGCAGTGCATGCCATGGCATTAACCTACCATCTCGCCCTCAAATTCCCAGCAAAGTCAGGCACTAGAATAGTCCTAGAAGAACAGAAGATGATAAGAGAATGCTACTCCCTGGAAGTCCACATTGGACGGAAATAACACCTCAACACCTACTATCAACAACAAAAAATGCTCCCACCTAGATTATAATTTTGACTTCCCAAGTTGTTAGACAAATAAGAGCCATAGTTGGCAAGATTTAGTTTTCTTTTTTTTCATGTAATTTTCAATTTTTGTTAGAGGAATAAAAGAAGCACTTGAGGTATGATAGCCTCCAAAAATAACTTTCTGCACTTGAATTCTTCGCTAATCTTCAGAATGCAAAGCGTAACGCCAAAAGGTAGCCCAAACTTGGCAAGGTCCATTGGGCATGACACCCAATAATATTTTATCTGTGACCCTGTCCCACGGACGGCAAGGAGCAGTGGATCTACAGACTGCGCTCCCTATCACACGCAAAAAAGGGGGCAGCCAAGCTAATGTGCCACGAGTGAATAACATCCCTATCATAGGAACTACCTCGCATGGCTTTTAGCGAGCACAACTTTAATCTCTAGGACTACACTCCCTTCATGAGTTGCAAAGGGAGAGGGAGCCTGGCTAGTACACCAAAAACAGGCTACAATTCTATGATGGGCTCTACACCCCGTGAACGACATCTCTAATGTACATCTTTAATCTCCATGATTCCACTCCCCCCACGACTTGCCCTGGGAGTGAGCCCAACTAGCACACCAAAAATGGGTTGCAACCCAATGATAGGCTCTGCACCCCGTGAACAATACTTACCATGCTCAACATTATCTCCAAGACTACCTCCTTTCACGAGTTGCACTGGGAGTGGCAGCCCAGCTAGTGCACCATAGACGAGTTGCAACCTGACAATGCGCTCTACACCCTGCAGATGACATCTACTAAGCGCAGCTTCACTACTCCAGTTCGAACTCCCTAGAGGGAGAAGAAAACTGCAGTGCACGAACAAGAAGTTCGGCACAGAGACCACAAGTCCTGATAAAAGCATATACGTCTCCACAGGAACAACAATCACCACCTTCAAAAGCTCAAAAAAATTTCTAAGTTGAAAACTTCATACTTGGTACGCTTGCATTGGTCCTACTCAGCAGCATGGCCTGCAGCTCAGCCTAATGAGAGTTGAATAAGCGAATAAGTCCAACTGCTTAATAAACAACCATTAAATAACTTATTACTAAATATTCCATAATTATCTCAAGAGATAATTAGAAAGAGATATGCTCTCGATGTAAGAATAAGTCTATCTCTTTGAATAAGTAACCAATAACAGATATATCTTCTCCACTATATATATGAACCTTGTATATATTCACACATAAATCATAAGTGATAAGTCTCACCATACGACATAACTCATAATACATAGCTCCTATATTCTCTTTGTCTACACTACTCCCTACTATCATGGAGTTGAGATTTAAGTCTCTTCCATTATCGTCATTACCCGATCTAATTTAAGCATCGGAGAGCCAAAGGCCACCATATCTCGTGCTGGTCCAAGGTCCTAACAAGGAAAAGCGCACTCACATTCTAATGTTGAAAAAAAAAAGCATCAACAATATGATTTGCAATTGCAAAATATCAGTACAAGAAAGGACAAAGTTATCGTAAAACAAACCTTGATTGGATCAATTCCCCTTTCCTTTAGATATAACATGTCATCAACCTGTCATCTAACTTTGTATTAATATCACACTTTATGACAACATTAAAAGTAAAATAGCATTGGACCATAAATAATATATAGAAGGAAACGTATAATCAAATTATGAATAACTATGGAGTATCATGTATCAAGATCCATTATGTTACCTGTATGTCATACTCCTCACGTTGCTATAGTAGTCACTAAAAAGGCCTTACTTTAAATTATATTTTGGTCTCATGTATATCAGCCAGCTAAAACTTTTTGTTTTATTTCGCTTAAGACTTGGGCAATGGAGATTTGTTTCTAGCAAGTACCTCCTATAATGAAAGCATATAAATTTTTTTAAAGTAATATGATTCGATTTGAGTTCAATCCATTATGTTTCTTTCACTTATTAAATTATCAGTTCTTTTTTCATGGAAAAAAGGTGAGCAAAGAAGGCATTTTGGAAATTTGGATACATACCCAAAATGGACACACCAAGAAAGAAATTCCACATCAATTGTTCTTTCTCCTCTAAAATATAATTTCTCTTTCTTAAATCCTAATTACTATTTATCTTCCTTTGGTACTACATCAGGAATAATAAGAAATCTTCCAAATTTGACATAAGTGCAGAAAATTAAACCATGCACACTGACGAATATATACCTTATGTCCCTTGTGAAATTGCATAGTTAGAACCTCGTTTGTAGTCAAATCCTGAAGAGATGTATCAACTTTCGGTTCAGAAATATAAAATAAGCAAAAACTTCAAACAAAAATTTGAATATTTCTAAGCATGCCCAGTCGTCATACCCAAAATACACGAGGAACCTTGACCAATTTGTTATTTCTTAAGTTAGTGGCACATTTCTCTGAATTCCTACCCTCCTGGACAAAATCTGTGAAACCATTAAGGAAAATAAGCCTCATCTGTGGACATAAAGACAATCACCAGTAAAATGTGCATAATTCAAGAAAGGCATCAAGAGACAACATCTATATCCGAATGTTATGAAACTTTCTAGTTAGTACTAAAACCATAGATTTAGTTTAAATTTACTGATTTTACTATTTTTTTTGTATTAACTAACTACTTTATGTATAGATTACTTGCAATCAACTTCTTCAATGATATTTATAGTCCAATTGGCTGGAAATTAAGAAGTTATTTAGCCATATATACAATGCAAATGAGTTTTTTTATGATGCTTTGGATTTTTTCAAATCACAAGAGTGAATGAACAAGAATATATAATTTGGTTTTCCAGCAATTTGGACGGGAAATCTCATCAAAAAAGTAGATTGAAACAATTCTTATTTCTAAAGTAGTCAGTTGATATAAAAAATAATAAAAATAGCAAGTATAGTACCAAATAAATGGTCATGTAAGATCTGAATTATGCACAACATTAACTGCCTTCTAGAAGTATAACAAACTAAAACTAGAAAACTAAAATAGAAGTTTAGTGAACAAGTCTTTAAACTAAAAGAATTAATAACAGGGACGGTTACCATAGCCAACAATAATTAGCAATTGAAACTCCACAAAATCCAAGAGCCTTCTGAGCCAATAATTCTAGTGGTATAAATGCCAAGAACATTAAAACTCACCAAGTTCCACAGATATAGCCTTCACAAACTCAGTTACCAACCAGTCAAACCTGTATTCTGGTAAAAACTACCAGTGAAAAACGTATTTATATTTTAAAAGGTAAACAAAGAGTTCTCATGCAAATATAAAGATATTCTGATAAAGATAAATAAAACAGTATAATTAATAATTAGCAACTGAGAATCATGAACTGCTAGGAGACTCAGTACACACCCATGCAACAGATTTTGAAAGGAAAGACATGGTTTGGGTATCTAGTTTCATTTGCTGCTCCAACCCAGGGTATTGCACCTGCCACAGTAAAACACCTTCGACCGGTTACCAAACATGTAAATCAATCCTAAACCAGAGAAAATTAAATCTTTCGACCAGAAGTAAGCATATAGAAGAGAGAACAAATATAACTTCTTTTTATCTCCTCTAAATGCATACCTAAAAATTTGCACCATGATAATATTGGACCATAATTCGAAGACTAATAAAAAACTATAATACTAGGGTATCCATCATGTTTACCAACAATACCTGTACTTGTTGAATAACTTGGTAAAATCATCTTTAAGACAACAATAAGGTTAGGATAGACTCAACAGTAACAAAAACAGTTTACATTTAAGCAGCCAATGTGCGTTGCTATTGCCTAAAGCAACATCTCTATCTGGTTGAATACAAGTATCCGTAGAGTAGTCTACTTTCTAATCAGAAAAGTGGGGCCAAATAACTAGAATGAGGACTTAAATGCAATTGATATTGATCTCTAACTACCCAAAACAAAGGCTGGGTTCAAGATAGGAAAAGGGTATCCCGGTACCTCATAGATTTGACAGAACTAGCAAGGAACCTCAGGAAATGTTAAAAATAAAAGGATAACAAGAAAATCCTATAATAGAAAGCTGGACAAGACATAAAATGACGATCATCAAGTCAATTTTTTTGCACATCAATAATAGAACCGTAAAGAGATTTCATTTAATCTTGTGCCCTTTTCTTTAGTAATTAGTCTAATTAGTGTAAACTAAGTAATAATCAATAGAATAGCTAGCGAACACATAAGAAACGTTTTGAGGAAAGGCACCACGTTAATTCACCAATGATACATATATCAAAAGACAATATGATTAGTTAAAAACAGTATCATCACCAACCTTAATTGCCACTTCTTGAAAATCCTTCAAAACTGCTCGGTGCACTTGAGCAATGGATGCAGCAGCAATAGGATGTTCATCAACAGACAAAAATCTGGATAACACAGAAACTAGTAAGTGAAACTTTTATAGATTTCAACAAACGAAGTTTCATACCAGAAGAGCAAATTAAACAAAGCTCAAAGCACTTAACAAGCCAATGTGTCTTATAAAAATTGACAGAATAATATTAAATTTATTCACTGTACAGACAACAAAAACTGAACAATTATCAAGAAGCTCGAAATCCCAACATTGCAATCTCCATTCACTACTTTAAGAGCACTCATTTAACTAAATTAAGGCTTAAATTTACGTATTAGTCCAATGGGGAATATACATAAAATAAAAATAAATCATTTTCTTAAAATAACCTAAGAATAAGCAATAGAAATATGCACACGCACATGCACACACACATTAACCTACCTCCTTCCAGTTGGAGCATAGTTACCACACATGTCTATCTTGAACAATTAAACATGAAAAGAACTTCCAATAACGCCATGAGTCATAAGGTTAACTAGTTGATTAACACTCTAGTTGATTAACACTCTAGATGTACGGAATCTTGATAACACTAAAATCCAAGTTGTCCATGATGTAGTTTATGTCAAGTCATTGTGCTTTGTTTGGTCATGTTGCACCAAATTATTAGCAGTCTTAATTTTTGCAAGATTATCACATAATATAACCATAGGCTCCTTGGGGCAACAAAAAAAAAAGCTCATTTAATAGAATCTTCCACCAAGAAGTGTTTTGTAATAGCATTGTATTCAACTTCTTCACTAGAGAGCAATTCCACACTCTGTTCTTAACGCCACTTACCTCCAACAAATGAAAAATATCATAAAGTAGGGTTTCTATCCACCTCAAAACCCGCAAAGCCAAAGTCGATGTAACTCGTGATGTTTAAGTGCTCATTTTACAGAACAACATGAACTAAGATTCGATTCACAACATAAATTGCAAATTGTGCATGAACTATCTCACCAATCTAACTGTGTTTAACGAATCAAGTGTGAGACAATAAATCAATTTTCCTATTAATTACTGATACCCTTCCTTAATAGTTCGGGTAGAATGAGATGGATGGTTAAAATTATAGTTCCAATGAGAGAGAAAGGGTCCTTTTTTCAACTAAGAAACTTTAGTACTCAAGAAATACTTAAACTCCTTAACCAAGTAGCTATCTAGTAATTCTATATCATTCAAATTTCATGTAAGGTAATATCGCCACTATCTCTATTATAAGAAAGAGACAGTTGCCCGAGCATAATTAAAAAATCATACTCCATCGAGCAGCTTAACCTACCAAGTCATGCCTTGTCTGACTATTTCAGTTCATATAAGGCCTCCTTCAACCTGCATACTTCCTCCTTCAAATGGCAACCCAGAGGAGCCATATACCTCCTTTGTGAACTCACCATCCACAATCCATATTAACAACAATAGAAAGTATAATTCGAATAGTGTTCATCTTGGAAACCACAAAAATATCTCCTAATAGTCAATCTCGTAAGTCAGAACATATCACTTGGCCATTACTCTAGTATTCTTCCTCTCCACTATTCCATTTGAATGGAAAATAGAAAATTTAGAACTGGACGAAAATGCAATGATTCATTTGGAGTCAATTTCTTCCACTATACTATGAAGAAATCTTATTTCAACAATATCAATCCCTCCAACAAGGATCACATTCTTAACGAGAATATACCATTGAGTGCTATAAACTCAAGTACAATAGGCTAAAATAGAAACTCGAGTGATTCATCGTTACTTGATGAATTTGAGAACAAATGTAAGAAATCTGGGAGAGTTGTAACCCTGCTAGGTAGCAAGAGTTGACAAACTTGCAATGACGGTCGAACTGCAGCAAAAGTCACTTGGAGGCTGCTCATCTCAAAGTGGAAGAAGTCATAATCAGTTAGAAAATAATTGAAATCCAAGAGAATCAATGCAAAAATCTTGTACAGCACTACACAACCAGTTGTTGTTCGCCAAAGTCGCAGTCAAGTTCAAGGTTGTATGGTAGGAAACAATGGTGATGGAAATAGTTCTAATCCATCTAAATTTAGTGGACAGCGAACAATATACTATAAACGTGGTAAAGAAGGCCTATGATTGTAGAAAGGATCAAAGCAACCTTTTAGTGGAAGAAAGAGAAGATATTAACAATTTGAAAGAGTCACTAGTCAAAGAACAAAGTGAAGGGGCTGCTACAATTTAATGAAGAAGACGTCACATATGAAAATTAAGTATAGTAGTAGGTCGTAGAATGTTAACTCCTAAGTTTTAGATGGAGATTAGTAGAGAAATAGCATATTCAAAACAGCGTCTACCATAAGGGTGTTTGCAATTTTATCGTAGATAGGGTAAGCTGTGAGAACCTTGTGTCAAAAAAGATGGTGGAAGAATTGAATTTAGAAATGATACCAAGACAGTATCAAATAGTTGGTTCAAGAAAGGAGATGATTTGCACGTAAAACATCAATGTTTAGTCCCTTTTCTACTGCAAGACCCCATTCAAACAAAGTTTTATGCGACGTGATGGAAATGGAGGCACGCCACTAGTTAGGAAGACCATGGAAAGTTGACAACAAAACCATTAACACCATGGAGAAAAAAATGTTTATACCTTCTACAAGAATGTCGTCAAAATTGTTATTGTCCCAATGAAAGATGAAGATATTGACAAGCCTCGCAAGGAGCATCAAGATTCTTATCTTAGTGCTCGCTGCTTTTTGAATGATTTAAGTCTAACCAAGTTGCATTCATGCTAAAGTTTCGCCTGAAATTAAGGGACTGCTCAAGGATGTTTTCCCAATATAATTCCCTGGTGGTTTGCCTCCAAAGAAAGATATTCAAAATTATATTGATCAATTACCCAAAGCTGGCCTAACAAACCTGCCGCATTATAGGATGCATCCAGAAGAGCATGAAGAAATCCAAAAGCAGGTTGAAAAGTTGCTGCAAAAGAAGTTAATTAGGGAGTCAAAGAGTCAATGTGTATTTTCAGCGCATAACTCCAAAGAAAAGAGGCACATGGAGGATGTGTGTCAACAGCAGGGCAATAAATAAAATAACCATCAAGTATTGATTTTAAATCCCAAGGTTGGATGATATGTTGTATATGTTTCATGGAGCAAAGGTCTCCACCAAATTAAAATTCGAGATGGTGACGAATGGAGACGGCTTAAAAAAAAAGGCCTCTACAAATGGATTGTGATGCATTGGCTTGTCAAATGCACCAAGTAATTTCATGCACTGAATGAACCATGTTCCAAAGCCATTTATTGGAAAGTTCGGGGTCGTCGACTTGAACAATATCCTGATATACAACCCCTGAAGAAAATCACATCTCCAGCATCAAAGGGAAGTACTAGAGACGCTGCAGGGTGAAAAACTTAATGGCAATTTAAAGAAGTGCCATTTTTCACACTATCACTATTGCTTTTAGGCTATATCATCAGAGTAGCGGGTATTAAAGTTGATGAAAGGCTTTATGCCAACATTTTCTAAGGTATAAACAAAAAGTTTGCCGAATTTTTCCTAAGGTTGTAATACAAATCATTCTATATTTTTCCTCAGCAAGAGAGCTCGATAACTTACGCCTCTTGGAAATCATGTTTCAGATTGCGCATTAATACTTCTTGAATAGCTTTGAAGTGACAAGGAACAGCCTGTAAAAAGTACCCAAAGAATGACCAATCAGTACAGTGCATCTGTTGTCTGCATAAATGCATATAAGGTATATAAAATATATAAATCACATTAATTCAGAGACCTGATCTTGTAATGAAGAGAGCGTAGATGAGTACTCTTTTGGAACCTGTCGCATTGCAGCTACAAACTGACCTGCTTTGACATAGAATCCTTTATTGGCTTCACATAATTTCAAAATCCTCTTTGCTGAGCGTAAATGAACCTAAAAGCCACCATGATTGCACCAAGTTTAAAGCACCCTAATTATTGGGATGAATTCGATTGTCTTTTAACTATATATGACAGTAGTATTCCCTTTTAGTTGTAACACAAATAAGATTGTCTTTCAATTATATATGACAGAAAAAATGTTTAAAACAACATTTTTTAAAGAATAAAATCACTTTTTTAATTTCTTCCTCCTATAATATGCTATATTTTAATTCAATTTTTGACTTCTTTAATACTAAATCCAATTATAACAAATTTAATAGCTACTATTTTATATTTTTATTGCTATATTTGTTCACAAAATCTTTCCCTACAAGTATAAATTTTGAGTCTCATATTATTAACTACTAGTATAAAAAAATTACTCATAGTTTACATTAGTAGAAACACTTTTGAAAAGTATCATACTTCACTAAAATGGTAAATATTAGTCCCTTAATTTCTGGTAGTCCACCATTAGTCTGCTATTTCTTTGGAATGTATGCATAAATTTAATGTTACTTCACCAGAAAAAAGGAAAAACAAAATCTACGGTAAACTAAGAGGGATAAAATCGTCATTTCATAGTCTACAAAAAAAAAATCCCTATGCATGATAAAAATTTGCAACCAATTTTGCATTTATTTAATATCATTAGATAAAATTATCTAAAAATATGAATTATTTTTCAAGATAAATCTGTCATATATAACCATATAAGTATGTAAGTATTGTGGGGACAAATTCTTTTTATCATTTCTCATTTTATTAAATGAGAACACTTGCCCCTCATTAAAGACAAGTGCAAGAAATTGAAGTATGTGTACTCCGTCCAGCGTGAGCATTACAAAAATTACAATTACTAACCTCAGACAATTCGCGGCGATACTTTTCGGAGCCTACTGGAAGTTTATGTAAAGAATACTTGTAGTCGACAGCATTGACAGTGATCTGCGATGATTATCGTAAACATATTAAAAGAATTAATCTATATAATTGATTAGAGTATTTGACTATTTGATAAAGAAATTCAGGGAAAGGAGAGAAACGGACAACAGAAACCGCGCGAGCCGAGCGAATAACGCCATGGAAAGCTGTATGAAGTTTCTCGGGAAAGCTTAGGAAAATTGGGGAAGAGTCATTGGAAATTGAGATAAAATGCGGTTGGTAAAATTGGAGACTAAGACCAGTGCCTGTAAGTAGGCAGAGAGTGGTTTTTGCCATGCCCATCCCGTAAGACAAGCTAACGTTTTTAGTTGGCTATCGTATATAGTTTGTAAATTGTAATCGTTTGCCTCAAAGAGCCGAGCCGGAAAACCTAGCTTGAGGTGAAGCCCTTAGAAGTTTTCTTTTCTTTTTCCTTTTTGGGTTAATTATGTTTTTTTTTTCCTAACGTATGTTTCTACTCACAACGTTTTAAAAGTTATATTATATTAATTAGTTAAATATGGATAAATAACTTTTTTTAATCCATAAATTATCTATTTGCTGTTAATCTCATTTAAGTTGAGCGGTAATTTGATAAATCATATCACTTGAGAGGGTAGTATAGAAAAACAAATTTTGGATAATTAGAAAAAGCTATGTTAGTAAAATGCTCCAAACCCATGGAGCACTACATTTGTCTAAGAAATTTTATCTAAAATGGGTCATTTGAAATATATAGTTTAAAAAATAGTCATTTTATGTTAAAATTTAAAAAAGGTAGCTTTTAACTTCCCACTTGATAGCACAGTATTAGCTGGTGTTTTTTTATTAAAAAAATAAGAGGCTTAAACATTTCAAGCGAACGAATGAACTCAATTTTCCACAAATAACGCATGAAATACTCTCACAAACTGACTTGAAGAATACGCAGAAAGAGATTTCGTCATTTTCAACTCTGAAACGCACGAAATATCTCCATTTTCAACTCTGCATTTCTCGGTAAGTATTTTGAATAAATGTGTTTTCCTTCACTTCATTTACGATGGTTGTAGTGATGGTTGAAACACATCCCTGCTCCATATCATTTTGCGCTTAGGAATGATCATTTCTTCTCAATAAAAACCCTTTCCTTTTTTATGAATTTTTGTAAAATGTTATTTTTTGGTATTCGACTTTTATAAAATGTTAGTTTTTGATATTGGAGTTTTGTAAATATGTTTGAAATACACGAGTATATTGGATAACTTTATTACTGGTATATCGTTGTCTTATTTTATAGTTATTCATGAATAACAGTATGACCTTTGAACACATTTTTGCCTGTGTATGCGTTCAGTATATTTTTGTCAAATTTTAGTATTTTCTGTTATATTTTGGTATATTCAAGTTCAATTTATTATATTTTAGTATTCTTTTTGTTAATATATTGTATTGTTCGTCTTTGTCTATATATTTTGGTTAAATTCTGCTGCATTAATTGTATTGGTTTATTTTAGAATATTTTGGTATATTTTAGCATATTTCATTATTTTTGTCAAATTTCAGTATTTTCTATTATATTTTGATATATTCAAGTTTAATTCATTATATTTTAGTATTATTTTTATTAATATATTGTATTGTCCGTCTTCGTCTATATATTTTGGTTAAATTTTGTTGCATCGATTGTATTCGTATGTGTTCGATATATTTTGATATATATATTTATGTCAAATTTCAGTATTTTTTGTTATATTTTGGTATATTCAAGTTTAATTTATTATATTTTAGTATTCTTTTTGTTAATATATTGTATTGTCTGTCTTCGTCTATATATTTGGGTTAAATTTTGTTGCATTGATTGTATTCGTATGCGTTCGATATATTTTTAGTATATTTTTGTCAAATTTCAATATTTTTTGTTATAGTTTGGTATATTCAAGTTCAATTCATTATATTTTAATATTCTTTTTATTAATATATTGTATTGTCCGTCTTTGTCTATATATTTGGGTTAAATTATATTGCATTAATTTTATTGATATATTTCAGTATATTTTTGTCAAATTTTAGTATTTTTTTCATTATTATTTAGTATATTCAAGTTCAATTCATTATATTTTAGTATTCTTTTTGTTAATATACTGTATTGTCTGTCTACGTCTTTATATTTGAGTTAAATTCTGTTGCATTGATTGTATTCGCATGCGTTAGGTATATTTTAATATATTTTAGTATATTTCAGTATATTTAATTATATTTAACTATATTATGTTTTATTTTTATTTTTGTTAATATATTGTATTTTCTATCTTCCACACAAATTTTGAATAAATTTATGTTGCATTCATTATGTTGTGGTATATTTCAGTATATTTGTGTTATATTTGAATATATTTTACTATATGCTGTTATATTTCAGTTCCATTTAGTCAAATTCATGTATATTTATGTTATTTTCATTGTATTTAGGTTTGTTGCAGTATATTCACGTAATATTTTAGTATATTCTATTATAGATCCATATATTCATGTATATTTATATTACTTTCATTATATTATGATATTTTTAACAAAATTTTGATAAGTATTAATTATTCGATTTTCTGACATCTTGATATGACAGCCAAACCAATCTTTACTCCATGTGTTTTTTCCTCTGAATATTATGTTGGTAAAATAATCAACTTTTTACGGCTTCAAAATTTTACCACTTTGAAGACAACATTAGAACGATTTAATATACTCAAAAGGTATCAACACTTATGTTTTGGTTTCATTACAAAAATAAACAATGTGGAGTTCACTGGTGGGTTATTGCATCAGATCTTAATGATGCAAGATAAAAATCAGACATGAAAAGAGTTACGGATAGTTGTTTTTGGCAAACCGCAAGGTTTGGATAAGAAGAATTCAGTTTAATAATTGGTTTAATGTTTAACGATGAGGAAAAATGTCCACCACGAAGCGGTCGGTTGAGGAAAACCTATTTCAACATTGACAAGCCAATAAGGAAAGCCTAGTTGAAGAAGGCATTAGTTAATCTTCCAATTTCCACCGATGTTGACGATGTTTTGAGGTTGGCCCTCATATACACATTGAAAATTATTCTTTTAGTCGATAATAATCAAAGGGCCATTAATGATGATTACTTGAAGCTGATAGAGGACTTTCAAAAATTTAATATATACCCATTGGATAAGATTGTTTATGATTTCATAATAAGAAGATGCAAAAGTGTTATCTTCAATAAGGTTGAAAGAAAATGCAAATCATACTCTAAGACAATAGAATCAAGTGACAAGCCACGAAAAATTGATCCCGATGGTGATTTTGGCAAAGTCGAGGCTGTCGAGTGTGAAAGAATCAAAAAATACTCAATCACATATAGTGTCTATGATTTTTGTTAGCATTACAAGTTTGGGCCTATAAGACAATACAAGTAGGTATAAATGATGTAGCCATCAATAGAGCTCCCAATACATTACCTAGGATACTACATTGGTTGAACCAAACTAAGAGACAACTATTGAAATTTTGAGACTTGAACCAAAGAATCTTCCAACAAAATGATGTAAGGTGATTGCATTGATATATTGTTATTAATGATTGTTTCATAACTGAAATATTATAGTGTATCCATCTTTTTAAATCTTCGTTATACCATTTTACAGTTTTTTATGCTGAAGACACTAATTCCTAATGAAGATGAGAGACAAAGTTCTTATTACATTTCGGCGCAAAATGTAAGTAAAGGACTTAGGGGTGTGGCTGATGTTGAAATTGGTGAGAATGATGATGAATTTCCAAAAAGAAGCGATGAGCATGATCATCACTCTGGTTGTATGGATGATAACAGTGAGTCTAAGACCGAAGTTCACAAAGAAGAGGGTTCTTCAGTTCGTACATCAACTTCCTTTCTAGAGATATATACAACACTTTGTTATTTCTTTATTCCAAAAATTATTTAATAATACTTACGTTTAAACGATTAACATTTGTAGGTTTTACAAGAGCTAAGGGATTTGAGAAATGATATGAATGTAATAAAAGAGAACTAAATATGGATGAAAGATGCTTTAAAGAAAATATTAGCATCACAGCAAGTCACTGGAATACGTACTGACCAAAAAGGCAAACAACGTGGGGTACATCTTCAACAGAGTATCATTCTAATAAAACTGAGATGAAAAGGAAAGGGTCCAAAGTTAAAGCTGTCTCACATTTTGATGTACGAAAAAAAGATGCATCAAATGAACAAGTGGATGAAGAAGATGTGTTGCCCACGGATGAAGAGGCATACGTGTCATCTCATACATGCAAAGTTATAATAATGTTACCAGAAACAATTGGTAAGGAAAATCCAATGCTTGATATTCTAGAGGAAGAAACAGTGGTGATTAATGACAAGCATCCCACTCAGGTTACCCCTGATATACCACCATATGTGGCATTGTCTACTTTGGAACACATCTTGGAAAATGGCCCAATTATCACTAGTCCATCGTCTTTGTGATTAGGATCGTTAGCATCGAAGGGCAATAGCTCCACCCATACATTTGATCCAGATGTAACATGTTACGCTCTGAGGAAGCGAAAGCCTGGTCCCTTTCTAAAATCTCCATATATTAATTCCAAGAAGAAAAGTTCTCTATCAATTGGTTCAGAGAAGTGTCATGAAGGACAGTTGCCAAGCTGTTATGACCCCATGAGAAGCTTCGATGAAGCTAGATATAGATTCTTTTTTAAGTGACTATATAAAAATTGGTCCAACAATGAGTATGTATTCTGAACTCAAGAACACATTCCAAAATAGACATTAATTCATTGATGCCATAAATTGTCATTGATTTTTCATTGTGCATTATTTCATTAGGGAGAATATTAATGTTTGATGCCCAACTAAGGGGATGGCCAATAACAATTGGTTTCATCATATTTTGAAGCCTCATTCATTCTTCAATAATGAGGTAAGTCATCTCCATATGATTTGGTTTGTCGTATATTAGTTAATAACTTTCTATTCTATAAACTAACTAAACCTTTTTTAGATTTGAAAAATCACTACGAAATATATTCATATATACAACACATAGATTGTGGTCTATAGTTGTTGCGAAAGAAGGAACATATTCACCCCTAATTGTTCTCTAAGAACAATTGAACAACATTGGACCAAATGTTCTTAGTAAAAATATTGTATTCTTGTTCACATATTGGACTAATTGTTTTAGACTTAATTGCGTTTAAATGTCCTACTGCTAATTTTTTTGCCATGTTGCTCATAAAAATTTTATGAAAATGTAGGCATACATTGACTCTAATGCAGTTGAATGGAAGAAATTGCCCGTACAAAATCAACATACATTTTGGTACTCTGGCAAAAAGTGGTTGGATTATGTGACAGGTTAAATAAAAGTTTTTAAATTCATTATGTTAATGGACTTATCCATAAATAAGTGAATTTATTTACATGTTCTTGTTTTGAATTAAGTTTGCGCCCTGATTTTAGAAAGCCATGGAATCGGGTGAACTACATTTATGAAATATTATTGAAAAAGGGACATTGGATTATATTAGACTTAGACTTAAGAGAATAATATATTTATGTCTACGATTCATTTCCGAAACACATAAGGATGGATCTCTTAAGAGAAGGTTCCAAAACTTATGTGTAATGATTCCTAACTTATTAAAACACGCCAATATTTGTGGATATCCAATCAATGATCGATGACCTATTTCTCGTGATGCAATTGATGCACAAAAATTTGATAGTCAAATTTTGTATTTTATAAAAAGCTCGCAAGTGCACGAATCACTTCTAATGAGTGATAAGTATACTCCCAAGATCGTCTCTCAAGGAATTGCGGTGGTTTAAAACGTTATTTATTTTCTTATTCAGTCGAACAAACAATCCTAAACATTCTAACAATTGTCGGTTCAAGAATAGATTGTAAATTCAGAATTAAATCAAAAACTAAAATAAAATGAAAATAAAAGTAATTACAACCAAGGGGAGGATGATGGATGTAAATGAAAATCCTAGTTCGCTATCCATTCATGGTAAAAACAAATTAAGCATTCAATTAAAAGTTGTATTTAATGATTTTTCCGCTAAACCTAGAGAATCTCAAATCAATGGCAATTTTCACTACAATCAACTAATTAACTTCTTTGATCCGGACCGTTAATTAATTAATTGAAATTAGCTCAAAGAAATAATTATAACCACCTAAACTAACACAAATTAATGCAATCAATTTAGGCTCTTGTTCATAATGCACAATTAAGCAAAAATGACGTTTCTAATGCCTAATCCTAAAATATTCTTTCTAACTACAAACTAAGGTTTGGTCCACCATTAATTCATATTAAGAAATATTAATAACATGAACAAGAAATAAATCCAAATCATAAATAATTAAATTACAAAATTGTTCTTCCAATCATTGGAAGCAAGACTAATATCCCAAATATATAAATTAGCCAATCATAACTAAATTGGTGTCAATCAATTTAGTCATGGAGGCAAACCATAAAATCAAAGAAGAAAAACATATTACACTAAAAATACCCCAATGAATCCTTTAGCTCCAATTCCTTGAACTTGGTTGATCCCCTTTCTCAAATCCTTGGAGTAGCTTCAACAATGGAGTGTCTTCTCATGATTTTGGGTGAAATTTGGGTGGAAAACCCTTGCTGCAACAGCAGCTAAGGTGGGGAAGAAGATGGTTGTGAAAACTTGTGTTTGGGAGAGATATAATGTGGTATTTATAAGGGAAATGAAGTGGAACACGCGTTTTAGGGTTTCTGAGCAGTTTTGGCACGCTCGCCTTGGCGCAGGTTTTTGCCCGCCGCGGCGCGCATTCTATTTTGGCTCCAGAATTGAAAACAGAAACCTCCCCGCCTAGGCACAGGTTTTTCATGCCTAGGCGGGCGTTCCTTTTGTCTTGTATGTAACCCTTACATAGTTTTTGACTCCCAATGTAAGCCTTACATTTTTTGGTTTTTGTTACTCCATTTTCTCTCTTTTTGTGTCATTTCAATCCAATATTCTTCAAGAGTCCAAAAACCTACAAAACACAAAAATACCTTCCAAAACATAAAAATAATAAAGTAAAATATAAAATGAATGCTTAAAAACATAATAAAATATAGGTCAAAATTGTGTTCATCAGCAATAAATGTTTCACAACAAGTTAAAACGTAAGTATATTTGTATTGTAGCAAAAAATTATCAAATTGTGCATTATTTCCTTATGATTCTTATTGAAGTTCAATATTATAATTTCTCTCACATTGTACAAGGGAGATTGTGGTATATACGCATTGAAGTTCATCGAGTACATGGTTAATGACAAGCCCTTGTTTGACATTAACGACGAGTATATTGGATTCTTTAGGAAGAAATTGTGCTGTGAAATTTTCTTTGCGGACAGCGACTACATTGTAATATAAGTAAATATTGAATGCACTGTTTGTATATTTTATTACATTTGAAAACTAATGTCAAATTTATCCTGCATTGTCTACCTTTTTCTTAATTCAACACTTCCATATGTTTACTGATATGGATATTGATTTGTTTTCTGCCATGTTTGTATATTTTAGTATATTTTGAAACTGATGTCAAAATGTACCCTATTTTTTGAAGTTATTTTTTGTCTGAATTGGATGAAATTATAAGTCTCCATATGATATGGATACTGATTTATTTTGTGTCCCATTTGGTATATCAATTCTGGTATATTACCATAGCAGTAAAGAAAACATAAAACATTGTGGCTCAATATGCCAAAATGTAACCGATATTTATGAAAATTTAACACAAAATTGTGGCATGACAACATGGGATCTCATGAACATCAAACTCCCTGCAACTACAACTTCTGTTGAGTATATCAACATCATCACTAATGTCACCATGTATAACCTAATTTCATATAAATCAAACATTACTACATAATATAACGAATAACAACTTAGATTACATATATCTACATTATTTTAAATAAAAATAGATAAACATATAGTCACCTGAATTGGTGGACGAATCAATTACCTAGAAAACATGTGTATTAATCTTGAAAACCCTGTACCTTAAGGACTTAATGTGATTTGCACGCATATTTAATTCAACCTCATCAGTAAGGAATTGAGTTCCCCATTTCATTCCAACCTCCATACGTCTAACAAACCACTGCTGTATTTTGCTACAGTAATACTCAACAAGCATGGTTATGGGCAATTCACGAGCCAATTTTATGACATTATTAAATGATTCTAATCCATTTGTGGTCATTATCCCGTATCTATTTCCTAGAAAATGATATCTTGATTACTTCTCTTTCTTCCAATAAGTAATTCTCTATCAAATGATCGATCTCTCTCAAATCCCCCATGTACTTGTCAAGTTCACGCTTCGTATATGCCCTTTAGCAACATCTGAACAAAGGTATAATGTTAGGGTTTTTAAATTTGTGGTTTAAATTCATCTTCATGTGAAATGCACAATAAACATGCAATGCATTAAGAAATGCTTTCGAAATAACTTGAATAATACTTTGGTGTCTATCCAAAACAATAATAAGGTCGTTAATGTGCCCAACTATGTGTGATAGTTTTAACAAAAACTATTCCCAAGCTTCATTATTCTCTAAATCTCCAACCCCAATGACAATTAGATATATGTTGTTATTTCCATCATAACCATTTGCTACGAATAATGTCTCAACATACCTACCAGTTAGAAATGTACCATCAACTGTAATGACATGTCTTATACAAGATACTAATCATCTAATACATGGATCTAGTGCCATGAAAAAATACTTAAATATTCCCGACTGGTTAACTTCAACATGTTTGACGCTACCATGATTTCTTTCATTCAAAACATGACAGTAGGAAAGAAGCTTGAGGAAAGAATCATCTTGAGTGTCCCGTAGCAACCTGAGAGTCTTCTCTTTAGACATGTATGATGTGGTGTAACCAATCTCAATCCCAAACTCATTCTGACAATCATCAATAATGTCTTTCAGCTTATAAATTATTCCTGGTCGCACCAACTTCATTTTAATGGCATTTGCTATCACTCTTGAGCTTGCGGTCCTATTTTTCCTCATGTACTTGTTAGGATCACAAGTATGTCTTGATTCAAACTATTTTACCCTAAATCGATCTGAGCTAGTGATCCTATTACATCTAATCATCCAAGTACAACTAGATTGAATGCATTTTATCACGACATGGTCTTTCTTGGTTGTTAGTGTCCTTATCTCAAATCTGTTTCTTATGGCATGAAATCCAACATGTGTAGTAAAATCTATCTTACTGTCAAAGACTTTATCAATCTTCAAATCAAGCTCTATATGTTGCATAGACGAGCTTACATCGCCATTTAAAATAATCTCTGTGGATGTACTAGGTAGACAAGAACGTATTTCATTTCTGCCCCCAAGTACAGTTCTTCCTTTAGATTGGAATAAACCATTCTCAGATTGAGCTCTTACAATGAGCCTAGAAGGTTGAACTAATGTGGTTGTACAATTCTGAATTGATTGTTTTGATGGCATTGAGATCATGTCATGATCCACATTTTCGTTAACAAAACTACCTTCTAATTCATACTTTATAATCATATTAAGATGTTCATCATCACCTATCTGCCTAAGATTTGAAAAGCGATGAACACTTCCATCATCATCAATACTACCAAAAATATTATCGCAATTTGTATTAGAATTTGAAAATCTATCGTGTGTTTGACTATCGCTCAAGTAATTTACAGGACGACTTCCAGCATTAAGAAGTTGTTCATAGCAGATAAAATGACTTGTATCTACAGATCTTATCTCATTTTTTGTGACATATACAATAGCCTTGTTTTGATTATCTTCAACATAAAGGTTATAAAAACTCATCAAGATCTTCATCATCACTTATTAAAATAGTAGATAGTGTCTGATATTTTTATATAAGTATCTCACTGAGATTTCATACTTGTACTTATTAATCTTTAACTTTAGAAATAACTTATCTTTAAGGTCATTATACTTAAATTTTTTTCTTATTCTTATCATCGAACCTTCACCTCCTCGTATACTTTCTTCGACCACTTACTAATATGAATGATTAAAATACTAAGGCCATTCATTCTGTAAATTGTATAAAAAAAATTAGCAAGTATTAATTCAAATATACTTAAAATTTAATTAATATATAAAGTTATATACGAAAAGTAATATATAAAATATAACTATATCAGTATATAAGGTATATACAAAAATATACTGAATTTACATTAAGTATATTTGAGTATTTTTCTTACATGTACATACAATACATATATCAACATATAATAAATATGCCAAAATATACGAAATATACCAAAATATATCAAAATAATATAGGTATATCTTTCTAAGTTCTTATATCATGATACATTTATTTGTTGAATTCAAGAAAAATAGACCAGCACTTTCCTATATTAAATTAAAATATACAAAAAGATAATAACAATATCAACATTTAAGAAATATAACAAAATTTAATAAAATATATCAAAATTACACTGAAATTTACCAAAATATACAGGATTATACTAACACTTTCCTTTATTAAATTAAAATATACCAAAAAATAATAACAATATCAACATTTAAGAAATATAACAAAATTTATTAAAATATACCGAAATATACTAAAAATATACCAAAATTACACAAAAATTTACTAAAATATACCGAATTATACCAACATTTTTCTATATTAAATTAAAATAAACCAAAAGATAATAACAATATCCACATTTAGAAAATATAACAAAATTTACTAAAATATACCGAAATTACACCAAAATTTACCAAATTATACTAACGCTTTTCTATATTAAATTAAAATATACCAAAAGATAACAACAATATTAACATTTAGAAAATATAATAAAATTTACTAAAATATACCAAAATATATCGAAATTACAAAAAAATTTACCAAAATATACCGAATTATACCAACACTTTCTTATATTAAATTAAAATATACCAAAAGATAATAACAATATTAATATTTAGAAAATATAGCAAAATTCACCAAAATATACCTAAATTACACAGAAATTTATCAAAATATACCGAATTATACTAACTCTTTACTATATTAAATTAAAATTTACCAAAATATAATAACAATATCAATATTTAAGAAATATAACAAAATTCACTACAATATACCTAAATATACTAAAATATACCAACGCTATTTTGGGACTTTTAAATTCAGTTTCCTTTAATTTCTATCCAAATTTATAGCAGAGTTCATTACGTTAATCACTGGTGCATTTCAAAAATCTCCTTGAATAACAGCCTAATCAATTTCGACATAAAAATTCACTCAACTAGTTCGCAATTTTTTCAAAAAAAAAAAGGAAAATCAATCCAATAATGTCGTCTCACACAGTCTATAAAGCTTCAAACAATCTGTCAGGGTTTACATGTAATAAAGGAAACATTAATCTATCTAATCCAAATACTTAGTATCACTAACCTGACTTGTTAAAGTTTTGCTTGATGAGCTTGAGGAAAAGGAAAAAGAAAACCAGCGAAGGAGAAACAAGAAGGGAGCGTTTGCAAGGATAGATATTCAAAAACTTTGCTTGATGAGCTTGAGAAAAAGTAGAGATAATGAGAGAAGAAACAGGGAGGAGCGTTGAGAATAACTGATAATCAAAGAATGGACTGCTTGCTGGGAAATGAAATAAAGCTTATAATTAAACCACTATAACCGGCAACTGGTTTGGGGATAAAAATTTGCCAATTTTTAAACTAAAAATCAAATGAGCATTTTTTAAAACAATTTTAAGGAATATGTCCATTTTGGACAAAAATCCTTTGGTTAACCCAAAATTTTCAAATTGAAAAGCAAATCACAAGTGACAAATTTTGTTTATCATTTTGGGAATTTCGATGGCCTAAATAGACAAAGGTGAGTTACGACTCATGCATGGTGTAGGTCCATATTATGGTAAGTAAAGTTCATGTATTTTGATTTGATTCAAATCATTTTAAGGGTCGTGTAAATAAAGTTGTGCTAACTTATATCAAACATCGAAAAAGACATCATTCTTTTGGTGAATGTATTTGTATTTTATTAGTTGCACATGTAAAAGATTATTCTTGTTGAAAATTTTTATTGTTAGTTTTGGTACATGTGGGGTATTGACAAAGAACTATCTTGTAAAAGCTACTAAAAAAATTTATTTAACTGGTCCTTTTGTCATAGTTTTGAGCATTGAATAGAATAATGGACTTGTCGCCGCCCACATTAACAAACAGTAGCAATTTAGTTAGGAAAAATATCATTTGGGGTGGGGCGAACAAGAATTGGGGATTAGATGCGAGCAAAATTCCCACCATTGTATTGAATGCATTTTGGGAAAACAAAATTGGATTCAACCGTCATTAGCGAAAAAAGATGAAGAAATTTCCTTTAACCAAACCAAAAAAATTATTTCTAGTTGGATTGGGTTTTCAAATTTTATGGTTTGGTTCTCGTTTTTAAAAAATCGATTATATTGTATTGGTTCCAATTTTGATCTAAAACTCAAACCAACCCATATATGTTCACCACTAGTTTTTGTCTTTTTTTTTTTTTTTTAATGTTTACACATTATAAAATTCAAATGATTAAAAGAGCATGTAGTTAAGCAAAGCCAATTCATCATTTAACATAGCATTTCTTTTCGGTATGATACCAGTTTATAAACATTGATATAATTAATGTAGTTAATTAAGTTGATTCCTTCAAGCAAGCAATATTGTTATGGTATGTAGAAAGAAAATATCTTCTAACATGTACCTGGTCAAATAGCTTGGGATAGTATAGTAATAATATGTGTTATGTATTGTAAAGTGTTTATGTGCATGAATTAATTCTGTCAGTGCAAACCTATGAACCTGTGTTTACAAAAATTCTTTTGATTCTTTAATTATATCAAACACATTTTAGAGCTAAAAGTGACTGCTAGTTTTAGTAATAAACTTAAAATTTCGTGTAGCAATTTTTCTGTGTTTCTTGCCTTGGTTTGTTTTTCATTTACATGTCAACATAGGGTGTATTTTTGTCTCATGTTTTACTTCTTTATCATTTGTCAAAATGCAGAAAAAGGTTCACTATTATATACTTGCAAAGTCAATTATGGGGACGATTTGAGTTGATAGAAAACAAGAGAATGTATGTTGGCGGAAATTTTGTATTATTGGACAATTGTGATCCTGATTTCCTTGGGATGTTAAGGATTAGGCGGCTGCAAAATAATCTAAGGTTAGGACCAATTGTGGATTGGTGTTATTCAGTACTTGGTATGCTTTGCATTGCCTTACTGGGAAGTATGATGTCAGAAATATCAAGAATGAAATGTTTGCTGTTAGTCTCATCACCACATGAGTCAAAGTTGTAGCTGTACAAAATGGGACATAAGTGGTGTCCCTTGTGAACATGCAATAGCTACAATCATTATGGAAAATTCTGAACCTGTTGAGTATGTTAGTGAATGGTACCACAAGGAAGTTTACTTGAGGGCTTATTCTCACTTCATTCAGCCCATGACAAGCTTCTCATAGTGGACAAAACAGGATATAATTATATTATAAAGCCAATTCTAAAGCCTCAACCTGGAAGAAAGAAGCATAAAAGAAAAAAGACTCTTTATGAAAACTTGAGAATACTAAGAAGCCTCATAAGCTCAGTGCAAAAGGAATGATAATGAGGTGTAGGTCATGTCAAATTGAAGTCCATGACACAACATATAAAAGTGAGATCATGTGTGTTGCTTCCTATATATAGATAATTTTATTTTTTTGGTGTCTGCTTACAAGTTTATTTTATTTAATTGCAGTCTAAAACAACAAATGCTTCGAAAATACCTGCTTCAAAAGCAAAACCTGTCAAGCTACCTGTAAGTACGAGTTTATTACGATCAAGCTACAAACTGATTAAATTGATGGCTGATTATCGTTTGGTGTTGCAGACTAAGAGGACTAAAAATCAAGCATGTTAGCCCCAACCAAGTCAAAAAAGTGGAAGCCAACATGGATGATGAAAGCAAGGCCTGAAGCAAATTCTATTTTTGATGTAATTGATTTGATAGTTTAACACTGGCAATCATAGGCCATTTTGATGTAATACCTTTTCAATATATATTGATTACTTTATGACATATGCTATTTTGATGTAATACAGTTTGAATCATAATACGTGTACAATTTGAATTAGGTATTTTGTAGAAGACCTTACAGAATTTGCTGCTTTACTATCATTAATGAAAATCAAACTGTCTTTTTTTCCTTTGACATGTACAGTAGCACTATTTCCCTTATTTCTTTGTTTCCTTTGCCTCTGATTCTTTTTTTTCTTTTATATGTTAATCACATAAATGACACCAAAAATTGTTATCAAAATGATATTCCCACTCAATTGACATGATTTGTCAAAATTACCCTTCACTAAAATCAGGTTAATATCAAACAAACCATTCTGTTTATTTAATGGATGAAAAAAGTCATTTGTCTATATTTTACTGTTTTATATAACGTTTTGGGTACAAATATTGTTAGAATTTCATTGAATATATGTTCAGATATAGCAAATGTAAATAGAGAGAATTACAAGAAATATATACCTTAGTGATCTACAAAGTAAACCATGTTGTATTGTTGTTTTTCACTGAATGTGTGCATATCATAAGCTTTTCCTCTCCACCAAACAACAATACTTATCACACCCAAACTAAGACAAGAGACCTAGAAAGGACAATCTAATGTCCTATTTATGTTAAGTGACGAAAGAATGTCTAAGTTCGTTATCTTTTACGAAAATGTACTTTAAATCCGTACCTATATGAAAGGACAACACAAGCTCACCATTTTACAAAAGGATTACAAAAGTTCATTTTATAAAAGTAATGAACTTTTGCCTTATTATCTTTACAAAATGAATTTTTGTTACCTTTTCGTAAAATTAGTGAACTTACTGCCCTTTCAAATAGGTATGAATTTAAAATATAATTTTTTTAAAGTTAACGGACTTGAATTACCATTTTTCCATATTTAGTGCGTTATTACATGATCCCATTATACATATAATAAAATAATATTTGGTCCATTCCATTTTGATTCAATAAAATTATGCATGTTAACCTTAATTCATTATTTATATGCAATTAAATTATTATGTTAATCCGTAAAATAATTTCTAACATAAACTTTTGAAATGCTGTGAGTATGTATCTTACAATACCCATAAGTTGGAGGGAAAAAAATGTATTACTCCTTTTATTTTTTTCAAGAGATCATTGCTTTTGGATGAAAGTAATACGTTAGCACATGTAATGAAAATATGGTTGATAAAATGTTGACAAATGTTGAAATTTTTATGGATATAGTGTAAAAATTGTACAGTTAATATAGCAATTTTTTAACTAAAAATAATAAGAATAATAATTTTATAAAAATTTCTATTAAGTTTAAAATGTTATTTTTAAACCATATGTCTAGCACGTATTTTTCAGAGGGCAATTTGACATTTTAAAACGTTAAATTAAAAAACAAATAAAATTTAGAAAAATGCAAGTAGGGGTAGGGGTTCCCTAAAGGAAGAGGGATGAGTTTTATGTTTTTGAATTTTTTTAATTCAAATATTTAAAATATCAAAATTGTCTTTTAGAAAAATATGTGACAAATGCATTTTATTTTGTACCATTTATGATTTTTATGTTAGTGTACTAATTTTACTTAAATCAATAATTAAATTACCAAATCATACTTTTTTATTATTTTTGTAAGGAAAGCTAATTATATTTAAGTAGCAACTAGTACTTAATAAAACAATATTTGGTCCATTTCATTATGGTTTTATAAAATTATACATGCCAATCTTAATTCATTATTTATATCTAATTAATTTAATTAAATAATTATACTAATTCATCGAATAATTCCAATATACAACTTTTAAAATGTTGTGGGTATGTTTCTTACAATACCCTTAAGTTGGAGGCAAAAAATATATTAATTCCTTTTTTTTTTTAAGGGATCACCAATTTTATACGATAATAATAGGTTAACGCATGTAATCAAAATATGGTTAAGAAAATGCTGATAAAGGTTGAAATTTTTTATGGTTATAGTGCAAAAATAATATCTTAACTTTGTTAAAGGTACATTTAAGTATAGTAATTTTTTTTTTTACTAAGAATAATAAGAATAGTAATTTTATAAAAATTTCAAATAAGTTCAAAAAATTGATTATAGACTATATGTTTGGTACGAGTATTTTCCTAAGGATAATTTGACATTTTGAAAATTTGAATTAAAAAAAGCAAAAAGTTAGAAAATGCAAGTAGGGGTGGGGTTACCCGGAGGAGGAGGAGGAGGAGGAGGGATTAGTTTTATGTTTTTGATTTTTTGAACTCATAAATTTAAAATGCTAAAATTGCCCCCAGTTAAATATAGGTTAGAGACACATCTTATTTTGTACCATTTTTGTATCATCTCTGATTTTTATTATAATTAGTGTATTAATTTTACTTAAGTTAATCATTAAATTATTAAATCATTTTTTTTTTTTTTTGTAAGGAAGGCCATTTATATTTATATTTAAGTAGCAACTAGTACTTGCATAGTTGCATTGCATTTGTAATTGCCGGTTAAATACACAATAGCTCTTTTACTTATTTTTTTTATTATTTAAAAGACATATTATTGATTCCAAAAAAAATAGTTTCACGATAAAAAAAAAAACATTTGTATTATCTCCAAGTTTGTATGGATAAATAATAAAATTAAATTATTAGACATACATTTACTTATATAACATAACAGAAGATTTTTGATACAAAGTTCGTGATGTTTTTTTAGTGTTCTTCTACTAAAAAAAAAGTATAATATAAAAGAAACTATTATTAAGTTAATCAAAACCAAAAATTAATTATAACGAGTTACTTATACAAAGCTAAGTGCACTATTCTTCAATTTAAATTACAAAGGTGGACACATAAGGTCAAACTTAGTTAATTTATGAGTAACCAAATTAGTCCTCTTTGACTGAAATAACATGAAAAAGAGCATTAAATATTCAGAATCAAGTATAGTCCATCGAATTAAAATGTTAAAAATTGATAAAAAAAAATAAAATTAATTATCATTAATAAAAGATCAATATTTAGTGTGTAATACGAAAAGTGGGAATATTTCTCTCTCTCTCTTTTTTTTTTTTTTTTTAGATTTTCTTTTTATTTTAGTACCTAATATACCAAGTTGTCTCTAGCAAAAAAAAAATATATATACCAAGTTGTCATATAATAATAGATGTGTTATACTTTTATGATATTGGACTTATGTAATGTTTGTATTATATATTATTCTTCATATACAATTGTTTTAATCACCTAGACAATAGCTTTAATTTTACGTCAGTGTAGCCGGTCACCGTCATTCATTTACTTTAGAAGTGCCAGCCGTAAAACCGTTCAAGGAAAGGAATTACAGAGAACCCAAAAGAAGAAACCAAAACAATGTCGATAAAAAAGATGAAGACCAAGAACCAAAGCCCCTCCGGCCAATCCAACTGGAATGTTTGCGGGAATGATCCTTTTCTTGTGTTCAGAGCCATCGACTACACGTTCCTTTTTACATTAACTCATACATTTCTAATGAATTTTGAATACATTTAGTCCTATAATTTTTCTTAATTTATACATTAATTCTGTAACTATGAGATAAGTTTATTTAATCATATAATTTTAATTTAGATCAAATTAGTTCAAATTTTAAAAAATAATTTTTTTTAAAGGTAAAATTGAACTTTATATTTTTATTTTAAAAAAAAAAAATAATAACAAAAATATTTATTAAATAGGAAATGAGAGTTAGATTTTTGTTATTATTATTTTTTTATTTTAAATAAAAAATGAAATTTAATTTTTCCTTTAATAAAAACATAATTTTAAAAAATTTAGACTAATTTTATTTAAAATTAAAATTATAAGACTAAATAAATCTACTTTAATAATTACAAAACTAATATATTAATTAAATAAAATTACTGACTAAACGGATCCAAATCCCTTCCCAATGTGTTTCTTTTTTACCAATTTGTTTTTCATCTTCTTAACATTATTTTTAATGTCTTCGAAATACTTGGAATAAATGGGACCTACCGTTGATGATCGTTTAAAAAATTAGCCAATTTTTGATAACAAGGCCTTCTTGCATCTTAATATTCGTATTATTCTTTATTAGGTTTACAATCCACCTGATTTAAACAAGAACATAACAAACATATTTCGGAAGATTATATATATATATATATACATACTTGGTAATTGTTTTGTAGTCTTTTTGTGTGTTATGGTTTGTTTGAGTCTGATGTGTCTTGTTCGTGTTTTAGATGCAAGCTTTGGGGGATGATAGGAGATCATTTAACTATTACAAGGCTATCACAATTGTAGAGAAGTTTCCATTTAAGATTGAGAGTTCTCAGCAAGTCAAAGATCTTCTCTCTATTGGGAAGTCGATGCAATATCATGCAAGTGGAAGACTCCCTATTTAGAAGCTGTCTTTGGGTCTTTTGTCCCGCTAATAGGCTTGTGATCCCGTGTTTCACGCATTACCTTTTTCTCTACTGTATTATTATTTATACTCAAAAATTATTCATTAGCTGACTATATATTTATTTTCTTGCATTGATTGGTTTGGTTTCTATGTTTTCTCCATAGAGTTTGCTACCTTCAGGTAGTTTCATGCCCACACATGCTTTACATTTAGTAAATAATTTAGGAAATAATGTAGTAGACAAACAATTTAGAAATAAAATTATATTTATTTAAATTATAATTACATTACAGAAATAAAATATATATAATTTATAAATCACAATTTAAATAACATAAAAGAGATAAAGTTTAGAAATGACCGAGTCCTATGTAACACACGGTGTCCTTAAGATAATTTTTCCGCTCATCGTGTGTTTGAGTACTCTGGAAACTATTTTCCAATATAAAACGATCTACAAGCAAAGTTGTTGGATAAGAACTTCATCCGACCTAGTCATTCTCCTTGGGGAGCCCCAGTACTATTTGTAAAAAAAAAAGATTGGGATTTACTTACTTTAAACCTTTAGATGAATTGTCTTAATAAAAGTATCCTTCAATAGCTCACAACCTAAGTCTCTTAAAAAAAACCAAGAAGAAAGAATAGATTTGAGGAATAAGGATTAACAATATGTGGTAGAGAGAAGGACTTTGAGAAGAGATTTTAGGAATGGATGAGCCTAACACATATATATAGTGCTTCAAAAACTTGGACCATAATCAACATTCTTGGAGACAAAGTAACTTGCCCACCAAGTAAAATATTTAATTAATAAAAGAAGAACTTGCCCACCAAGTAAATTATTTAATTAATAAGAGAAGGACTTGCCCACCAAGTAAAATATTTAATTAATAAAAGGAGGACTTGCCCACCAAGTAAAATATTTAATTAATAAAAAGAGGACTTGCCCACCAAGTAAAATATTTAATTAATAAAAGAAGGACTTGCCCACCAAGTAAAATATTTAATTAGTAAAAGAAGAACTTGCCCACCAAGTAAATTATTTAATTAATAAAAGAAGGATTTGCCCACCAAGTAAAATATTTAATTAATAAAAGAAGGACTTGCCCACCAAGTAAAATATTTAATTAATAAAAGGTAAAAAATACTAGTTAAAAAAGTAACAAATTTATTAATTAATTATGTGAAATATCTAACAAGAATATTAATTCAATAAATACCACTTATACTGATAAATTAAATTACTTGCTTTACTTTTCTGTAAGACATCTATATGATAAAAATCTAATCGTCACAATTCCCTTCCCCTAAGAAAAAGTTTCGTCCTCGAAACTAGACATACTGAATAGGTAAGGGTACTTAGAACGCATCTCATCTTCACTTTCCCACGTTGCTTCTTCGACTGCATGGTTTCTCCACAGAACTTTAACCAATCGAATGCTTTTGTTCCTTATCTTGCCAAAACTTCCCCCTTGAGTCATTTCCAGCACCTCCAAAAGGAGTTTTACTTGTTCCATGGACCAATTGTTGGGCCATTTCAATCACTAGTGCCTTATTCACCACTTCAGTGTAAGTGGTTAATTCAAACGGTAAAATAGCTTCCTTAATTCGTGGTCTCAATCCTTCCTCGAAGCGTTGGGCTCTACATTCCTCAGCTGCCACAAAAGTAGGGGCAAATTTTGCAAGTCGAGCGAACTCTGCCTCATACTCAGTAACAGTTTTGTTTCCTTGTTGTAGTTGAAGAAACTCACATTCCTTCTGTCTTCGAACACTTTTTGGAAAGTATTTCTCATAGAAGGAGTTTCGAAACATCTCCCAAGTAAATAAATCCATGTTGCCTTCATGTTGTCGTCCCATCATCTTCCACCAGTCAAGGGCGTCTCCTTGAAGCATGTATGCAGCGTTTGTCACCTTTTCTGTCTCGGTACATCGTACAACAGTAAAAGCCTTTTCCATCTCAGCTATCCACTTTTCTGTCTCTTGGGGATCTATAGTACCCTCAAAGGTCGGTGGTAACAATTTCTTAAAATCAGAGAAGCTACTTCGTTCTGGTTGGGGTCTTGGAGGATGTTGTTGTTGTGCTTGCCCGAAAGTAGCCATTGCTTGCATAAACATGCCTATAGTAAGTGGAGCATTTGGTTGAAGTGTTTCTTCATTAAGATTATCCCCATTATTGCAGTTGTCACGTGATCTAGTATTACGACTGGCCATACTCTAATTTCCAAGAACAAACTATACTCACTACTATTTCTCATAAGTTTCTAAAAAAATCATAAAATCATAAGACAATAAATTAAAAGTTCAATACATTATAACTTACCGGACGACATTTGGTAGACATCCAGTGGTATGATCTTGTGGTCCCTTAAGTCTACAGGAACAACAAAAACCTTTGCTCTGATACCAAACTGTAACGCCCCCCGAGCCTACCTTGTGGGTAGACTAGGAAATGTTACTTTTTTTTTTTTATTTTTGAAAAGATAGTTTATTTGAAAAGTAGGTACTAACTTGTCAGGTCTCTCAAACTTTGAAATAAACTTAAAGTTTAGCTTTCTTCATAAATAAAAGAGCATGAACTAATTAGGATAGAAAATATTGTTCGTGTTTCAATACAGTAAACTTATTAAATACTTATTTATAAACAATCATTGACTTTTAAAAGATCTTAAACTGGGACCACTTCAAAGCCACACTCTTAGATGTCTTCTTTATGTCGTCCAAAGCTACTGCTCATTATCTAAAAAAAATTAAAGTAAACACGAATGAGCTAACGCTCAGTAAGTAAATCCACATGCAACATGCATCAAGATGACAGATTTATTTATTTACATATTTCTCTTCATTTACACATGTCCTCTTTTCTTTGTACTTTGGTTCAATGGTGGTTTTCATATAAATATATATATATTTTTAATCTTTATAGTAGGGCCCTTGTGTGATACCTATGCCATTGGTAACCAGTGGGCCATGGTTTTCGGAACCTGTTCCAACTACCGGATCCTTGGTAGTATCGTACTTGGGGCATAACATGAGTGTGGACCAACTGAAGTCGCCACACACACATTGGTGATCCCATTAAGGGCCTATCGTTCCCTGTGGCCAACTAAACATAAGGGAAACCTCCCTACATACGATCAATCATTCATTTAACTATGGTGGGTCCGCCGGTCCCCCGCGTCCCTTGCCCACTCAGCCCTCAAAACATAGGCACACACAGACTTTGAACTTCTTATTTCATATATTTATGACAAAACATCATTATCACTTTTCTTGTTTCTTAATCAATATGCTTAAAATATATTTAACATATAAATGTTCATGTATGGTTTGGACAATTAATAATGAACATGTATGCATGAGCATATATTATTATGTAAAATAACTTTAGAAGCATATAAATTTCACGTAACATATAACATACACATAACTTACTGTAATGCAAAAAGATTGGGATTTACTTACTTTAAACCTTTAGATGAATTGTCTTAATAAAAGTATTCTTCAATAGCTCACAACCTAAGTCTCTTAAAAAAATCCAAGAAGAAAGAATAGATTTGAGGAATAAGGATTAAGAATATGTGGTAGAGAGAAGGACTTTGAGAAGAGATTTTTAGGAATGGATGAGCCTAACACATATATATAGTGCTTCAAAAACTTGGACCATAATCAACATTCTTGGAGACAAAGGAACTTGCCCACCAAGTAAAATATTTAATTAATAAAAGAAGAACTTGCCCACCAAGTAAATTATTTAATTAATAAAAGAAGGACTTGCCCACCAAGTAAAATATTTAATTAATAAAAGGAGGACTTGCCCACCAAGTAAAATATTTAATTAATAAAAGGAGGACTTGCCCACCAAGTAAAATATTTAATGATAAGGTAAAAATACTAGTTAAAAAAGTAACAAATTTATTAATTAATTATGTGAAATATCTAACAAGAATATTAATTCAATAAATACCACTTAAACTGATAAATTAAATTACTTGCTTTACTTTTCTGTAAGACATCTATATGATAAAAAATCTAATCGTCACAATTCCCTTCCCCTAAGGAAAAGTTTCGTCCTCGAAACTAGACATACTGAATAGGTAAGGGTACTTAGAACGCATCTCATCTTCACTTTCCTATGTTGCTTCTTCGACTGCATGGTTTCTCCACAGAACTTTAACCAATCGAATGCTTTTGTTCCTTAGGTTTTTCACTTCAAAATCCAATATTTTCACTGGTGCCTCTTCATACAAAAGATCCTTGCGAACATCTAATGATTCATAACTCAAAACATGGGAGGGGTCCGTCAAATATTTTCTAAGCAAAGACACATGAAAAACATTGTGCACTTCTGATAAGGTTGGTGGTAGTGCCAACCTATAAGCTAGATTGCCTATTCGCTCTAAAATCTCGAAAGGTCCAATGAAGCGAGGACTCAATTTACCTTTTTGTCCAAATCTCATTACTCCCTTCATGGGTGATATCTTAAGAAACACCTTATTACCAACTTCAAATTCTAACGACCTCCTCGTCTTATCAGCATAACTTTTTTGTCTACTTTGTGCTGTAAACATGCGCTGGCGAATATGAGTTACCACTTCAGCTGTTTGTCGTACAATTTCTGGCCCAAGTAGTCTCCTCTCTCCTATTTCATCCCAATGGATTGGTGACCTACACTTCCTTCCATACAAAGCCTCGTATGGTGCCATCCCAATAGTTGCTTGATAGCTGTTATTATAGGAAAATTCTACCAATGGTAAGAACTCATCCCAAGAACCTTGGAAATCAATCACACAAGCCCTTAACAAATCCTCCAAAATTTGGATTGTCCTTTCTGATTGACCATCGGTTTGAGGATGGAAAGCGGTGCTAAATCTTAATTGTGTACCCATGGCCTTGTGTAAGCTCTCCCAGAAAATAGATTTAAACTTTGGATCTCTATCTGACACAATGGATACTGGAACTCCATGAAGTCTTACAATCTCTTTAATATAGAGTTGGGCATATTGGTCTGCATTGTATGTTTTCTTAACTGGTAAGAAATGCGCTGATTTTGTGAGTCTATCTACAATTACCCAAATTGAATCGTAACCCTTCTTTGTCCTGGGTAAACCAAGAACAAAGTCCATTCCCACATGCTCCCATTTCCACTCTGGTACCATTAGTGGTTGTAAAAGACCCGAAGGTCGCTGATGTTCTGCTTTGACTTGTTGACATGTTAAACAATGTTCAACATAATCAGCTATTTCTCTCTTCATCCTTATCCACCAGTAGTGCTTACTTAAGTCCTTATACATCTTTGTGCTCCCTGGATGGATTGAATATGGAGTGTTGTGAGCTTTATACATGATTTCTTTCTTCAACTCTTGATCATTAGGAATGCATAATCGATTCCTATATCTCAATACTCCATCTTTTGATAGAACAAACTCTGATTGCTTGCCAGCCTCAACTTCGATTTTGATCTTTTTAATGACTTGATCTTCATTCTGGGCTACTTTGATTTTGTCTAAAAGAATAGGTTGGACCTTTAATGTAGCTAAAAAGGCTACATCATTTTTGGAAACAATTTCAAGTTCAAACCTTTGGATGTCAGATTTAAGAGGAGTGGGTATATGCCTTATAGATGCTAGAACTCCTGAGGACTTCCTGCTTAATGCATCAGCAACTACATTTGCCTTCCCAAGGTGACAGTTAATGCTGCAGTCATAATCTTTTACCAACTCCAGCCACCGACGTTGTCTCATATTTAGCTCCTTTTGAGTGAAGATGTATTTTAAGCTTTTGTGATCGGTAAATATCTCACATTTTACACCATAAAGATAATGTCTCCATATTTTCAAGGCAAATACCACTGCAGCCAATTCAAGATCATGAGCTGCGTAGTTCTTTTCATAGTCTTTTAATTGTCTTGAGGCATAAGCAATTACTCTCCCATATTGCATTAACACACAACCCAACCCTTTCTTAGAGGCATCACTATAAATGACAAATCCCTCTATACCTGATGGTATAGCTAAGACAGGTGCTGAGGTCAAGCGCTTCTTCAACTCCTGGAAACTGTACTCACATTCACAAGACCAAAGAAAATTAACATTTTTTCTCGTTAGTCGAGTTAGTGGTAAAGCAGTACGTGAAAATCCCTCGACAAAACGTCTATAATAGCCAGCTAATCCTAAGAAGCTTCGAACTTCTTTCGCATTCTTAGGAGTTGGCCATCCTTGTACAGCTTCAACTTTGCTGGGGTCCACAGCGATGCCTTCCTTAGAAACAATATGGCCAAGGAAAACAACATGATCCAACCAAAATTCACACTTCTTAAGCTTTGCGTACAATCTTTTCTCCCGAAGGATGTCTAAGACAAGTCTTAAGTGTTTCTCATGATCCTCCTTTGATCGTGAGTAAATGAGAATGTCATCAATGAAAACGATTACAAATTGATCCAAATATTCTTTGAACACTCTGTTCATCAAATCCATGAATGCAGCTGGTGCATTTGTTAATCCGAAAGGCATAACAAGAAATTCATAATGACCATATCTAGTACGAAAAGCCGTCTTAGGAATGTCTTCCTCTTTTATCTTAAGCTGATGGTACCCTGATCGTAAATCTATTTTAGAGAAATGATTGGAACCTTGAAGTTGGTCAAATAAGTCATCAATTCGGGGCAACGAATATTTGTTCTTAATCGTGACTTTATTCAACTCACGATAGTCCATACATAATCGCATAGTCCCATCTTTCTTCTTTACAAATAGTACTGGGGCTCCCCAAGGAGAATGACTAGGTCGGATGAAGTTCTTATCCAACAACTCTTGTAATTGCACCTTAAGTTCTTTTAATTCAATAGGGGCCATACGATAAGGTGCCTTAGAAATTGGGGCAGTACCAGGAACCAAATCAATGGAAAATTCCATTTCTCTATCAGGAGGCAGACCTAACAAATCATCTGGAAAAACATCTGGGTACTCACAAACAACTGGTAATTGGACCATATTTATTTCCTCCTTTGGTACTTCAACAATAGAAGCTAAGTATCCTCTACAACCTTTATTCAACATTTTTCGGGCCTTCATTGCAGAGATTAACGGGACACTTAACTTTTGTTTTGTACCAATAAAGGTAAAGCTAGGTTCGTTTGGAGGTTGGAAGGTTACAATCTTATGATGACAATCAAGGATAGCATGGTGCGTAGCCAACCAGTCCATGCCAAGGATAACATCGAAGTCATGGATTCCTAAGATTATTAAGTTAGCAGGTAGTAAACGGTTTCCAATTTTAACAGAAGAAGCCTTCAAGCTAAAACTCGATTTCATGATTTCACCAGATGGGGTTGAGACGTTGAAAAATTCATTCATAAGAATTGGTTTTTTGTTAAGTTGCTTTGTAAAGGCATAACTAACAAATGAGTGTGTTGCACCAGGATCTATAAGTACCCTAGCTAAACAATTATGTATGTTCATCATACCTGTTATGACAGTTGAAGTGTCATTGGCTTCTTGTTGAGTTAGGGTATACACACGAGCTTCAGTCCTCTTTTGAGCATTGTTGTTGATATTATTTGGCCCTGGGCCTCTATAGCAATCACGAGCAATGTGTCCAACCTTTCCACATCTAAAGCAAACACTACTCCCCATGCGACATTCTCCTCAATGGTCCTTGCCACATTTGGGACACATAGCCCTAGGTTGCTTATTTTGATCACCCCAATTTCCATTGTTGTTATCCTTGTTTTTATACTGGTGTTTTCGCTTTTGTCCCTTGTCTTGCCAAAACTTCCCCCTTGAGTCATTTCTAGCACCTCCAAAAGGAGTTTTACTTGTTCCATGGACCAATTGTTGGGCCATTTCAATCACTAGTGCCTTATTCACCACTTCAGTGTAAGTGGTTAATTCAAACGGTAAAACAGCTTCCTTAATTCGTGGTCTCAATCCTTCCTCGAAGCGTTGGGCTCTACATTCCTCAGCTGCCACAAAAGTAGGGGCAAATTTTGCAAGTCGAGCGAACTCTGCCTCATACTCAGTAACAGTTTTGTTTCCTTGTTGTAGTTGAAGAAACTCGCATTCCTTCTGTCTTCGAACACTTTTTGGAAAGTATTTCTCATAGAAGGAGTTTCGAAACATCTCCCAAGTAAATAAATCCATGTTGCCTTCATGTTGTCGTCCCATCATCTTCCACCAGTCAAGGGCGTCTCCTTGAAGCATGTATGCAGCGTTTGCCACCTTTTTTTGTCTCGGTACATCGTACAACAGTAAAAGCCTTTTCCATCTCAGCTATCCACTTTTCTGCCTCTTGGGGATCTATAGTACCCTCAAAGGTCGGTGGTAACAATTTCTTAAAATCAGAGAAGCTACTTCGTTCTGGTTGGGGTCTTGGAGGATGTTGTTGTTGTGCTTGCCCGAAAGTAGCCATTGCTTGCATAAACATGCCTATAGTAAGTGGAGCATTTGGTTGAAGTGTTTCTTCATTAAGATTATCCCCATTATTGCAGTTGTCACGTGATCTAGTATTACGACTGGCCATACTCTAATTTCCAAGAACAAACTATACTCACTACTATTTCTCATAAGTTTCTAAAAAAATCATAAAATCATAAGACAATAAATTAAAAGTTCAATACATTATAACTTACCGGACGACATTTGGTAGACATCCAGTGGTATGATCTTGTGGTCCCTTAAGTCTACAGGAACAACAAAAACCTTTGCTCTGATACCAAACTGTAACGCCCCCCGAGCCTACCTTGTGGGTAGACTAGGAAATGTTACTTTTTTTTTTTTATTTTTGAAAAGATAGTTTATTTGAAAAGTAGGTACTAACTTGTCAGGTCTCTCAAACTTTGAAATAAACTTAAAGTTTAGCTTTCTTCATAAATAAAAGAGCATGAACTAATTAGGATAGAAAATATTGTTCGTGTTTCAATACAGTAAACTTATTAAATACTTATTTATAAACAATCATTGACTTTTAAAAGATCTTAAACTGGGACCACTTCAAAGCCACACTCTTAGATGTCTTCTTTATGTCGTCCAAAGCTACTGCTCATTATCTAAAAAAAATTAAAGTAAACACGAATGAGCTAACGCTCAGTAAGTAAATCCACATGCAACATGCATCAAGATGACAGATTTATTTATTTACATATTTCTCTTCATTTACACATGTCCTCTTTTCTTTGTACTTTGGTTCAATGGTGGTTTTCATATAAATATATATATATTTTTAATCTTTATAGTAGGGCCCTTGTGTGATACCTATGCCATTGGTAACCAGTGGGCCATGGTTTTCGGAACCTGTTCCAACTACCGGATCCTTGGTAGTATCGTACTTGGGGCATAACATGAGTGTGGACCAACTGAAGTCGCCACACACACATTGGTGATCCCATTAAGGGCCTATCGTTCCCTGTGGCCAACTAAACATAAGGAAAACCTCCCTGCATACGATCAATCATTCATTTAACTATGGTGGGTCCGCCGGTCCCCCGCGTCCCTTGCCCACTCAGCCCTCAAAACATAGGCACACACAGACTTTGAACTTCTTATTTCATATATTTATGACAAAACATTATTATCACTTTTCTTGTTTCTTAATCAATATGCTTAAAATATATTTAACATATAAATGTTCATGTATGGTTTGGACAATTAATAATGAACATGTATGCATGAGCATATATTATTATGTAAAATAACTTTAGAAGCATATAAATTTCACGTAACATATAACATACACATAACTTACTCTAATGCAAAAAAAGATTGGGATTTACTTACTTTAAACCTTTAGATGAATTGTCTTAATAAAAGTATCCTTCAATAGCTCACAACCTAAGTCTCTTAAAAAAAACCAAGAAGAAAGAATAGATTTGAGGAATAAGGATTAAGAATATGTGGTAGAGAGAAGGACTTTGAGAAGAGATTTTAGGAATGGATGAGCCTAACACATATATATAGTGCTTCAAAAACTTGGACCATAATCAACATTCTTGGAGACAAAGGAACTTGCCCACCAAGTAAAATATTTAATTAATAAAAGGAGGACTTGCCCACCAAGTAAAATATTTAATTAATAAAAGGAGGACTTGCCCACCAAGTAAAATATTTAATTAATAAAAGGAGGACTTGCCCACCAAGTAAAATATTTAATGATAAGGTAAAAATACTAGTTAAAAAAGTAACAAATTTATTAATTAATTATGTGAAATATCTAACAAGAATATTAATTCAATAAATACCACTTAAACTGATAAATTAAATTACTTGCTTTACTTTTCTGTAAGACATCTATATGATAAAAAATCTAATCGTCACATTAGACACCACTAACTTACTACTCTGACGAACTTTCTTGTGTCTGAACTCTATTAAAATGGAACCTAACTCTAAAATATAAAAATTGATGCTAAAATTTTTGCAATATTCTTTTATTTTTATGTTGTCTTTTTCCCTCTCTTTTTCTGCCGTTTTGCTGTGTTGTATTTCCTCTCCACTGCATCTCATATACCCAAAAGCAATAAAATCAAATAATGAGTCAAACGTCCAAGAGGAAATTAAAGACAAAAAAACAGCCTAAATGGCTAAGAGGAAATTAAAGAGAAAAATAGCCCAAAAGTTAAGAGAAAATTAAAGAGAAAAACAGAACCGTTTCCTACTGTTTTTCTTTGACTTCAATTTTTCATTCATTTTCTAACAAATAATTTCTAACACGAGTTTTTATGATAAGGTTTACACTCTCTAGATTTGACAACTCTTTATTTAAAGTTTTAACCATCCAGTGTTTTCTTTCTAAAAGTGCTTTGGTTCTTTTATAGCAGTTTCTAACTAAAAAGAGAAATTGTTTTAGATAGACCGTTTTATTGCACGCTGTATTCTTCCTTGGTTTGTATTTTCTATACACGGTCTCTACGTAGTTGGTTTTTAGTTTATCAAACCACTTTGAAATGGATTTATATTTTTAGTTGTGACCGTGAGTACTAGAAAAAGTATTGCTGTATGCTTTTCCTTTCACCTAAAGGACAAACCCTGGCCATGACTACAACATTGATATGGATTCTTATTTGTACCTTTCTATTTGAATGCTCCTGATAACTTTGCTTAAGAGAAAACAGAGAGATGAAGAGAACGGAAGAGAAGGAAAATGATCAAGTGATATTATGATTGTATTAATTGTATATTTATAGTAACTAGTGCATATAATAAGCTGATGTGTAACTAACTTCAATAACAGAACTCTAACAAACTGAGCTAGTTAACAAACAATCTTAACATCCTCCCTTAAGCTGATGGTCTATTAAGAACAGTCAGCTTAGTTCTTAGTTCTTAAAAACGTTGTGTAGACAATGGCTTAGTCATAATGTCAGCAATCTGTTCCTGAGTTGGTGTGTAATCAACTTGCAAATCACCATTAGCAATCTTCTCATGAATAAAATGGAAGTCTATCTCTACGTGTTTGGTTCTTGCATGTAAGATTGGGTTTCTTGCCAGATAAGCAGCACTAACATTATTGCATAGCACAACTGGACACTGAGGTATATGAAATTGTAATTCAGCCAGCAATCGTGGAATCCAAACAACTTCAGAGACAGTAAGAGCCAAAGCTCTAAACTCAGCCTCAGTGGATGAGTGTGAAACAACCTTTTGTTTCCCTGAACTCCAAGATACTAAGGAATTTCCTAAATAAATGTAGTAGCCACTAGTGCTACGTCTATCATCTAGGCAAGCAGCCCAATCTGCATCTGTATAGGCTGTTAAAGAGGCATTAGAAGCACCATAAAGCATGATACTAAGCCTACAGTTCCACTTAAATGTATCAGTAAACATTTGGTCGTAATCCAATGTGCAGTAGTAGGATTATGCAAAAATTGACAAAGTTTATTCACTGAGTAACTAATTTCGGGTCTAGTGAGAGTGCAATAGTGCAAAGCACCAATCACTGTTCTATATTAAGTAGCATCAATAAGAAGTTCACCATCATACTTAGACAAGATTTTACCAACATTGAGAGAATTATTGTTGCCAGTAACTAAAATGTCATCAACATATATTAGAAAAATTACAATATTAGATTGACTAGTGTAAATTATCATAGATGCATCAGCATTGGATCCTCTAAACCCCAATTTCATAAGACAACTGCTGAGTTTTTTATACCACGCTCTGGGGGCCTGTTTGAGGCCATGTAAAGCCTTTTTTAGCTTGCAGAAATAGTGTGGATATTGCTCGTTTACAAACCCCTCAGGTTGGGTCATGTAAACATCCTCTTCAAGGTCTCCATTTAAAAATGCGTTATTTACGTCGAGTTGTTTAACTGACCAGTTAAAGGAGAGAGCAATGGTGATGACAACTCGTATTGTTGTTGGCTTAACCACTGGACTGAATGTCTCAGTGTAGTCAATACCAAGAATTTGGTGAAAACCCTTTGCAACAAGCCGGCTCTTATATTTGTCCAAGGACCGATCTGCCTTTAGCTTGGTTCTAAAAACCCATTTATTTCCAATCACCTTTCCATGGGTAGGTGGTGGAACTAATTCCCAAGTTCCATTTTTTATGAGAGCCTCATATTCAGACTTCATAGTAGCCACTCACTCAGGATGTTGAAAAGCTGCTTTAATTGAAGTGGGTTCTGGAAGAATAACAACAACAACAAGAAGCTTAGGCTTAAAAACTCCTGTTTGGCACGAGTAACCATATGGTGAGTATTAGTAGCAGGCACTGGACAGTGAATAGTAGAAACAGGTTGAGTGGTGGTAGCTACCACATCTTTGTCAATTAAGGAAAGGGTAGGAGATATAGGTAAAGGTGGAATAGATGAGTCAGAACAATTAGAATTACACAATGAAGTTGATGTGACAACAGCAGGTAAGGAAACCTGTGAAACTGGTGGAGAGGCTGGTAATGTTGTTTCTGATGGAGTATGAAGATTGGGTGAGGATGTTATAGTTGAAGGAACAGTAAAAGGATTGTAAATAATTCTGACAGTAGTGTCAGTAGTGGAGGGTATTTGAACAAAGTGAGGGTGAACAACATGTTGGGTAGTAGAAGGAGGTAATGGATCTGACAGTCTAAGAAATAGAAATTCACTTTCATTGAAAATGACATGAGTGGATACAAAAACTCGTTGAGTGACTGGTTCTAAACACCAAAAGCCCTTGTAATTGATAGCATAACCAAGGAATATACAAGGCAATGATCTAGGTTCAAGTTTGTTAGAATTATAGGGACGTAAATAGGGGTAACACAAACACCCAAAAATGCGAAGATAAGAGTAATCTGGGGAGGTATGAAATAAGAGTTCATATGGAGATTTATCTAAAAGACTTTTGGATGGCATCCTGTTAATGAGATGAATAGCAGCCTTAAAACCATAATCCCAATAAGACAAAGGAACACCTCCGCGAACAAGAAGAGACAAACCATTCTCAACCAAATGCCTATTTTTCCTTTCAACTGTACCATTTTGTGCTGCAGTATAAGGACAAGAAATCCTTCGTGTATAGCCACCTTGAAACAAGAAAGTTGCAAGACTTTGAAACTCGGTACCACCATCACTTTGAAGAGTTTTAATATCACAACCAAACTGCCTTGTAACCATGGCATCCAAATGTTTAAAAATACCAGCAGCTTGACTTTTGTTATGCAAAATGTAAAGCCAAGAAAAACGTGTGCAGTCATCTACAAACAATAAAAAGTATCTCATTCCTTGACTTGAAGGTACAGGGGAAGGACCCCAAATGTCTACATGTACTATGTCAAAGGATTTATTAGAAGGTGTATGTATGTGTGTAAGTGGTAACCTGTGAGACTTGCCTAGCTGACAAGCCCCACATATATCATAGCTACTATCAGATTGGATAGACAAATTCAAGGACTGAGTAATTTGTTTAACAACTGAGGAATGAGGATGACCCAAACGATCATGCCAAAGAGCTCCACTAACAGAAGCTTTGTTACACTGCACAAGATGAGGCTGCACCTGCAACTTCAAATCTTCTCTGTACTGTGATGGAAACTTGTATAGGCCTTGCTCAGTTCCCCCCATTAAAATAATATGGCTCGTTTTCAAGTCCTTCACATGGAAATAATCAAGAAAGAATTCAACAGAAACAAGATTATCTTCACATAATTTCTTAACAGAAACTAAGTTCTTAGCAAGGCTAGGGGCACATAGCAAATCAGATAAATGCATAACATGCCGTCCATCAGATAAAATACCAGATCCATAATGAGAGATGGGAATAGAGTTACCATTACCTAGGACAACTCCAGTATTCCCTGAGAAGGTGGAAGCCTGTGTAAAATTGGACTGATTTGCTGTCAGATGATGACTTGCTCCAGAGTCCATGAACCAAGTCTGATCCTATAAATCAGTAGGCCTAGAGACTTGACCATAAAAGGCTTGAGGCATAAATTAAGGAGGTGGTTGAAAGCTACCAAACTGAGGAAACACAGTGGGAGATGTAGAGGAATCGGCAGCTTGTTCAGTAGTGGAAGCTTGCTTATCAACAGTGTTATTATTCTGATCGGGAATTTGAGATAGATGCATTTGAGGTTTCAACTTAGATTGATTATTGTTGTGGTTCTGACTATTGTTATTCTTTCCTGAAGGTGAGTAGCGATAATTGCATCTGTAGGCAGTGTGACCAAATTTTTTGCAGATTTGACACTGAACTTTAGATTCAACTTGTTGATTAACAGATTTGTTCTTCCATTGTTGCTGAGAAGAATTTTGTTGCAAGCTATTTGATGAAAAAGATTGACCACTAAGAGATGATGTACTATTACGAGGAACAAAACTGGTTCCATAGTTAGCTTGTATAAGCTGGTGATCTGGCATATGCATCCTTTCTTGTTGTTTCTCATTTGTTCGCATCATAGAGAATACTTCATCAAGACTAAGAATGCGCTTCTTAGTGGTAACAGTAGTAACTTATGAAGAGTAGTTATGATCAAGACCTCCTATCACATAGAGTATCTGATCGCGATCGTTTAGATTAGCACCAGCAGCTAGTATGTGATCAATAAGATCTCTGCAAGTACTGATATACTGTTCCATAGGCATAGTGCCTTTTCGAAGAGATTGTAACTTCTGCACAAATGCATGATTCTAGCTTGAGAGTCATCGTTAAACACTTTTTCTAGTGTGCTCCAGTATTCATAAGCAGTGGTTTTACGAATGAGATGCTTTAAGAAACTAGGAGAAACGGAAGAGTAAATCCAGTTCTTAACAGTACAATCATGCTTATTCCACAATTCATACTCGACATTTGATTCAAGAATTTCGCGCATACGAACAACAGAATTGTTATCAATAAATTGAATTACCTTCTTGATTTGTTTAGGTGGAGAAATTGCAGATCCATCGATGAATGATCGTAATCCATAGATAGTTATCACGTGTTTCAATTGTTCGCGCCAGATTAGATAGTTCGTATCATCAAGCTTCACTGAAAAGCTTGAATTGATAGGAAATGTAAGAATCGTCGGCTGATTCAACAAAGATGATGAAGTTGAAAACACATTTGGAACTCCAGTCGAAGGAGCTCCAGCACCAGGAATTATCGAAACAACAGGTGAGGAAACAGTCTTAGAAGCAACAGGCTGATCTCCTCCATAATCGTCAGCGGAAGAAGAGTCGATCTGTACCCATTTAAGGCTTTGATACCATGATAACTTTGCTTAAGAGAAAACAGAGAGATGAAGACAACGGAAGAGAAGGAAAATGATCAAGTGATATTATGATTGTATTAATTGTATATTTATAGTAACTAGTACATATAATAAGCTTATGTGTAACTAACTCCAATAACAGAACTCTAACAAACTGAGCTAGTTAACAAACAATTTTAACAGCTCCTCTATCTGCTTGTAGGTGGTTATTGTTTGTGGAGGATCATATAGACGTGGGAACGCAATTTGTGGGGACTTGGATATCATATTAGACATCCTGATGGACAAGGTAGGAAATTCATTTTTTACTTTTTATTCTTGAATGCTCCTGACATTCTCTCTATAGTCATCATCCCGGCTATAATAAAACCAGAAATAGAAGATGATATGTTTCCTTTAAGATGAGACTGTTAATGGACTAGCTTTTATTGTGTAATTATTATAATACTAGCTTTTTATCTCTGGATCCTCCATGTTATTGTGCCATGATCTCCTGTGGTAAAAAATATCAGTGTACCACTTGTTGTACGTATCCAATCTACCACACCAAAGCTCCAAAGCACCACAAAAGGACCCATACTTAATCTAGACCTTTTAAAGAGTACCCTTGAGAATATTACAGATTCACCTTCATGATCTCCTATTTCAACACAAGAACAATAAGCACAATAACAATAACAATAAGCACAACACAAGAACTAACTTGGAAACTCCATCACTGGAGAAAGATCTACTGTGAAAATTTAATACAATCACAAAAGTACAACTCCTACTTTCATAAACCTAATCCCAAATTCAAGCTACCACTCAAGCCTTACTCATTCACCATGCTATTCTTTTATGATGAAGAAGCAAAAAGGGAAGAAGAGCTTGAATATGATTTTGCTCTCTAATACTCGAAGAGAAACTATGTTGGGATAATTTACATTGCTCAACTACTTCTCTATTTATAGGACATAAGAACAAGTCTTAGATAGCCACTTGCTTCAAGTTGTTCATCTGATCATTTGCCCACTTGCTCACCTGCACTTTAACGTACATAAAAATCTTGACAACATGATAAATCTATTTGGTCTAGTTGATTCTTCGGTCCATGTACTTGGGCTGTTTGGTAATTCCAATTGATGTATCAACATAAAGAAATAAACCTCCGAACTTCACAAAATAATTGTTATAGCAGCTATCCTAATATCTACATCTAGTTATAGAAACTGTTGTTTATAATGTCAATGTCTCTCATAAATCTACTGGATATTTAGGTTAAATGCTACTAGTTTTTATCTACATATCCTTGTTAATCTTTTGTAAATATTCTTGGCATAGAAGATTAAGATTGTGTAGTGTCTACTTTTTTCTGTAATGGTTAATGATTGTTAACTTTTTTTGCTTCAATTCGGTTATAGCTTCTGCGCATTGAAGAGGAACTTAGGAATATACATTATGTTGATTGCTAATGGTTGTTTGCAGATCATCTGTTGTCCTTGTTGCTTCCATTTACCTAGTTAGAGCCAATTCTATGTGTTCTTCCTTTTCAGTCACAAAGGCTTTTTACCAAAATTTGAAAAGATTTCAAGGATATGAACTTTTTTTAAGAGAAATTTTGGTTAAGCATCGAGGTAATATTGGCTTTTACTTTTCTTTTTTTGATGCTTTACTAATACTAACACAAAACACAAAACCTGAATTTGCTTCTTTATACTTGACATGATTACTACGCCAAAAATCACTTTCAAGGACGGTCAACTGATTTTTTTTAAATCCGACCGTCATAAAAATGTTAGAGATATACTTAGGCTATGTTTGGTTCAAGGTAATAAGACATGTAATGTAATGAGTTTTACTCATTACATTGTTTGTTTTTCAAAAAATTGGTATTGTAATGTAATGGCATTACATCTCCTTCAGTAAAAGTGATTACATACTCAAAAGGCTGTAATAACAATTACATTACTGAACAGTGTTTTTTTTTCTTCACGCGTAAAATGAACAGTGACCCATGTGAATTAATCGAATGCCGTCCTCCCCTTCGCGTACAGCCAGCTCCGGTGAATGCCGTCCGCCCGGCCAGTTCCAGCCAGCGCAGCCTCGTCCAGCCGTCGCCGTCCACCTCGCGTCGTCAGCTGTCGTCATCCACCACAGAATCGCCGAGCCCAGCCCAGCCCTCGCGAATCGCACACCCCAGCCGTCGCACCTCGCGACGCCCACCCAGTCCTCGCTACCGTCACCCCACGCCCACCCAGCCCTCGCGACCCCCACCCCAGCCCTCGCAACGCCCACCCAGCCCCGCGACGCCTCAGTTCGATTTTTTTTGTTTTTTGTTTTTTTTTTTTAATATGAAATTGTATTATTTTTTTTAAAATTGTATTATTTTTTATTAATTATTGATATAAGAATATTATATTTTTTCTGAATGTAATTTTTTTTAAAATGTAATTTTTTTTAAATTGTATTTTTTTATTAATTATTGTTAAAAAATTGTATTTTTTCTGAATATAATAGCACATTAATGTAATTTTTTTTAAATTGTATTTTTTATTAATTGTATTTTTTTTTTCTAAAATTGTATTTTTTTATTAATTGTTGTTATGAAATTGTATTATTTCTGAAATTTTATTTTTTAAAATTGTATTTTTAAAATAATTATATAATTTTTTTTTTCTATTCCATTACATTACAGTTGTCAAACCAAACACTGTAATACTGATTCCTCTTTTTATTACAGTGACTAAACCAAACACTGTAATCGTAATACTGATTCCTTTACATTACATTCTATTACGATTACGATTACGATTACATTCAGCGAACCAAACGCCACCTTAGATGTTATATATTTTCTTTATTGTTAGAATTGTATTTTAATTAGGAGTTCGGGAATATTGTTCAACATAAGAAATAAAATTATTTCTCATTTACTCAGTTTACATGGTATCAAAGCAATTTTTTTCTAAATCCTGCCAACAATGATTGAGATTAATAACAATCCAGAATCAATTTTCTCTAAGAATTAGATAAATAAACAAAAGAAAAGTCAACCATGACCTCTGGAGGATTTGATAATTCATCCATCCAAGTCAAAAAACTCAACGAGAAAAATTTATGTGAGTGGGCACAGTCTATCAAATTGGTAATCAACGGCAAAGAAAAATTTGGCTATCTCACGGGCGAGACGAAGTAGCCAGCTTCCATCCAACCCATCAGCCACCAAAAATGGAAGTCTGAAAATTTGATGGTTAGGGGTTGGCTGGTACACTCCATGAAGCCTTTAATTGGGAAAACATACCTATTTTTGCCGACGGCAAAAGATATTTGGGATGCTATTCGTGAAACATACTCGGGCACCGAAAACAACTCTCAAATTTTTGAGATTAAAACCCAGTTGCGGCAAATGAAATAGGGCAATCGAGAGGTGACGGAGTATTACATGGAGATGGTAATGTTGTGGCAAGAATTAGACTCCACCTTCGACGAGAATTGGGTTTGCAAAGAGGATAGTGTGCGATTCCGAACGAAGATGGAGAGTGAGAGTTTTCGAGTTCCTTGCCGGGCTTAACCGTGAACTCGACAATGTTAGAGGAAGGATCCTCGACCGGCGATCCCTTCGTCCAGTTGTGAGGTGTTCACTAAAGTTTGCCGTGAAGAACAGAGGAGAAACATGATGCTGAAGGAGATGCAGTGAGAGGGTGAATCTGCCTTAATTAGCCTCAGCTCTAATGGGTCTGATAGTGAATCTGCATATCGTGGGCCTTCAGTTAGGCATCAAACTGGTCCTAATGGGAATTAAAAAAAAAGGCAGTGTCCTTACTGTGAACATTATCGTAAAAATGAACATACAAAAGATAAAGCTATTTGCCTAAATAGCATGCATTTAGTTAAAAAATTAAATTTTTTAAAATTAGCAATAATAGGATCAAAATTGTAAGTTTTGATTACATTAAAATTAAATAAGTTACAAAAATATCCTTAGTTATGTGATATGTAATATCAGTATGTAAATTAATTTACATACCAATATATCAGTATGTAAATAAGTTTTTTTTTTTTTTTGCTAAAACAGTATGTAAATAAGTTTACATACTATATAAACTATTTATATAATATGTAAATAATTTACATACTAATATAATAGTATGTAAATAGATTTATAGATTTCACTTTTGCAACTATTTTGGGATTTGAGGGAAATAATTGATCAGAGAAGACATCAAAAGAAGTTTTTTTTTTTAAGCAACAATAACAGTGAATGTAAAGCTTGAAATACATATTTCTTCCAGAAGTACTCATCAACCAGCTCTCTCCTGATATACTTCTGGATGCATTTCGTGGACCTTTTCTGCTTTTTTACGTAATCAAAATGAGAGGCAAATTAAGCACACAAGAATAATCTTAAGTATTTCAAACTTTTTTTTTTAATCAAATTGGAGAGACAAGCTAACTATCTATTTTTTTTTTTGTATGTAAATGAGTTTACATACTAAGTAAACTGATTTACATAGTATGTAAACTCATTTACATACTATGTAAACTGATTTACATACTATGTAAATCAGTTTACATACTATATAAATTGTATGTAAATTATATTAGTCAGTTAAAACATAAATCCCTTCTGAATTTGCACCATTTTCATGGCTTTATCGAACCTCAATTTTCTTTATTGTATGGAGAAGAATAAAATTTGCATTCCAGGTTATTATACTGTGGAGAAGAATAAAATTTGCATTCTTAAATAAGATGACTCATACTACCGAAAAAAAAAAAGATAGGAATCCTATCATAGGATGATTCATTGCCAACTTCATAAAATAGCAACCATAAGATCTATACAACAAATTCAAATATTCTCATAAGACCTAACATTAAACAGAAACAACAAACAAAAAAATCAATCAATTAGCTGAAAACTAAAATTCGCACCAAATCGAAGCCGTAATCAGCAAATATCACAAATTCCTAATCTAACAGAATAATTATACCGGATCGTCAGGAGACCATTCTTCAGCAGGTAGATTCTCTTCTACTCTTCTTCCTCTTCCTATTTTATTACCAGCAATTGCTTTTTTATTTACTGTTCACCCTGTGATTGTTTCCTGAGAAAATTCTGGCAACATTTGGAATTTTAAATATTAGTCTATGTGTAATGCGTGGCTTAGATCGATCACCAAGCGGCAGAATCGCTGAAGAAAAACGAGAGGTCTCGAGCTGAAGATATCACTATTGATACACCTACGAAAACTGGAGGTACTGTGTCTCTGAAAGATCAACTGAAGAAGAAAAATCAAGAAAACGATGATTATAGTTATAATATTAGTAGGGATAAATTTGTAAATATATATTTATAAAAACGCTACCGTCTCGCGAAAAAAGAAAAAACTGCAATTCCTCCGGTAAACACACTATACAAGGGCAATAAATCACAACGGATACCTGTTGGGAAATACATGAAAAACTTGCCGATTGAAAACAAAGATACTACAACAATAGAAGTCAAGGTTATCAAACTACGTATAAAGCACAAGTGTCTCAAGGGGAAAAATTCAGCTTCTAGTGGAACCTTCAATCCAGACAACTTTATAAAATGTTCTCAAACTTCCAAACATATGATGAGTCCTCCACATATATCCCTTTAGGTTCACTAGCCCCTAAAGATAATTTTCTAAAGGCCTTAGTATTATCTCTCAGATTAAATGGATTATTTTGGCGCTTTAGATTATATAACTGATGCTATCATCGTTTCTCATATTTACCTTATGTTGGAAATCTTAAAAATAAAATTTTTATATGGAACTCTCACACTTGTGGGAAAAGGAATATAAAAATCTTAAATTCTATAACTCTTGTGTTTTTCAGGAGAATTCAATGTGAGTGAACAGTATTAAATTGTCAATTGTGGTTTTGTTTTTGTTTCTAGAGATAGTGAAATTATGTTATGGAATTTTAAAATGAGTTATCTTAATTTTCAATATTTAAAACAGTTGTTTTCTTATATTATTTCAAATAAAAAACTCTATGATTTAAGGTATGAAATTTGTGAAATTGTAAAATATTAACGCACATCTTTTTGAAAACACATATATACACCGTCTAAATTATTTACTGTTTTATTTACAGTGATTTACGGGAGTCCTTCTACTCTGAATCATACCCATACGTGGTTTGTAATCTTTATTGATGATCATACATGGATGTGTTGAGTTCATTTATTAAACGACAAAATTGATGTTCGTACGATGTTTATTAACTTTCACTCTATGTTTTAAACATAATTTCAAACACAAATATAAGTTTTGTGTACTGATAATGGTACCGAATATTTCAGTGCCACCTTAGAGAATTATCTTCTACAACGTGGGATAATTCATCGAAGTTCATGTATCAATATTCCTCAACAAAATTAAAATTTAATAAATAGTAAATTTTCTAAAATTTCAATAAAAATAAAGGCTTTCAAAATTTTCAATAAGATAATTTTTTTTTAATTTATAAAAAGTAGAATGCTTTTCAAAATTTCTAAAAATAGAAAGTTTATCAAAAAATTTCAAACATAAAAAGTTTTGTAAAATATATAAAATACGAAATTTCTAAAATTTCTAAAAGTAGAAAAGCATTCCAAAATTTTTGAAGATAAAAAGCTTTCCAAAAATTTTAAAAGTAGAAAGTTATTTCAAAATGTCTAAAAATATAGGGCTAAACTATACCATTTTTCAATCAAAAATAAAAAAACTATACCATTTTTTTTGTCAATGCTAAATTATACCATTAGTTCCTAAATTTTAAAAAACTCACATATTTTCTAAAATTTTGATTCAAAAAGATATATTTTATTACCCAAAATAGGACATAATTATAAATTTTTAAAAATTTAAGGACTAAATTGTAAAATTTTAAACTTTAGGGACTTGTGTGAAATCTTAAAGGTTTGGGATCTAAATTTTAGAATTTAAAAATTTAAAGATTTAAAGTGTGAATTTAGTTAAAATTTATGTACTTAAGAAGTAATTAAGCCAACATATAATAGTTTTCGAAACCTTCAAAACTAGAAACATTTAATTTTATGAAATATAAAGTTACACGCAATTTGCAAAATTATAAAGCTTTCTAAAATTAAAAAATAAAAATAAAAAATGAAAGGTTTCCAAAATTTGAAAAAACACATTTTTTTTTTTCAAAATTTCTAATATACATAGTCTTAAAATTTCTGAAAATAGAAAAACATTCTAAAATTTTGAAAGATAGAAAGCTTTCAAATTTTTTAAAAATATAAAATTTTCGAAGTTTAAATAAAAAGTTCTTCCAAAATTTCTAGAAAAATAATTGTTTTTGAAACTTCAAAAAACAGAAAATTTTTCAAAATTTAATAAAATAGAAAGCTTTCTAAATTCCAAAAAGAAAATAAAAGGTTTACAAAATTTCCCAAAACACAAAGATTTCATTATTTAATTGAAATGCGGAGCTTTCCAAATATATAAATTTCTATAATTTTCAAAAATAGTATTTTTTTTTTAAATTTACCAAAATTAGAAAGCTTATAATTTTTTTAAAAAAATATGTAGCTTTCCAAAATTTTCAAAGACAAAGTTTTCTTAAATTTAGAAAATATAAAATTTTAAAATTTCTATACATAAAAAAGTTTTCCAAACTTTATAAAGATAGAAATCTTTCCAAAATTTCTACAAAAAGAAATCTTTCCAAAATTTCTACAAAAAGAAATTTTTCAAAATTTTCTAAAAATATAATGGTTTTTGAATTACAAAAATAGAAATTTTTACAAATTTTAATAAAATGGAAATTTTTTCACAATTTTCAAAAATAAAAGCTTTCTAAATTTCAAAAGAAGGAAAGGCTTCCAAAATTTTCAAAAACATAAAGCTTTTCTAAATTTCTTAAAATACAGAGCTTTCCAAACATAGAAAGTTTTCCAAACATAGATGTTGAAGCGAATTATCTCTTCATTTGGGTGCTTCATGGTATGAGAGTCACTCATGTCTAATACATAAAAGTCCACTAAGAAGATTATCTCATCTATCTACACTAAGACATACTCGAGAACACCCTTTGGATAGACATTAGTCCTATCAGCAAGCTGTATAATAATATGAGTTTCTTTTAAAGGACCAAAATTTAGAGAAGTACAAATATTATAAGGCATGACATTAACAGATGGTCCTAAATGTAGCATGGCTTTTTTAAGCCTAGAGTTACCAATCCTTACTGGGGTGGTGAAACTATCTGGTCCAGGCATTTGGGTGAGAGCTTTCTTTGTAACACTGCAGCACATTTTTTCCCACACTATTACCTTTTAGTTTGCGCTGGTGGTGCACAATTTCTAAGGAACTTTGCATACCTAGGCACTTACTTGATAGTATCTAGCAGTAGTATGTTGACTTGTACCTTCCAAAATCTCCCTTTCGTGCTTTCTTTCTTTGGGTATCATGCTGAAATTTAGCATTGTTATAATGGCTAACCCAATGACTAATTCTTCAAGAGACTTACCTTGAGGTTGTTGGGGCAACTGTGGCCTAGGTGGAAGGAAGTCAGGTTGATTGTTACTTAAGTAGCTCAAGTTGTGGTGATCCTTTCATCCTGCATTGTACATGTTAAAGTAGGATCATTCCTGAGCCTTTGTGCCTGAAATCCACCTACAACATTGGCTTGTTCATAGTTGCTCTCCTAAAAGGTAGGACACATGTTTGTGGGATGACTGTAGAGCATATGCCACAACTCTTAGCCTGTCCAATAGCCAATTGTTGTACCAAAGCAATAAAGTTGTTTAATTGGTGTTCAATATAATTAGAAGTTCTTACCTCACTTTACCTTTTTGGTTGGAGAGTCAACTCTAGTACTAAATTGTTGAGAAAGCATCCATAGTAGCTATTAGGTTCCTGGCTTCTATAGGTGTCTTGTTCACCAATTCACTTCCACTTACTACATTCATTATGCTCCTCTCCATAGGCAAGAGTCCATAAAAATATTGGAGGAGTTGATCACTAATTTAGTGGGGGGGGAGCAGTTGACATAGTCTTTTGAACTTCTCCAGTATTTGTAAAGGGTCTCTCAATTGTATTGCTTTATGTCATATTTATTTTCTAATGATGGTGGCTCTGGAAGTTGGGAAATACCTATCCAAGAATAGCTTTTTCCTTTGAGTCCAGATATTGATAGTCTCAAATGGGAGGTAATATAGCCACTTCTTGGCACTGTCAGCTAGAGAAAATGGAAAAGCCTGCAGTTTGATTTGTTCTCCAGTGATCTCAACTTGTTTTATATTGGAGCACACTACATAGAACTCCTTAAGATACTTGTTAGGGTCTTCTCCAGCAAAACCCCTGAAAGTAGGCAATAAATGTAATAGTCTAGATTTTAATTCAAATGCTACCTCTGAGTTAGGATATTTAATGCATAAGAGTTGCTGCTCCAAGTCAGGTGCAACTAATTCCCTTAAAATTTGATTAATGTTGGCCATCTCTTCTTGCTCTAGTTGAGGGTCACTTGATGATGATGATTGAGGTGGTAAAGTGTGAGCTATTCGTAAAGATCCTAAAGATCTCAAATTATATGGGTGCTTAAGGCGAGTGTCTCTCAGTTCCTGTAGCATTCAACACCTTAAGAGAAAATAGTTAATAAAAATAAATAAAAAATAAACCAATAATTAGTAGCGAAATTGTAAAGTTAATCCTTAGCAACTGTGCCAAAATCTTGATATGCTTGAAAATATGCAAGTGATCAATGCACAAGTTATAAGTAATTTTAAGAACTAAGGTTATACTCATGAGAATTGGTGACCATTTTTACTAGTATTTATTAGTTTGTTAATGGGTTAATTAAATTTAGCAAGGGGAATTTTTGATTGATTTTAAATAAAATAACTTAAAACAATTAAAAGTGAATTGAATAAGAATAATAAGAGATATGTAATCATTAAATTATTCTCATTACTAGCTTACAATTTAATTAAACATGTCATGAATGTAAATTGCTTTCATAATTTAAAATCATTATTAAGTTCTTAACTTTAGCATTAGAAGTCTAGGTCCGCTTAATATTTTTTATATTTTCTTACTTTTTAATTGATTAAAGTTCCTCCTACGAGTTATCCTAAATTCTGAACAATGTAGAGATACGTTTATTAGATTTAATTCATTCCTTGCATTAATCTAAAAATATGATAATTAAATTAGACAAGATTAGAACATTCGTTTATTCTTTAGAAAATGTATTCAACCCTACTTGTGACAGAAGCCATATTTAAACTAGAATAGAATCCAACTAAACTTCCTTTGTTACTAAATCCTATTTATACTATTAAGTTTGAAGGGGAACAATTGTAATAAAAATTACAAGAAATCTTGGCATTATTGTGCAAATATGGAGAGGCGTGCTACAATGCATATATACTAATGCCACAGCACAAAACCACATTTGTGTCTTGTAATTTCATCCAAGAGGTGTTTGATGTAATCAAAATTACTGAAAATCTTGGCGTTATTATGCAAATTTAGAGAGGAGGGCGGTGCATATATACTCATGCCACAACACAAAACCACATTTGTGTCTTGTAATTTCATCCAAGAGGTGTGTGCTGCAGTGCACATTCTTCCAAAATTTTCTAGGGGACCTGAGAGGACAGTGTGCTGCAACACATTTATACTCATGCCTCGGCGCACCCAGAAATCTTTAATTGTTGCTTTTTCACCCCTCGATGTATTTTGTATAAATATTTGCAATCAGGTGCTTTAATGTATAATAATTATGCCCCCAAGGTGAAGATTTGTATGTTTCTTTTCAGTTGTATCCTTTATCATCCAAAAATATTTGAAATACATCAAAATATATCCCGCATCAATGTGTAAAATAATTAGGTAAAAATGCAATATTAAAACCTAATTCACCCGATTAGTCCCAATAAATCATAAGGTATGTGTGGTTTTCAAGTACGTATTAATGTGTGATAACATAGAAGTTCTAGTTTTTAATATTTTTTGTTATTCTCTCTATTTTCCAATACTCTTGAATATGATTTGAGCTTCTTTACCACGTTGCTTTTGACAACTAAAATGATGTTCACTTGCAGTTGCTGAACTAAATTTTATGTGAACTTCCTCCAGAGCATCCTCTTCCTAATGTTCTAGGTCTTTTTTATCCCTTGGGCATACCCCAGTTCAAGTTAGTGAACACTTGCTTCACATTGTTCAATGCTTAGTGCTCATTTTCTTTTATGTCTCTTCAATGCTTTTGGGATAGCATGTCTTGTAATTAAAAATGCTCTTTGTTGTGGAGAGTTCAGTAGTTGTCTTTGACATTCTATAAATTCCACAATTTTAGAGACTTTATAAGTATCATAAGTATCACGGTTAAACTTTTGGAGTTACACCCATGGTGACATTACGAAACACAATATTGCATAAGAGTTTTATAAGGTGCTTGAATATGTCAAATTTAGATATTTTAACTAAATTTATGTTAAAATCTTTTCAATAAAAATTTAGAAAAATAAATTAATTTTATTAAACATTTGGACCTTCCTTTCTTTTTTTTTTTTCCTCATCTTCACTTTATAGAACTTTACAAATGTGTACTTTGCTCATTACAAATGTCTATTTAGGAATCTCTTGTGATTCAGGTAGTAAGACTTCCAATTTTCCTACCAGGAACCTAAGTTTAAATCTCACTCGTATGTGTGAGTGTGTTTTCTCTTATTAATAAAAAAAGAATGGGACTTTAGTGCCCTTTTTTTAAAATTTTAAAAAAAATGTCTATTTAACTCAAAACTAAGAGCCATTAATTATGGAGAGAGAAAAAGTCGCATTTGCCCCCATCAAGTAGGATGTAAAATGAGATGTCTTATCTCATCTTATGTCTCATTTACTATTTCTAATGAGCTCGTAGTATAATATTGTATCATTTCAATATTTAAATACAATCTCATTTCATTTAGATTGTAGGCCTAATGGGTCTAACTTTAAACATATATTGTATCATTTTTTTATTGAATTCATATTATGATCATATTTTCTATTATTTTTATATTTCTACTTGTCTTATTTAAGCCCATTAGGGATAAATGAGATCTTAATTAGTACCGTCTCATTACCATTTCATCTCATTAAAAATTAAGTGAGATAATATAAAATGAGTTTTAAAAAGTAATGGATTATATCACGAATCTTGTTAATATCTCATCTCAATTTATACCTCTACTATCAAAGTGAGGAGAAGTGTTAAAAGATAGATAATTCAGCTCTTTAAAAGAATGGATTATTAATAATATTCGGGTCTGGTACTCTTTCTTATCTTTATAAAAAGTACTTTAATCCATTTTCTTTTAAGTAGTATACTATATATCCTTTAATTTTTTAAAATGTATACTTAAGTTTAATTTCTCAAAAAAATTCAAACATGGTTCTCATGTAACTTTTTAAATGGATAATTTTAGAATTTTAATTTTTTTTGCTAAAAAATAAATAAATCAATCAAATTATGAGAAAAAAAAAAAAAAGAAACTGATTTTTTTAAAAAAATAAATTTTTTTTAAATTGAAATTCTAAAATTACTTATTTAAAAAATCATATGAGAACTATGGGCTAAGAAATTGAATTTAAGTGTATCTCTTGAAGAGATTGGCTAAAAAATAAATAAATCAATCAAATTATGAGGAAAAAAAAAAAAGAAACTGATTTTTTTTAAAAAATAATTTTTTTTTTAAAATTGAAATTCTAAAATTACTTATTTAAAAAATCATATGAGAACTATGTGCTAAAAAATTGAATTTAAGTGTATCTTTTGAAAAGATTGGAAACCTAGGTGTACTATTTAGAAAAAAAAAAGACTAAAGTGTATATTTAAAAAAAAAATAAGGGATAGTAAAGTACCAAACTTGAATAATATTCTATTAAGATTTACTGCCAAATTGCATTACAGTTAACCTTGATTTAGAAAATGACTTTTAGATGGATGCAACATTTATGTATTGAGATCAAGAATGGAAATCAAAGTTCGAAAATATGTGAGATCGTGGTTGGTAAAGACTAAGATCATAGGAATTCTTTGATTCTAATCCACTGTCCTAAATAATGGTCGGTAAAAATAAAATTACTAATATTGATCTATCTTATATAAATAGTGCCACCATTTTTTTTTTTTTAGTGTAAACTAATAAATATACCAATTATATTGTGAAAATTGTAAATATACTATATAACTTTATTCAGTGACAAAAATAGTACTCAAGTATACTCAACGTTACAAATACTTGTGATACAAATTTACCGCCAAATTCGTTATCAGTAGTACAAATTTATCACTAAATATGACTTATTAGTTGTACAAATCTATCACCAAAATAATTAAAATTATAACATAGTGGTATATTTGTACTATTATTTATATTTGAGTGCTATTTTTATCGGTCAATAAAATTAGATTATATGTTTGTAATTTTTATGATAATTAGGTGGTATATTTGTTAATTTACTCTTTTTTTCAAAGATTATATTGTAATTCTGAATAATGAACATAAGAAATTGTTGAAGGGTTATCCAAAATAACACAATAATAAATTAGCAGTTTTCATATATGATCCCTTGAAGCCTTTCATTTCTAACCCCTACTTTATTTATGTTTCAATTAGAACACATGTCAAAAATTGAAAATCATTTGAACGCGTATTAAAGAGTAGTATTTGCATTTCTAATATTTTCTTAAAGGTGTATTATGATTTGTCGGTACAACACAACCTTTGTGCTTTTGAATGCAGGTAAAAAAGGAAATATTTATGAATATATCTTCAAAAATAGTTAGGGCATCAAAAATAAAAGCACCCTTAACAGAGGTTATTTCATGCAATATTCTCGTAAAGAATCTTGACATGATAGTTTTTGTTTTTTTGTTTTTTTTATAGCAGAAACACTAGGTTTATAACATCTATATGGTCAACAATAGAGCTTATTCTTGCGCAAAGAAATGTAGGCCAAGAGACGATATCCAAAAACCATGGCTATAAGGACAGCAACTTCTATTAAACCTGCAGAATCTATCCTCATCCCATTGATGGCTGGTGTGATGTGTTCATACTGCACCTTGAGAAGAAGCTTGTATGTGTGATAGTTGAAAGACATATAACGGATCCAAGATATGAATACCGGGACTCTCTGTAGATTAATGTTTAAGATATGTGATTATTTTCGAATTTAAATGCATAACCCTTTCATGAATATTGTTTCGTTTTTAACCACCTTTCATGTGCTGAAATGTTCAATTTTTATAATATTTATTTTATAATATAAATATTTTATTTTATATTTATGAAAAAATCTTTATATAAAAAATTAATTGAAAAAAGTGACATATGTTTATTTGTAGAGGTGGATAAAAATGAAATTAGTCAAATAAATGAGTTATATATAAATTGGGAAGGTTATTTTTGTCTGTTTAGATGAATATATCTGCAATTAATTAAGTTGAAAGGGTGTATTAATTTAATAATATGAATTATCTGACCTTTACAAAGAACCCTCCAGCCAACATGAATGTCATGACAGTTACTGAAGCAAGAGTAGTAGCCTTCTTCAAGTCCATTAACGTAGCTCCTATTGCTAGTCCAAGTCCCTACATCATATTGGGGATAATAATTAACATGTATATATTCTACTTAATCGAATAAGCTCCAAAATAACATGTTAACTTACATAGAGCATGTACATATATACATTACTAATTTATGTATACACTGACAAGTTAGTTTATAGATGTGAGGGTTAAGTATACTATTTTATAGATGATGATTGATCAGTATCTGACAAAAAAGATGTAGCATATATATACCTGAGCAGCCACAATGCAGAGGAATACTGTAAGTATAGTTAGAAAGAAATGAGCAGCACTTAGTCTCAAGCCTGCCATAAAATATACGACAAGGAGAAAGACTATTGGTAATAACAGATCAAGTGGGAGGTCACTTGTAGTCCTGGCCAAAAAATATGCACTTAATCTGTACATATCAGCACCACGTTCCTTATTTAGCATGGCTCTTTCTTGAGGAAATGTAAAGATAGCTGTGAAGACAGGAAAGAATCCCCAGAACACTGATATGAAGAAAAGAAGCCCAGCCTGCATATTAATTCCAAGGATAAGGTTATCTTTCTATGTTTTTAAGCAACCACATACACACTAATTGGCACTTTCAAATCCCAAAGCTCAAAATCGGTGAATCTTTTTTCTTTTCTAAATTTCACTTCTCTTTATTTCTACTAATAATCTCTTAAAATACACCAAATTTTGTTTGTTTTCCTGATATCTATTGCTCGAATGTGTTTCAATAAGCAATAGCTTTCCTTTATCCATCAATCTGCTCTGTTGGACACTTTATTTTAGAATCTTTTTATTTGTTATAAACGGATTGGAATGATCTTCATAATATAGAGTGAAGCTGATGAATACTATTTTGAACCTATTATTTGTTAGTTTTTAAGTATTTATTTCATGGTTTAATTCGGTATTACTTTGATTTAGAGGGGTATTTTCATGTTTTGTAGGTTCAAGCATTGTAAATGAAATAGTGGAGTGAAGTGTTCAAAAAGGGGCTCAAAACATAACTCTTGTATTGTAGTTCATTCACTATGTAAGAGGAGTTAAATTAGAGCAGAAGAACGTAAGGCTTACGTAGGAATCAACAAATATGTAAGAACCCTTACATAGCATTACAACATTGCGAGCCGCGGCGAAGAAATATATGTGCCGCAGCATGGAGCTCTCGGGTCACATGCTGAGGAATCTAGGAAATAAATGCATGCCGCGACATGAAAATTGTACACTACGGCGAGAGACTCCATGTTTTGGTCCGCGTTCCAGAAAAATATAGCACGCCGCGGCAGAGGAAAACGCATGCCGCAGCCCACACACTCGTATTTCACTTAAATCCCCTTCCAGCCCACACACTCACACACACACAAATCCTAACCTATAAATAGATCACAAAACCCTCCTCTCAAAAAAAAAAAAAAAAAGAGTGAACATTGACGGTGAACAGTAGCCGAAAATATATTTTTTCAAATATTTGAGAGAGAAATCTCTCCATTAATGTTACTCATTGAAGCTCCATCAAGACTCTTGAAGAAGGTGACCATTCAACATCAAGAAGTTTGTTTCAAGAATGAAAGTGGGATATTTTATTGTTTGTAATTTCTTTTCTCTTTAGAACTCTTTAAATGCTTATTGTAATGGAAAACCTTGATTGAAATTTTGTTATGAGTAGCTAAACTCTCTTGTGTGGGATTTTAGTGATGTGACCATGAATGAATGATTAATTATGTGGTTTATTTTATATTCAAGTGATTTATTTCATGTTCATTATTCTTAATATCTATTTTCATTAATTATTTTTTGCCAATTTAATTTATGAATATATGAGAATATTTTATGGTTGAGCGTTAGAATCGCCATCTAAGTTCGATTGGGTATTTTTGAGCATGAGTCTAATTTAAGTGCATTGACTTGTCTTAAATTAGGTGATTAAATTTTTTTCCTAGGATTAATGCTAATTAGCTAGTTAACGGTCTGAATCAAAGAAGTTAATTAGTTGATGAAGAAAAAATTGCAAATGATTTGAGATTTTCTAGGTTTAGTAAAAAGGATCAATAAATTTACTTTATATGCACAATTGTGAAAACCACCTAAATTAATCTATCTGTGATTGGTTCATTAGCTAATTTCCCACACTCTTTCATCTTATCGTTTCGACTACGTTTTTCACTTGTTTATTTTACTTGTTTTAAGGAATTATAATTGTAGCAACCGTTCTCAAAACCAACATTTGTTAGAGTGTTTAGGATTTATTTTCGTAACTAATTTTAGAGAAATAATTGACACATTTTAAAAACGCATCGCAATTTTTTGAGAGATCGACCTCGGAGTCGCTTATCACTTGTTACAAGTGATTCATACACTTGCTAATACTATAAAACGAACATCAAGTTTTTGGCGCCGTTGTCGGGGAATTGACGTTTTTAAAATTGTTTATTTGTTTTCTTTTTAGTCTACTTTCTTAATTTTTAGTTTTTGTGATTTTCTTCGTTTTTTGTGTTTTTGTTACTTGTTAGAGTCATATAATATTTGGTGTTTTGATTGTGTGTTTTTTTTATTGTGCATACAAGATAAGAGATCTCTTGAAAATCCACTAGCACCGTTCATAGACAATGTCAACAGGAGGCGAGCACATTTGAGATAATTTGACACTAACATTATGGAGGAAGAGCAACCACCAATAATGAGAGATCCTCTACCTCCACTGAGAGAGATGACAATGAAGGAGTATTCAAGGCCAATTATTGGCACTGCAACTTATTGCATCCAATTGGAGGAAGCAGCTTGAAATTGTGAGTTTAAAATATTCATTGTAATATGTTACCTTCTTTTTATGGGATTCTTAATGAAGATTCACTAATTTTTATTTTTGATTTTTATGCTACTGTGCATACTTTTTTGCTACAGAGGTTTAATGAAGATCAGTTGAGGATGCGATGTTTCCCATACACGCTTAAGGACAAGGCAAAGTGGACATCCATCGACTTACCACTATTTTCTCGCTATTTGCACAATCCTCATTGCGTTTTGTTGTAGAGGTTGAGTTTTACACCAAATAGGAAGGTTGGGCGAGCTATAGTTGGGATATGAGTATAAATACTCATTGTAGCTTCATATTTAGAGAGAGCCACCAATTTTAGATCAGGGAGAGAGAGAACAAAACGTGAGATTGTGTTTAATGCCATTCTTGAGAGAGTGCGTAAGAACTGTCTTATTCTTCTTGATAGTTATATGTCGTTGTGTTTTGAATCTAATGGACTAAATTAAGAGTAGATTTATGTGTCTATTTTCTAGTGAATTTGTTGCTGTAACTTTTAAAGCCTAGTACTCTAATAACATGCATAAGTAGTACTTACCTGATCTTGAAGGCCTTGGGGAGTCCTACTATCTGACTGCCACCATAGTAACCCCAATATAATTGCAGTCGAAAGAACTTGTGTGATTCTCAACAAGCTAAAGTACTCATGCCTCCGTTCTTTGATTCCTCTACGAAATAGAATACAATATTGCTCACACCAGCTAGCCCCCCATTCTCGTTTGGAACCAGACAACTTTGACTTGAGGTCTTGGTCAAGAGCCAATGGAGCCAAGAGTTTCTTTTTCTCATTTTCTGCAACTTTGGTTTCATAGGCTTCAACAAGATACTGTTATCATTTAAATAAAATCAGCCAAATATGTTGTGTTAATCTGCATAACTTGTTGTGGCAAAAGAGCATTAATAAAAAAAAAGACCTCATGAACTACTGTTGGAGAGGGCTTTCCATTCCTTGTGGCAGTGTCTGAATTCCCCAAAATTTGGACTTTATCTTCTAATTCTGATGGTAAAGAAACGTCATTTATGTTTCCATTTGCAAGGTCTAGTAAGAACTCTGCTGGGTTCATAGCAATAAGAGGGGAGCATCCTATGGAGGAGAAATAAAACATTGCTTCTGAAGCTTTTCCAAAATAGAGCAAGCTCCCTTTCCCTAGAAGTATCAATTTATCAAATTTGTGGAAAAGTCTACTTGATGGTTGGTGAATTGTTGTCACTACTGTTTTTCCATCCTGCCATATAAAAACCAAAAATAATACTAATATCAACAATTAAACAAGCCTTTTCACTACGACAAATGTTGAGGGGAGAAATCATCCATTGCTACTAGCATACTATTGATATACTACTTTAAGACCTGTGAAAAATCAAGATAAATCATAAATGCAAATTTATTGAACAATCTTGCAACTTGATTGGCTTCAAGGACCACCTTAATATATAGTCTAGGAATAATTTGAAGGTCATTTGGCATACCTCTGCTATGTCTTGTAACATTTGAACAATTCTCAAAGCAGTTGTAGAATCTAAGCCAGAGGTTGGTTCATCAAGAAATAGAAGAGAAGGGTTTATTATAATCTCGGTCCCAATGGAAACTCTCTTTCTCTCTCCCCCTGATACTCCTCGAACAAAAGAACCTCCAATCATTGTGTCCTGGCACCTGTATTGCTCATTATATGTTTTAGGTCAATTAAGATAATTTTAAATTTTTTAAAAATACAAATTAAAACACCATCCATGTAAAACAACCAAGCATACCTGTCCAATCCTAGCTCATGTACAACATCTAGTGCTCGTTTTTCCTTGTCCTCTTTTGTTAATGTTTTTGGCAACCGTAGAAGAGCTGCGTATGTTATTGTTTCTTTTACCGTAAGATGTGGAAACAAAATGTCATCTTGGGTAACGTATCCAATCCTGTTATCAGTTTCAAGTCATTTTGTTACCTAGTTTGGGTCTTAAATAACATTTAGCTCAAAAATAATATATTAGTTCTACGTAATACCGAGTATACATAAATTAGATTCTGTACAAGCTAATATGGTATTTTGTGACAAGTACAATATAAACATGCTATTTTAAGGCTTCAAATCTACACGATGTATAAATAATAGGATTCTTACCGACTTTTTAGAAATTTAGAGTATGGCTGGTCATTGAACGTTATTGAACCTCCAACAGTAGTAGACTGAATTAACCTTCCACCAAGCAAATTAAGAAGGGTTGTCTTTCCACTTCCTGAAGGTCCCATGAGAGCCAATACTTCTCCAGGACCAACTGAACCACTAATCCCATTTAAGATGCTCTTCTCTTCATTTTTCCTTAATCCCTTTATAATTACCTTATATGTCACATCTCTGAACTGCATCATATACAACAATTAATCCTTTATAAATAGTTGAGAAAACAAAAAATACAAAAACTGTATAGACATCTTAAATTTTTATGTTGTTTAGTTGAAAAAAGGGCAAGTCTTGTACAAAAAATTCATCATATTGAATGAAACTCTGTACAAGACTGACCTGACCATGCTATTTGGTAGCCATGTATGTTCTATGGGTGACCTTGATGTGTTAGATCAATCTCCATCCACATATATAGATATATATGCCTGTCCAAATAGATAGTACCACGTCAAGTTTTGTTATTTTAAGTTACCAATATATAGTTTCAACTTTGACCTGTTTGTGGATATGCAGTTGCTGATTTGATATAGATTTTATTACCTTCAGATGTATTGGCAAGGTTGGCACAGTTTCGAACTTTGCTCTGCGCTTGCCAGATTCAAGATCTTCTGCTGCAATTTATTTTCATAATTAATTATATTAGGATTAAAAGAAATAGATCGATTTTGTTGAAATTAGCCCTAAAATTATTAGTTTATACATAAAGGAATGCAATATTATGTACTTCATGTATGTGTGTGTATATATATATATATATATATTTTAGGATAATTTGAGTACGTAGAATATGTAACTTTTATTAAAAGCAAAGAACAAAAAACAAAGCAACAAGAAAAATAGTATTTTGTTTCTGGAGGCCTAACTCCTTTAGATCTAGATTTCATGGAGGTAAACTTCTTTTCATGTTTTTGCTTCTCGATGGAAAATTTTAGGAATTAAATATGTTTTTGTTTTATATATACATTCTATGTTTCAATCATTTTCTCTGGATATTTGTCCACATATACAAATTTATTAGAATGATACAGGAAAAAAAATTAATGAAAATAGAAAAATTATAAAAAAAAAAAAAAATAGAAATCTAATTTTATATCCATAACTTTTTAACAAATTTCTTAAAAAATAAAAAATAAAAATAATTAAGATGATTGAACAATAACCCAAAATTAGAAATTAAAATAATTATCAAACTCAATGAGTATTTTTCCTTCCTTTTTCTTTTCTTTAATGAATCACGAACACATACTATGCCATAGTATGTTAATGAAATTTTAGAGTATCACCATTTTAATTATAATTATTAGGTATAAAAGTTATCCTTTCCTCAATTTAACTATTGAGCCAACTTAGACCTGGGGAATGTGGTACGCCTGTCTAGCAATAAAAGTCAATTATCTTCATTTTAAGTCGCAAATTCATGCAATATCAAAGTATTATTTAATTAAAAAAACTTAGAATAGGGAACATTTTGTGCAGTACTCACATTGCATGTATCTTTACTGGGTTCATTTGTTAATGTGGGTCCTATGATTATTCATTATTTATGAAATAGTGTAGTATTTTAAATTAATATAAATATTTTAAAAAATATATATATAAATATTTAATAAATAAAAAAATAAATAATAATATACTCATAACAATAAATAATACCTCAAAATCATAATTGGTCTATAATTGGTCTCTATGTCCTATGCAATAATTAGCGGGCATCTAGCTGAAGAAATTTCACCTACATTTGTGAAGCTTGAGGTCGTTTTTAGGTCACTTTTTTAAATGTCACAAGGTGGCAGTTTTCTGAAAAAACGAGTGGATCTTATTTAAAGTGTTTCAAAAATCAGTTAGCTTTCTGACCAACCAGTACCAATCATTTTCTTCCCAACGTATCATTCATTTTCTTGCCAATTTATCGTTTTCCTGATACGTCCGACCTATGGCCGACTTACCAACGTTTGTCTTTCAACGAAAACAAAAACCCACCGCCTCAATCATGAAGAAGAATGTACGATTCGCTTTATATATATATATATACATATATATATACCGTTAGAAATTAGAAATAGTATCTGTAATTTCTCTTTATTATTTAATTTTTTATGCTATTGTTTCTTATATATTAATTTATTCATTCTTTTTAAAATAAATAATAAAGTAATATTTTAATTCAATAAAATATAAAATTAGGGTAATTATTTTCTTAAAAAATTCAACTACTCAATATTTAATAAAAAAAAAATCAATAAAATTGTTAAAAAATTACACATATAAGTAATAAATAATACCTTAATATATATAAAAATAGTATCTGTAACCATTATTTATTATCTAGTTATATCACCATTTTTTAATATTTAAAATTTAAAAAGAATATACGAGAAAAAATTAAAAAAATCTATTTTTTTAAATCCCAATTCTTGAAAATTTGTTGCGAAAAAAATCTATTTCCTTAATCCCAACTCTTTAAGAGTATTATTTGAAAAAACTTTCAATTAACTTTGGCATATGAAAGATCATAACTAGTTGGAGGACAAATACGTGTATTTCTCACCATTACTCTTCAAACTAATTGTGATGTTTGATAAACTCGTACGTGAAACCGTTAAGGTACATTAATAATAATAACAAACATGTCTTCTAATTTTACAAATGTTAGACTTAGAAATCTTTCGATATATAAATTTTATTAACATAATATTTATGTTTCACTCGACAAGTGTAGAATACACTTGTAAAATGTGGTTTCAGACCAAACAGAGTTGTACAATTTTCGTCTTACTATTTAGAAGGTTTTGCAAAAATTTTAATTAACTAAAGAATTTTCAATTATATTTTTCTTAAATTTGTTTAGCTAAGTAAAAAAAAAATTTAGAGAAAAGAAAAACATTTTTTTTTATTATAACTCAGACATATATACTGTTATTAACTAGTTCATAATTACTTTTTTATTATATATTTTAATTTTATATCTAATTAATAATTTAATAAAATGTGATTAACAAAACATTTTATATATTTGTGCATCATTTTGCGATTATTTGGTAAATCTAGGATAGGAAGAAAAGTTAAAACTTACGAGTATCGTCGTCGCTGAAGGGTTTGGAATCGGAGCCTTCATCTGGAGGCAGAGTGAAACCAGTGAAAGAGAAAGAAAGGCCCAAACTAGCACTAGAAGCTCGGCTAAGAGCAGCTCCACTACTAAGCTCTTCCAAGTAGTCGAGCTTCATTTGGGCACTCCTCGACTTTCTTATGTGCGCGTTTCTGCTACTACTGCTACTACCCGGTGAAGCTCCTGCCATTGTCGACTTTCTGCTTGACTTCCTAGTGAGTTTTGATCCACTGCCACTCTCACCCACCAAGCGCGTACCATCTACTGATGATGGTGGTGACTTCAATAATGTAACTTTATCTACCAATTGTTCCGATTTTGTCCTTGCTAATCCCAATGATGAATTTGCTTTCTCCGTCGTCATTTTCTCCTTTCCTAGCTAGTTGCTACTAATGTAAAATCACTAGCATTACCATTAATGAGTAATTCTTAATAATAATTATTTTTTTTAAAAAAAAAATTAGTTTTTAATTCATTAATAAATATGCAAGGTTTTAGTTAGAAGAAAAACCAAAAACACTAAATACTTTCCTATGAATATTTTGAGTTAGACATTTCTAATTTCATTATTACCAAAAATAAGTATACTTAAGTAGATAAAAAAAATTAGCAAATTTTTATGGGATTAAAAATTCTTTTCTTTAATAATTGAGGAAATTAACAGTGTCATTTTTATAATTGGAGGATTAAAATATTCAAGTTTTTATAATAGCCAAATTTTACAAAACCTAAAAAAATAACAAAACTAAGTAAAACTTAAAAATAAAATGAAGAACTAAAGTGCTAATTTAAAAAAAAAAAAAAAAAATTGGCGAAAAACTACAAGGCAGAGGAACGCCTCATTTCCTGATTATTATTATTTTGATCTGCTTAGTTTTTGTTTTGTTTATAAGTATTTTTATTTTGGTTATAAGTTTGTTTGACATACCTGATTGTGTGTGGTGACTGATGAGTAGTGAAAGGAAAAGTCTAGTGAGTGATGATGAAGATGAGTAGAAAAGAGAGGTTGGAAGAAGATTGAATGATCGATATTAAGTTGAAATAATATTACATATATATATATATATATGCAGTGAGTGCCTACATTTGTTGCGTATCGAATAAAAAGGGTTTACTAATCAAAGTTACAAAAGTACCCCTGTAGTTGAACTACTTGAAGGCAATTATAACTCCACACCTCACAATCATGGAAGCTGTGGCCAGTCATTCATGCACTGGTTCGCTCCTTTTTGGACACCTGTTGTTTCTTTTATCCAAAAGTATTATATTCATCACCATCAAAGCCAATATTAGGTCTGGATAGCACGTGCTAAGTGCTTGCATCACAAATATATTTCCAAAATTATGTTCTTATATATTTTGAGTTCAACTTCCACTTTAAGTTTTTTTTTTTTTTTTTAATACTTTTAAAATAAGGGATTTTGGTTCCTTTGTAGTATTATATTATTACTTTCGTACATAAAGATCTCTTAAAAAAAAAAAAAAAAAAAAACTAAAATGAAAATAAAGATTAATACTTAGCCCTAATATTATTTAATAGTTTATTATGAAAAAATTTCATCGATGATGGTAAATATCACAAAAGCCTTGTTAAATTGTGGATTTTTGGGATAGTTTTTAATGAATAACTGAAGGGATTCAAGAATAGGATTAATTGTTCAATGTTAGATCTTCATCTTTGCTTTCAAATACCTTCAGAATTAATATTTTACAAATAAAAATGGAATTAATTTAAATATGGATTAATTAATCACTATTCTTGGGTATACTTGGTTTATCATTCACGATATATGACTTTTGTTTGGATTTAGATTATTAATTACCAACTATATAGTTTAGTAGTTTAATCCTCAACTCATAATAGTGAGGGCCGTGTAGCATAAAAACTAAAACATGAATGTCACGTGATTTACATCTTTTAATATTTTAACGTGAGTTAGTAATAAGACTATAAGTATATTTTTTTCAAAAGTTTTGGTATTCAAATGTACATTTAAAAAGATATATAATTATAGTGTATATTTTGTTAAAGTTATAGTATTACAAGTGCCATTCTCATATGAGAAAAGAGAAATAGGGAAAATTAAAAATAAATACATAAAATCAGTGGCGGATTTAGGATTTTAAATGAAGAGGGGCTCTATTAAATAACAAAATTTATAAGAAAAATCTTATATAAAAAATAAACAGAGCTAAATAAATTAAAAATAAATTTTTTGACCAAAAAAATATCAAGATGTGGGTTTTTTTTAAATCTTATTTTTTTTAATTAAAAAAATTGAATTTGGACATAAAATTTCAGCATAAAACATTTTTAATTTAGAATATATACTCAAAAGTAAAGTTGAAAGAGGGCACTACGTGTTAAACATGATCAATTATTCATAAAATTTATAAAATTTTACACGTAAAATTATATTTTTATCAAATGAAATGGGGCACGTGCCCCCCTAATTAACACATACATCCTCCCCTGCATAAAATCCAACACTAACCCTCATTAATAAGGTCATGAGCTATACACATGACTTTATGTTGAATAAAAAATTGGATTATTATAGTATTATGATAAAAAGAGTAGTAAAAAAAAAAACTTGAGTATTAAAATGACACCCTTTAATAATATATATATAAATAAATACAAAAGTATTAATATGAATAGCACTTAACACACCCTAAAATAAGGTATGAATGCTTACTTTGCACTTTTTCATTTTATATTAAGTTTATAATCATATTAGCTTCTTATTTTTTAATTAAACGATAACATACTAATTTTATTTAATAAATAATAATCAGTACAAAATTAATAATCCTTATAAAAATAACCAAAAATAATAATAATATTAATAACACCACATAACCAATTAAGAGCCAATCATAATGAGTACCACCATGTAGCAAAATCAAACATATCAAGATTTATAGGTATTAAAAATAGCACTAAATGAAACACATTAAAGTTTTAAAAAATAAGATATATGATTTAAGCCATCAAATATAAGCATGTAATTAAAAATCCAACATTGACAAATGAAAACAAAGTAATTAAAAAAAACTTACAAGAAAATATTAAATTTTCATATATATAGGAGTTCAAATAAATTCAAATGTTTATTAAAATAAAATTTTAAATAATACAATATTGAATAAAGCTCAAACTAAGTTAGCAAAAATATGAACAAAAGCTAAAATTAAAAGAGAATTTTTTTTTTTTTAGAGAAACTATTATGGGATGAATGCAAAAGGCTTGATAGCTTTAGTTCATGCTCTCTCTTTTTCCCCTTCTTATTTTATTTAGTTTTTATTAGGTTTGACTAGTGGTTTTATTATTATAGATTGAACAACAATTAAATATTTAAATTATTTTTGAATTTCAGTACTTCACCATATCATGACTCATAAGTCAACACTTAAAAAGTTTATCATTATCTTATTATTTATTTTATTTATTTATTTAATGATAATGATTATATTATCTTATTATAAAGATAAAATCATAATAATCTTATTTATAATTTACTTTATTTTACTAAAAGTTCTACATAACTTGAAATATATTATTATACATTTGAATTAATTTTATTTTTAAAAAATAATGGGTTAAAAAAATCAATTTTTATTTTGGACTATTTTGTCCCCAAATTTTTGCTTTAATTACAAAATTAACATTATTATTTAATTTTATATATTTAATGATAATAATTAAATTTTATTATTTATATTTTTCATATAAAATAGTAGGTTAAAAAACAAAAACAAAAAATGATGCAAACAAATAAATAAGGAAAAATATTTAAAAAATAAAAGATAAGATTATAACATTATACGATTTTTATGTATAGTTTAATTTATATAGTCCTAAATAAACAAAATTTCATATTTATTTTCAAAATAATGGCACTACTCGTAAGTAATAATTTTTTTTTTTTTTACAAAATCATTCAAATTTAATTACAAACATTTTCATTATTATTAATGTTATTTATTTAATATAAAATATAATAATAATCTTATCTATTGTTTATTTTTTTACAAAAATTTCTACATAACCTAAAATACACAATATGTATTTGATTTTTTTTTTTTTTTGCCTTTTCTTTCTTAAATTAATGATTTAAAAAAAAGGAAAAAATAAATAAACAAATAAAGAAAATCGAAGGATAAAAGATAAAATTATAAGATTTTTATTTATGATTTGATTTTTATATTAAAAATTCTAGATAAGCTAAAATACATATTTATTTTCAAATACTACTACACTACTGACCTATTACGCCAATTTAAAACAGGCACCTTAGAAAACATTGCACTAAGTTTTGTATCAGGTGTAATTTTGCATTTGTTTCGTGAATAACAAGTGCAACATGAAAACAGACTCAAAATATTGTGCCTTAGCACCTATTTATGTGAAAAAATGTGGGGAAAAAAAAAAGAGAGGGAGCAATAGGGCGTTAGTGTAGTAGTAAAAATAATGATAGTATTATAATTAAAGAAAAAATTGAACAAAATCATTCAAATTTAATTACTATTATAAATTTATTTATTAAATTAATAATAATGATTACATTACCGTTTAATTTTATTTCTTTTTTTATTACAATAGTTTACTTTTCATATTACATGAACATTAACTAATTTATAATTAAAACTTACATTTTTATATTTGTAATGCAATTTTTCATGCTTTAGATAATTTTTTTTTTATGGTTAATTATTTTTTATTTTTTAATTTTAAGCGTCTCAAAATGAGTCTTAATATTATTGCAGCTCACAATAAATAATTTTTATTATTAAATAGTTGTTAAATTTTTAGTATTTTATTTAGTAAATAGATTAATAAATATATATTTTAATATCACATAAAAATATAAACATAATAAAAATAAAATATAACATGCCCTAAAAATTTGCATTTTACTAATATAATTAATTTAAAAAATATATAATGGGTTACAGCACATGTAGCCCCAAGAAGATCCACCCCTAAATGAACATATATTAAACGTGTTCTCTCATTTGAAAATATTATGTTTTTTCTTAACAAGTTTTCTTTATAAAAAAAAATTGTGCAATTGTTCAAAAACAACAAATTATGATATTTTTAAAAGAAAGTAAAATAGTTTGCTATTTTGAGAGAAACTAAATTTGCAATTTTTTATCCTGAAAGTGACAAACTCGAGAATCACGTGGAAGAGGGATGTAAAAGAAGTGACTAAGAGATGCATAAAGTACTACTGCCCTTCCCTCTTCTTCTGTCACAACTTTGAAAGTAACTTAAGATCTACTACCCTAACTTTTATTAATATTTAACTACTTATTTATTAATCTGTAATTAAATGAGTTTTTAATTAGTATCTTAAAATTATCTAAATTTTTTAAAACCTACCTATACGTTTAAAAAATATATTGTGTCTAAAAAATTATAGATAATTTAATCTTTTTATAATTTTTTTTTTTTCCTCTCTCGTATGCTGTTTCTCACAATTATCTACATGCATAAAATCATTGACTCTTATTCTACAAACTCTCTCTTTTAAGAAATTAGTATAGACCAACAAATATACTCTTAAATTATCACAAAAATTATAAATATGTTATGTAATTTCATTCAATAACAAAAATAATATTAAAATATAATTAATTATATAAATTTATCACAGTTATAATAAATTTACCACCAAATTTTTTATTATTGGTGCAAATTTATCACCGAATTTTTTGGTATAAATTTACCAACAAATTTCTTATTACCAAAAATAACTAAGATATAAAATAGTGATAAATTTGAACCACTAATTATATTTAAGTACTATTTTTATTAGTCAATAAAATTATATCGTATATTTGTAAATTTCGTGATAATTTAATAAAATATTTGTTAGTTTATCTAAGAAATTATTTTATTTTTCTTAACAGATCTTCAAAAAAAAAATAATAATAATAATAAATAAACATTTGTCGGTCCCTACACAAAAGAAAAGTGCGAGAAATAGAACATAGAACGAAAAAAAAAAGAGAAGAAAGAGAGAAAAAAATTAAAGACAATAATTAAATTGTTATTTTTTATGTGCACATAATTTATTTTTGACCAAATAGATATATTAAAGATATTACTAAAAAAATTAAATATTAATTAATACCAAAAAATAATATGTCTACATATATATATATATATCTTCAATTGCTCTAATACTAATAAGTTTAATCTGTTATATATTAAAGCATATAACAAAATGTATTACCTATTGAGAAATTAAAAGTAAAAAAAACATTATCTACACTCACAAAATTAATTTATATCAAAATCTACCATAAACCTAATAGAATAAACAATCAAATGAAAAATTATGAGCAAGACATCCATATAAGTTTGTTATTAAAGAATGTTTATGATATTATTGTGAGGTTTTAGGGTTAAAGGAATCCTAGTTCAGGCATTGCTGCATTTTATATCCCATGTTTTTCAAAAAAACTTATTTTAGTAACCAAATTCAAGTATTGGTAATCCTTTAAAAGCCATTTTAAATAGTATTTGCTTTTTCTTTTTTTTTTCCTTTTTTGGGTTAAAGTTGGCCATATATATCCTATATATCAAATTAGACGAGGACATTTGTGGGAATTTAATAAAAATAAAAATGCAATAGCAAAAAAAATTATAATTTAGTGGCCAAAAAGGATATTAATAATTAAATGGTTTAATTTAAAGAAATAATCTTTTTCATATTTTTGATTCATTTTTAATCCTCATAAAAATTATGTGTTTTTTTTGCGATATAAAATAATATATGTTTTTTTACAAGAATATATGTTTATATATATATATATATATATATATTTACATTTTATAAAAAAAATATAATTTTTTTTTGTAACAATTAAAAATAAAATTATATAAATAAATGAATTATATATGTCCTAAAAATAATTAAATTCGGCACTAAAACGAAACAATTTAGGGAAATTACCAAAAATAGCACCCCTAAACTTATAGTAACAAAACTAACACCCCAATAATATTGAACGTTCAATATTCAATTTAAACTTCAATTTGAACGTAAAATATTGAACGTTCAATATTAAACGAGTCTAAATTATCGTCGTTCAATTCTAATTGGATGAATGTTAAAAAAAAATGACATATTAGTCATTTTTTTAATTGTAAAAATATAAATTTGAATACAAAAGATGCTAATTTTATTATTAAAAATTTTAAATGGTGTTAATTTTGTTATTATTCCGATAATTTATAAACACTAAGCATGAGGAACCCCAATACATTAATTGGTCGGTATTTATTAACATGAAGCTCGAAGAACCCCAATACATTAATTGGTCGGTATTTATTAACATGAAGCACGAAGAACCCCAATACATTAATTAGTCTACCCAACTCCATTCCCCAATATCTAGAACATTTCAAGTTTACTATTCAGCAACATATTATTATTATTATTATTATTATTATTATCCGAGGTTTAAAAATTTAACAAAATAGAAATAAAACTTTAGCATAAAAAATTAAAATTCTTCATTTATTATAATTTTAAAATAATAATATTATCATAATTTAAAATATTATTGCCATAATATTTAATTAATATCAATTTTATTCAATAATAAGAATGTATTTTTAGCCGCCATATTATTTATTTTGTTATTCCTTTTTTCTTTTCCCTAAATTTCTACGAATGCCCTCATAATTTGTCATGTAAGACAGTGTGCCCAACTTTGACTAAGAAAAGCAAATATTTTTCAAAATAGTTGATAGATATGTATACTAAAATAAAATATTTTAATAACTATATTAATATATTAATGAATTTAATACTCTAAAAAAATTATATTTATAAAAAATATATTTTAATTTATTTTTTTTTTAAGTAATATACCTTCGGTCCCCTAACTTTTTAAAAGATATATTTAAGTCAAATTTTTCAAAAATGAAATTCAATTTTTTGGCATGTGGTATTCATGTGACTTTTTAATAAAATAATTTTACAATTTTAATTTCTTTTTCTTAAAAAAAATTAAAAAATAAATAAATAATCAAATTATAAGATAGAAAAAAAATTAAATAAAAAATTAACCAAATTGTTTTAAAAAAATTTTACATTTTTTGTCTTTTTTTTTCCTTTCAAAAATCGATTTTTAAAAAAAATTTATTTTAGTAAAAAAAAATTATTAAAATTTCAAAATTATCCATATAAAAAATCATATGAGAACCATGTGTTAAGAAATTGATAATTTAAAAAAAAATTAAACTTAAATGTATTTTTTGAAAAACTTGAAAACATATAGTATATCACTTGGATGGAAAGGAATTAAAGTATATCTTTTAAAAAAATAAAAAAAAAATTAATAAAGCACCAAATTCCATATTAATTAGGGTACCAAACACTAGCAAACATTTTTTAATAACAAACTTTTATCAATAACATGAATCGAAGTATATTTTAGATGTAATATATATATATATATATAATGCATGAATTAGTATATATAATGTAATTATATTATTAAAATTATTTAAATTAATATATAATTTATAAATAATTTATTAGGTAATACATTTATTTTTATCTCATATTTTGTGTTAATATTTCAATTTTAATATTTGATGTACAATATCATTATTAATTTTAAAAAACATGAACAATGGTCTGTTATATTTTATAAGTATATAGTAGTATTGATTATCAAGCAATAATTGATATTACTCTACAATTCTTTATTTAAAAAATATCTTTAAACAAAATTTTTCAAATTTGATAAATATATTAGTAAGCTGTAGTATTTTTTGGCGTACAAGATAAATCAATTAATAAGAATTGTATTTATTATAGGAGCAATATTTATTAATGTATTAAAAAATAATAAAAACAAAAAAGGCATAGAATAATTAAAACGGTACACAATATGACTAAAAAAATAATTAAGTTATATAATAAAATTATTAAAATAATTATTAATAAGAAGTACATTTAGTATCGTAAAAAAAAAAAAAAGTTGAAGCTAAAAAGAAAAGGGAAAAAAATGGTAAAATAGCGAAAAATTGTTGGAGAAATACTATTCATACTTCTTTAAGGCTTTTTATATGTAGTAATAAATTAAAATGTAATTTATAAATAATTTATTAGGTAATATATTTATTTTTATCTTATATTTTGTATTAATATTTTAATTTTAATATTTGATGTAAAACATTAATATTAATTTTAAAAAAATGAACAATGGTAAAAAAAATTTGATTATTGAGCAATAATTGGTATTGTTCCGTAATTATTTATTTTAAAAAATATCTTTAGACACAAATTTTCAAATTTGATAAGTATATTTTGTATTTTTTTTTTGTATACAAGATAAATCAATTTATAAGTGCATTTATTTTAGGAACATTTTGATATTTATTAATGTAATAAAATTAAAAAAAAATTAAAAAGGCAAAAAAAATTAAAATAGTACACAATATAACTAATAAAATAATTAAATTATATAATAAATTTATCAAAATAACTCTTAATAAAAAATGCATTTAATAGTATAAAAATTAATAATTAAAAAATAAAAAAGTTGAAGCTAAAAAAACAAAAGGCAAAATGGAAAAAATTTGTTGGAGAATAACTATTTCACCGTTCGTGCCTTATCGAGGCTTTTAGTATAATAATAAATTAATAGAAAAATAATAAAATTAGCATTTTTTAAATTTGTAATAATAAAATTAGTACCCCTTGTGTTCAAACTTATATTTTTATAATTAAAAAAATAATTAATATTTTTTTTTCTTTGAACACTCATTCAATTAGAATTGAACGATGATAATTTAGACACGTTTAATATTTCACATTCAAATTGAAAGTTCAATATTATTGGGGTGCTAGTTTTATTACTATAAGTTTTAAGAGTGCTAGTTTTGTTACTATAAGTTTTAGAGGTGTTATTTTTAGTAAATTCCCTTAAATTAATTAATGTGTGAATTATTTATTTAATATAAATTTAAAATGTGAGAATAAATTAATTAGGATATAATTTAGCAATTAAATATAATATAATTATGACATGAAATTAATTAAGGTATTTATGGTTCGATCCAACCTATTTTTAGCTACAAAATTAATTAAATTAAATTATTTATATAACTTCAATTAAATTGGACTAAATTGGATTGTTTGTATGATAAAATTATTAAAATTGGAAGGTTCGATCTGGTCTTATTTAGTTAATGATTTTTTATGGTATTTAAATTTATTTATTTTTACTCCAAATCATGTTGAAACTTGAAATTAATATAAGAAAAAAAAAATTTTAATCTAACCTAATTATTTTAAATATGTTACAAATTTAAATCATAAAATATTCAACATAAATTAATAATTAAGTTAATAAAATTTATAAAATGTAAAATAATCATAAATTACATGCAACTATAAATTATATTTTAAAAAGCTGAAATTGAAAAAAAAAAATTAAATGTAATATTTAATAATAAATAACATAATAAATTTTTTATTTTTTAAAATAAATAATAATATAATATATTTTTAAAAATAAATTTTTTTTTATATATAATATATAACAATATGTTCTAATTTTAATTATTAAAATACTTTAAAAGTAATTTAAAAATATACAAATTAAATTAAATTATTTTACTTAAATAATCATTCAAATTAATTCAATTTATTTCAATTTTTTAATTTAATTTAATCTAATTTGTTAACATTCCTAAATTAATGTACGATGATAAAAAAGCACTTTTGTAAGATGTGTATGCCTTGGCCCTAGGCTAGGCTAGCATAAATCTCATTTAACTCGTACAATCTGTGCCGTACAAGTGTCTTACGGTTGGTCATGTCATTGATGTCTGTTCTGTTGGCTTTTTTCTGGTTGTCAAAATAATATAACTTTAATCAATAGAAAAACATGTCACAAAACTTAAATTAAATTTATATGTTATTTAATATTTTAAGTTAAAAATTATATTATTTAATTTTTTAATTATAAAAAATATATAAAATAAAGTATAATATTTTTATAAATTTTATCTAAATATGATATTTTAAAGCCATCAAGAACAATTAAAATATAAATGTTAAATGATAGTAAAATCATAATTAATATAAAAAAATTATAAAATATTAGTTTAATATTTATCTTTTAATTACGTGATATAAAATAAATAATTTTTTCTCAATTAATTTTATTTTTTTTTTAGTTAAAAATTGCATGAAATTATTCATAATTTAAAGATTAAAAGAGTCAAATAATATATATATATATATATATATATATAATTTAAAAGATCAATATGATAATACAACGTAAACAATAATGATTTTTAACTTCATATGCCCTCCCGCTTTGTGGAGTGCCGCCTAATCAATTATGTAGCCTTAATACGACAAGATCTAGCTAGCCATTTTGTAAGTGACCACTGTAGTTTTGTTTGCTTGTTATGTTGTACGCAATAGAGTATGTGTCTAAATCTCAAGGTTGCCCTTTGATCAGGCAAAGGTATTGGTCAAAATCCTTGGAATTTAATTCCAAAAGGTGTAGCATTTTTTTCTATATTACAAGACAAAAATTATTGTGTGACACTTTTATTTTCAGCATTTTTGGAAACTCTTCTGGAAAATATTATTTCACTTATTTGGTAAAATTCATTTACCAAAGATTTGTTTGAGTTAAACTTTACTCTTGTTAAATGCCCAAATAAAAAAAAAATCTCTTATTAATAAATTGTATTTGATTTTCAATAAAAATAAATCCTTTTTTTAAATAAATAAACTAATATCTTCTTGTTATTACTTATTACTTAATAGGTAATAAGAATAACTATAACAAATAATATTTATTTGATAAACTTTTTAACAAATTCCCTTATGAAATTATCTTGCTTTTTAATTTCCTGGAAAAAAAAAAAACTCATTTATTAATAAGATTTGAATTAAATTTTTATTATTAAGAAAAATCATTTCAAACTTATTTGATAAAATTCATTATTTAGCAAAAAAAATAAAAAATGTTTGAGTTAATATTGTATACCTAATAAGATTTGGATAAAATAAATATGACAAATAAAACTTATTCAACTAAAAAGTTTATTACATTAGTCTTCCTAATCAATTAATTCAACTGCATTTTGTAGCCCTAAAAAATTATTTGAGTGCAATGCTTGCAAAAACTCTTCGTCTTCTTTGTTTGTATCTTACTGAATTATGACACTTTACCCTTTTTTTTTTTCTTTTTTTTTTTTTTTTTAAGTATTTTGCTAAACTAGGGGCAAATAACAGGAGTTGCTCATGCTTTAGGCTAGGTGAATGAGACATTTGCCTTAAGCCCCAATTGGATTAGGGGTCCCAAATTTTTCTAACACATATTTTATATTTTTTAAATAAATAATTTATTAAAATAAAATTTTAAGTAGAAATTAATTTTTTTAAAAAATATTATGTATTTGTTTCTATTTTATTATCGTGATGATACTGTTGCAATACGATTTTTATAGATACAAAAATATTGCATTAATTGTTTGTTTGTATTTATAAATAATTGCAATTTATTGTTATTATTTTCTTATAAAATTGTCACTAATGAATATTAATTGTGAAAAATAACAATATACATCTTATTAACTTATGAAAGGAAGATAAGCAATTGTTGACTGTTTTTATCATCTAAGAAAGCAGATACTTAATTTCTTAAAATTAAAATATTGTTATAATTTAAATGTCAAATTTTAAATATGATATTATTTCTCGTATGATTATATTTATTTTAAATAAAGATTTATCTCTATTGTATCATAAATTTGTATTTAATTAAAGATTTAATCTTTTATCATATCTTAAATTTAAATTTTATATTGTATCTTGCAAATCCTATAAATAAGATCTTTAGCACTGTATTGTACAACATAACAATAAATGAGAATTACTTCTTCTATTTTCTCTCTCTATTTTATGCTCTTATTTTTATTTAGTTTTGTAAAACGTCGTCAACACGATTATAGACTTATAGTTTTATACATGTAAAATAACCTTAGCCATAATACACTATAAATTTTTTGTAGTATAATGTTATATCACAAAATTTATATATTATTGAATCTTTTTATTCTTTATGATTAAACTTAAATTTTATTTTTATTTAAAATTTATTAATATTTTCTTTTATCAATTTAATTGGGTACATTGTTTTTTTTTTTTTTTTTTTGTTGATTTAACTTTTAATTGGGTATATTGAGTAAATAAAGTTGCATACTTAATATTGGGGCTTTTGACCGTTCGGGTGTCTTTTATCATACCCATGTTTTCGTCATAATGATCCTTTGAATATATTATCGAAGTTCTTAAGAACATTAATTTCACAATATTTTATTAGCCACGATTTTTAACTTTTAAATTATAAATTATATTCAATTTATTTGTGGCTATTGTCCAACTCCAAGATGTCACTTCTTCTTTTTCAATGGTTTTCAATCCTACTTTCTCTAACACTAACTTCTTTCCGCTGATTTCGTATATCATATCGTACTATGAAATCAACAAACTTTGAAAATAATATATAATATCATCCTAAAAAGTCAACAAATAATTCAAATTTTAAAGACCAAACAATACTTGATCATAGCTAAAGTAGTTAATTATTCTCTTCACTAAAAATTGATTTGTAGAAGTAGAATTGACAAGATGCATTACATCACGGTATATGATCTATATATAGCATATAATATATGACCTACATGACTAATAAAGTGATACAAGATTTAAGAATCTTATATTATTATAATTTATTTTGAACTTTGAGAAATTTGCTAGCTAATAAAGTCGTATTGCAAATTAATTACCAAGCAAATTTTATGTTAACATATGAGAACGGAGAAGGTAATTTTCTAATTTTGTGATACCTATGATCTTGAATAAGATTGCATTTATTAATTTTTTCATATTGGGCTTGAAATGCTAAATTTATAATTGAGCCTATATATATACGAAAAATGTTATTGATATTCATGTTAATGTCATTCATATTTAAGATATCTTTTTGGGTGTAGTAAGAGTTTGACTTCTCTCTATGTATCTATAAAATTAGAATTTGCTTGTAAATCTTATGTTATTGTTTTTTATGTTTACACGAAACTAAATTTTGCATAAGATTCAATATCATTTATGTAAGTACTATAAGTTCATTTATGTCTTTGTTAACGTTCTCGTGTGCAAAATACGAATTCTGTTTATTTTACTTAGTATTTTATTTATCTCTATATATGGTACTTTCATATTATCAATATCACACGCATTCATGAATATCTTAAGAATATTGTGTGTTTGTATGATACACACATAACGGGATAGTTGAGAGCATATAAATTGCATGTTAAAATGTGTTTTCACTTGCAATTTTTTCCCTAAGTTAGTGGCAATTTATGAATTTTTATTTTGTAAAGTTTTTCCTTGAAAAAACTTATTTTTAGTGGTTTGTCGGGACTGAGCAGTGGTCTCACCAATGACTTGCTGGGGTGGTTAACGAACGGTCTGTGAGTGTACACAAGGTGGATCTGTGGCATGTTGGATCTCGCTAACAGTTCACAAAGGGTTCGCTAAGGTGGTCAATTAGGCGTCGCAGAGGTGCACCCGAGGGATCATCAAGGAATCGGGAAGCTAAAAAATTAGCTATAAATACTCCCTCCTCTTTCTTATTTATTACACCTTTTAATACTCATCTCTTATCATCTCTCTTATTCCTTTCACATACATTTCTCACATTACATATTTAGCATTGCACATTTTTAAAACGTATGAAAAATATCTTTTAGTGTATTTAAAAAATATTTTATTTTTGTATTACTAATACATTGAGTGTATTTCTGTATTAATTACTTGGAGGTGATTCGCTCACTTGAAATTTAAATAATTACAAAAGGTGATTTCCTAGTTTCAACACATCGAGTATTTTTCTCTGTTGAACTACAAGGTATTAGTGAAGTTTATAAAACCCATTTTTTAAAATAGAGTGCCATAATAATAATACTTTGAGTGTGTTTTCTTATTGTTATTATGAGTTAGAGTTTTTGTGTCAATAATATGTCGACTATATTTCTGTATTATTGATACAAGGTGGCTGCATAAAATTCCTTCATTGGAGTTTTAATATCTTGTTTAGATTACACAAATCTAATCACATGTATTTGCATCACACTGCTTGGTAGTGTGGCTCTAGAAGTGAGCCAAATTCAGTGTGAATCAAAGTAGTTATGGAGATAGCTAGTAATAACAACCTAGGCAGCTAGGACAGGTGATTCCTGACTGATAAAGATATTTTGGTGTCTTACCTCATCGAGTCTGCATAACTTTTTAGTTTTCATTTAGTAAATTTGACAACTGAGTGTTTGCCTTAAGCAACTCGTGAATGTTACCATTTAGGATTGGAGCCTAAGTAAGTTTATCACGTTACATCATTGTGTTTGCTTGATATGATGCATGAGTTAGTACAATCTGGATATCTACGGTATATGTGATAACATATATAGTATATACTAAGATTGCAAAGTGTTAACTACTTTTACATTTTGTCTGAAATTTGCTATATCTACTTATCTACAAACCATTTGTTAGTTATTTACTACATTTTACTGTTTGTCTGAGAGGGGCTAATCTTTAAACTTGGTTATTCACCGAGTTAAGACTCTCTCATTTGGTATCAAAGTGGGTATACCCTTTTAGGCTTAACTAGTCTGGTCTTAATCTGTTTCTCGTACTGTTCACACACACTCATTTTTCATTAGGATGGATTTTGATAAATGAGGGAACGTAGGTAGACCTCCACTTCTCAATTGATATAACTATGCCTATTGAAAGTCTCAGATACTGTCGTTTCTCTAACATTATCAACACTTCTTACAACCTTGGCCATCCAATTGATGAAGAATTTTAAGCTAAGAAGATTTTGTGCAGCCTTCCTTCTTAGTTCAAAGAAAAAGTTATTGCTATAAAGACAGTATTTTAAAGAGAATCCCTTAAGGTCAATGAGATCATGGTGATCTTCATGCTTTTAAAATACACTACCTTCTTCCTTAAAGAACTACTACTTTAGTTAAAGGATAGAGTCTGGTGCTGAAAACCACTAAGACACAGAAATGGAAAGAAACCTCTTCTATTAAGAGTGATAATTCATCCAGTTTGAATGAAGAAGAATTTTCCTTGTTAGCAAATCAGTTAAGAAATTCTTTAGGAAAAAAAGAAACGTTCCTGGTAAATCAAAGAAGGAAACCTCTAGCCGAAGAGATTCTAAAACTAGAGTTGAAGACTATAAAAAAATGAAGAAATACCACAATCTAAGGGTTAGACTAGACATGTCAGGTGTTACGAGTGTAAAAAACTTGGACACATTACTTCTCAGTGCCAGTTAAAGGGACGACATTCTAGCAAGAAAGCCATGGTAAAAGAGATTACTATTTTGAATAGTAGTTATAGTTTGGAAGAAGACGAAAGTAACTTTATAGCCTTTATGGTGACTAAAAATGATCCTCCCATTATGTCCTCTCAATTTTTCAAATACCTTGATAAGGATGAGCATGATGAGCTCCTAGACACTTATAATGAATTGTTCATAGAGCATATTAAGACCAAGAAAACTCAAAAGAAGACTTTGGAAAGCCTTGAGAATAAAGAAAAAGATTTGAATACTCGTAAAGTTTATTTTGACAATAAGCAATCTATTTACATCCAAGACAGATATGAACTCTCAAAGAAATGTGAGGCTATTCAAAAGAGATACAACGACAGGTTATTGAAGCTGAGTCTAACAAGTCAAGGATGAGATTCCTTGAAAAGTCTCTGAAGATACCTCAAAGTGTTGAAGATCAGTGGATAGTTAGTCTGGATCTTTCAGAAGAGAAAATCAAGAAAATTTCACTTCCAGGAAAGAATGTTGAAATTCAAGAAAGTGAAAAGGCATACCTTGCTCAAGCCCTATCTGAAAAGGATGTGGAGTTGTTAGCTCTTCACGATAAAGTTAAAAATATGAACAGTTCTGCTAGATTTCTTGAAGCATCCATTAAGGAAAAGGATGACATACTCATTACTTTGAGTATAAAGAGCACTCTAGGACCACTATTAAGAAGCTTCTAATCTGTACTCAAAAGCTTAATGCAATTCTTGTTGGCATCAAGGTGCCCAATGATAGACGTGGGCTTAGTTTTACTAATGATAGTTGTGTAGCTTCTTCTCCTTCTATTGCTGCTTTTGCTTCTCTCTTTGTTAAGTCTACAACCTCAACTATTATTGCTTCTACTACTACTTCTACTTCTACTACTACTCATCTCTTCATCAAACCTATTGTGGAAAATTCTCATCACAAGACTATTGCTTCCAAAAGTAAAGATAAAGTTGTTGCAAAAGGTAAGTCGTAGGTGTCGTTTCAGCCAATCTCTTCTAGCAGGGTGAACATCTTACCTCCTGCTTCTTCTTCTTGTCGTGCTATAGATGGTCTATTGCCACTACCTACATACTTTATGCCTTCTTGTCACCACAATGGTGAGCATGAGCATATGAGACCTCACTGTGATAAGTTACGTTCACACCCTCATATTAGACTTAATGTAGGCACTTCTACTACTCTTTTTTCTTTCTTGTGTTACTCATCGGAGACAGAGACCCAATTTCTCATGTTCTCCTACTCGTACTTGTCATACTTGTGGTACTGTTGGCCACCTTGCAAACCACGTTCTAAGATATGCTTAGAGTAGTACTAGGAGATCTCGCCCCCCGCTCCTCTCATTCTTACTTCTCAGGATTTACCTACTGTGGTTCGTGTGAGCATTTTTTTTTCAAGTGTATAATGAGTTGGAGATACAGTGAAGAAAAGGAATGTTGGACTTGTTTTCGAACATTCTATTTGTAACCAAATCCTATTTGTCTTAAAAATTGTGTATGCCTATAAATATAATGTTAGAGTCCTAAACTAAATATACAATAATAATAATAGAGTATAATATAATGAAAGAGAAAGAGAAAAGCATAGAATTGAGTTTAGCTTGTAATCAACTTTCAGGAGAAAAATTCAACAGAATTATAATTTGAATATCAAGAATGGAGGCATAGAGATTAGAGTGATATTCTTCAAGAGATTGATTTTATTGTTCTTTTCTTCTTTCCTCTAGCAAGTTATTTGTAAATTTAGATTTGATGAACACCATGTGTGGCTAAGTCTTTTATTAATCAAAGGATCTTATGAACTCAATTTTCTAACATGTGTTGATATAAATTATCTCTCATTTATGTTTGCAATTAAGACTATATTATTTTATCTTAATTTGATTGCTTAATAATTGTTTGATCATCTATTGTGCTATAGAGGCATATAGGTAGATTTGAGATAAGTACTTACATGTTTGGCTTGAACAAATAACATACATAGTTTATAAGCAGAGATGTGTAATTCATATGTATGTAATCCACAATTGATGTGTTTCATGCTTAGAAGATTGGAGGATCAACGACTACCTAAGTTATATCTCTCTTATATATTTTCTTTAGTTTTAGTTATTATCTTTCATTGTTCAAACAGTGATGGTGATTTTCGTAATGGTATTCTACAATTAATTATACTTTTTCTATGGGTTCAACATTCGTATTTTAAATACGTATCACTTATACACCGTCTCGTGCACTTGCAGATTTTGCGTGTCAAGGACAGAACCTAATTGGATGGGAACGGTTTAAAGAATTATTCTATAGGAAATACTTCCTGCAAACTCTTTGTGATAAAAAAGACACTGAGTTCTTGCAACTAATATAGTGCTCTAGGACATTAATTGAATATAAAGGAAGTTTGAAGAGTTGTCTCAATTTTCCCTCCACTTAGTGGACACTAAAGAAAGAAAGCCTATAGGTTTAAGAATGGGTTTACACATGAAATTATGCGGTTGTGAAAGTCCTAAGGCACGCCACTTATGGAGAGGTTGTTCAAGCAGCTCAAATAGTTGACCAAGACATTGTGCAAACAGCTGCCAAGAATCTACAAAGGAACCCAACTCATGGGAGAATTTCGGAGAGGAAGGAAAAGAGAATTTTATACTAGCAAAGACTTTAGAAAGTAGCAGAAAGCTAAAACCCCAACCAACCAAGGCCACCCAATTCATGATACTAGTGGTAAGACACATTGTAGTGTTTGTTTCAAGAAAATCAGAACATGTTTCAACTAGTCATTTTGTATAAAATTTCTCGGACAATAAAAAGGATGCTAAGGATGGACAAAAAACTCAAATGAGGGTTTATGCACTCACTAGGCAAGTAGCAAAAACAATCTCAAACGTGTTAGCAACTAATAGTTACCTAAGTAATAACAATTCCTTTTATAATGTTAGCTTCATTAAATCTTGTTGTGCTTATTAATGTGGTTTCCCAGAATATTAATTTGATTGTTATAGTATATGACTATGATTGTATGCTTCTAAGTAATTTTTCGATGTGTGGATAGTGTTTATGCTTTATTTTTATTCTAATGCCACAAACTCTTTTGTATTGCTTACTTTCCTCAAAAAACATGGAATTATTCATGATATGCTAGAATATGAATTTTCTGTCTCTACTCCTTCTGGGGAGCTCCTCAATGCAAGAGAAACTACAAGATCTTGTAAGGTTGAAGTGTGGGATCGAGATTTGGATTCCAATTTTATTGTGCTCGATATGTTTGACTTTGATATTAGTTTTGGCATGGACTAGCAATCTGCACATCATGCTAATGTCAAATGTTTTGAAAAAGAAGTGATTTTTACACCTCCAAAAGATACGGAGTTCTGCTTTGTCGCTTCTAAGATTCATCAACCATCGTATCTAGTATCAGCCATGCAAGCTTAGAGATACTTTTAACAAAAGGTGTATGGGTTACTTAGCTATTGTTGTGGACAATGGTAACAAACAGTTGAAAGTCGATGATGTACATGTCATAAAGGTGTATCCTAGTGTGTTCCTTGAAGACTTGCCTAGGCTTCCTCCTAATCTTGAGCTCAAATTTGAGACCAAGCTACTTCTTGGTATGGCATTGATATCTAAGGCACTTTACAAAATGGCACCTATTGAACTGCATGAACTTAAAGAGTAGCTAAAGGACTTACTGACTAAGGGTTTCATTCCCCCTAGTGTTTTCTTTTGTGGAGCTCTAGTCCTATTTGTGAAGAAGAAGGATAGGACGATAAGGCTTTACATTGGCTATGGAGAATTGAATCGAGTAACTGTGAAGAATAAGTACCCCTCCTAAGGATAGAGGATTTGCTTGACCAACTCCAATGTGCAAATGTGTTTTCCAATGTTGACCAACATTCAAGGTATTATCAATTAAAGGTCAAGAAGAAGGACGTATCAAAAAATTGCTTTTAGAACAAGGTACGAGCACTACAAGTTTCTGGTTATGCCTTTTGGATTGACTAACACTCTTGTAGCCTTTATGGATCACATTAACAAAGTTTTCAATGAATATTTGGATAAGTTTGTAATTGTGTCATCAATGTAAGAGAAGTAAGAAGCTTCTTGGGATTAGTGAGATACTATAGGAGCCTTATGGAAGGTTTTTTCAAGACAACAACTCCCCTAACTAAGTTGATGAGAAAGAAAGTCAAGTTTGAATGGAATGATGACTGTGAAAAAAACTTCGAGGAACTAAAACAAAGGTTGGTAACAGCTCCAGTATTAACATTTCCAATGGGATTGAACGGGTATGTAATCTATAGTGAGGTATCTCATAAGGGAATAGGATGTATCCTAATGCAAAATGGAAAAGTTTTGGCTTGTACTTCTCGACAATTAAAAAACTACGAACAAAACTACTCTACGTATGATTTAGAGTTAGTGGTTGTAGTCTTTGCTCTAAAGACATAGAGACATTACTTGTATGGTGTAAGGTGTGAAATCTTCACTAACCATAAAATCCTTAAGTACTTCTTCACTTTGAAGGAGATGAATATGAGGCAAAGAATATGGTTAGAGTTGGTGAAGGATTATGACTGCAACATTAACTATAACCCTAGGAAGGCTAATGTTGTTGCATATGCTTTAAGTATGAAGTCTAGGGGAAGTCTGGCAACCATATTGACAGCTCAAAGAAGTATTTAAGGGATTTTAAGTCACTAGGGATTAAAGTTATTAAGAGAGATGATTCTGCTTACTGAACCAACTTGATTGTTTGACGGACACTAGTTGACAAGATCAAAGAGAAGCAGCGTAATGATTACTTTTGAAGAAAGTCGTGGATGGTATTGACAATGAGAAATATTCTGCCTTCCAACTAGGGTTAGCAAATAATTCGATCAATCTGCTTAAATTAATAAATTCGATCCGTCGGATTCGGATCGGATTAGATTGATATATTTTGTAGTCGGATCGAATTCGGATTGAAAAGTATATAATCCGTTCGGATTCGAATTGACAGATTTTATAATCCGTTGTAATCCGATCCGGACTGAATTACTATTAAAATTATAAATAAATGTATATTTATTTTTAATGTGTTATATTTAAATATTATACATACCACAATTACATTAAATTATTATTTTAGTTTTTAAAAAAATAAAAATATTAAATTCTCTATAATAATTTAATAATATTCAACAGTATACTTTTTATTATTTTGATTATCTAATTTGTGACTATAAATAAATAAATTTTACTAAAAAATATATCAATTTAAAATTTAAATGTTAGTATATATTGTGTTTTATATATGATAATAATAAAAAAATAAATTATAATCTCATTCCGACCTATCCGATCCGAAAAATTCGATCTGCTCGGATTCGGATTGGTTCGGATTGACTACATTATCGAATCGGATTCGGATTAGAAATCTTTAAATCCGCTTCGGATCGAATCATATTCAAATTAGTGAAAAACAGGCGGTTTCGATCCACTACTCACCCCTACTTCCAACTATCATCTAATGAAAGCTTGAGGTTTAAGAATAGACTATGTCTGCCAACATTTGTTTTGGGAATTTCCATATTACCAAAGATGAGCTTGCCAAAATATGCAAATTTGTAACTTGATACACCTTAACAATTCATTTAAATAATTAATCAAATAAATCATTATAAATAAATAGAGAAAATTATAAATTTTTAGATCAAATAATACTTTATTGTACTTTGAACTTATAATTTGAAATAAGGATAAGTTTTACCAACTGAATACTAGGTAAATCATACAATAAATAAAGAAAATTAAGGTAAGAGTTTTAGGAGCTAATTATGTACTTAGTTAAGCTTTCATACAATAAATGGACAAAGTTACAACTAAGAATGAAGCTTGTAAGACTTAACATAAGGCATATAATTGAAGAGCAATTCTATGTGTTCTTACAAGGGCATGAACTCTATCGATGCTCGAATTTTGTTTTAAATTTTAAAACATGAATTTTGGTACTAAATTAAGTGAAAGCCACAAGTATTTATGGAGCATATAGTGCATTTTTAAGTGGAGATGCAATTTTAAAAAATATATATAATGTGTAACATATGCTCCAAATTCAATCTCTTATATATTTTTAATCCAAATCAAAGGTTTCACTTCTAATATTCTCTTTTGAATTTCAGTAACAAATATAAAACCTTACAATTTTTTAGGTTAAACATTAGGTAATACATCCGGCAATAGTTGTCAAATCCCCAAATGAATTACCTTCAAATAGCAATAACAAACAAAACTCGAACAAAATCTTAATCTTATTTTATTGATATTGAAAAATGAAAATATTTTAGTATTTTTATTTGAATAATTTTGTATAAAACTAAAAAAATTGGAATGAGATATTTCTAATTAGAAAAAATAATAATCAATTTATTAAAAAATAATGTTATCTAGAATGCAAACTCAACATGAAAAAAGATTAATAAAAGTAAACATAACAAGTCACATTTAATAACAAGGCATTTGCCTTTAGGAGATGTTGTCATGAAAATTTAGCTTTGAAAAACCGAAGTGTTAAAAGAACATATGCAATAAATCGTTAAGAGAAAAAAGTGATAAAACAGAATAGAGAATTAATTACGAATACCAAGGTAAATAATGAAATTAACTGATGAGAGATAAGAGATTATAGATTAGCTCTTATAAAATTTTAACAAATTTTATTTTAATTCTTATTTTTAATATTAGGTGCCGAAAAACCTGCCATAATATGTCACTTGTCAAATGATTTTCTAAAGACAATAAAACGGAGCACTAAGTTTTATTTGCAAAGTTCCAATTTTGTAAGATTTCACTGTTATATTAATTTTCATTTCATTAAAAACAATTTCTAAAATTTTATAATTAATAGACAGCCACAAACACATACACATGTATATGTATAGTGGAAAGTTACAACATTTTCGCTAGCCTTGACCTCAACAAAAATCTTGCCTTACGTTCTTTGTAAATAAACACAGAAGGATCATACAAGTCAATTGAAAAAATCAAGAAATATGAATTGGCTTCTTCCCAGCAACTTCAGAGTACCATGTTTTCCATGCTTCCATGTAATGAGAAAAGAGATCCTTCAGAGCTGATAGGTGATTGCAGAACACGTTTTTAGTTAGTTATATTAGAAAGGTTGGTTCAAACCAGAGAAAATTATTAAAATCTACAAATGAAATGGAGACATACATGAAACATCATTTACAAATAGGAATTAAAATGAGACATTACTTGTAAACAAAAACCATCTCAACGTAAAGATATAAACCCACCATATGTAGCTGAAGCAAAAACGAATAAATAGCAAATGACAGGCTTGGGTTTTTTAATTTTATTCCATTGACATTTTATTTATGTAATTATTTGAATAGATTTATTTAAGCAATTTTGAACAACTTGGGTTCGGCTTTGGGCACGTGTTATTTTTTTAAGATATATGTAGATTATTATCGGAGAAATGCTAAAATTTTTACTTATGATAAACTACACATCAAAATAATATTAAAAATTATAAAATATTACATTGAGACGTGACACATTAAACTTAGTACAAATGCAAATTTATTAGCATTTATTATTTCTCTCAACCAATCAATTAATAAAAGAATTTTTTTTCTTTTTTTTGAAAAAAAATCAAAAATAACATACACTAAAATCTATAATAACAAAAATAACATAATTATTTTCAAATTATATATTTTACAATTAAAAAAATAATTATTACGTCACTTTTTTTAAACATTTATCCAATTAAACTATGACAATTTAAAACTATTTAATATTTAACATCATTCAATTAAACATCATTTAATATTATAAAAATATTACTTTTTTTATTATAAATTTTAAAAAGTTATTTTTGATAATTATTTAACTTTTTTTCATTCTCTTTTCGTTCTGAAAAACCTAGACCATTTTTTTCTAATTTTCATTTAGAGAGGAAGTTTCTTTCACATAGAAACTCTTCTACAAATTATCCATTATTTATTTCCTCATTTTAAAAAAAAATATCACTTATTACTCAAATTTATTTTGCTCCACATAAATTCAAATCTAGTATAATAATTTCTTCACTTAAATCTAATTTATAATAACATTACGCATATTTTGTTTAAATAAATTTTTTTAAGATATAAATATAAATCAAATATTATTATTTAAAATTTGTTAAAGTTCAAAAATTAAATAACTCAAGCCATCAAAAATCAAATACTATTAAATATTTATCATATTGCTAATCAAAAAAATCAAGCTTACTATCAACAACCAAAAAAAAAACTTAAACGGAGATCAAAATAAAGCCAAAAAATAATAATCGAAAAAATTTACTCTTAAACTATAGATTTGTTGTTATAGTTATTATGATAATTTTTATAATTTCATGTATTTTTAATTTTTTTAATTTAGATATTTTTAATATACTTTCAATTTGAATCAAGGAATCTTATTTCTTAAAAAAAAAAAACATTTATTTTATTACCAAGGCACGTATAAGTACCATTTAATAAAAAATAAAAATATGAAATTTTTAAATAAATAAAAAATTAACCTTTCAAAAAAAAAATTAACATTTAACAAGTCAATCTTATAATTAATTAACTAAATTAACATATCATAATATTAAACTGCAGCATTAAATCCACCTAAAACTCAACCGATTCAAGTGAAATTATTGTCCTGAACAAGTCAACGTCCAAATAAAGAAAAAGAAAACAACGTACGTAGTACTTACCTTCATTTTGATATTTTGGACGATATGTACATGCAAGAGAATCCCAATCATGAGTTCCTCTGGCATTGTTATTCCCCGAGACGCCATCCCTTGTTATGGTGACAGGGGCAAAAGGACCAAACTGATAGCTCCTCGAATTTTCTTTTGAAGCCTGGTCCATGCTTTTATCTACCCCATAGTCTGAACTTTCTATTTTAATTTTCTCAATAGAAGAACAAGTGTCCACCTTATTTCTCTTAAAACAAATGTTTGTAATCTCTGATCCAAATGCTCTTTTTCCAGTTTCATTGTAATCAGACCCAATTTCAGCCCTTCTTCCTCTTAACCCTAACCACCTGAATGCCGGTTTCCTGGTGTCTGATGTATGCGTCTAAAAATGTAACCAGAAAACTAAGAATCTTCAGTAGATGACATCAACAGGCTTTTGATAATAATAGTTCAAAACCGGGCCTGAAAGTGCTCACCTTCTCAATGAGATTCATGGAGGACAACACGTTTGCTATATCATATAGACGCCTAACTTTTGCTGCAGCAACCATAAATTAATTAACCAAAGGTTTAGAGCCATCTGAATCTGCCAACTATCACAAATTCACAATGAAGATTTAAGACTATAGACATCGTATATGTAATTAATTACTTCTCGTTATTGATGAGCTGTGAGCATCCCCAAGCAACAACCTAGCAGCTTCCTCGAGAGAGATCAAATCTGCCTGAAAGAAGATTTCAAGAATTGAATGCTTACTACTTGCACTAAAAGTGGAGATAAGACCTTAATTTCTCAACCCCATATTTTATTTTATAACAAAAATACATAAATTTGCACATAAATTTATAATAACACCAATTATGATGTGGTATATGGCAAAATAACACTAAGAATGGAGAAATCATTCTTTTTTAAGGAAAATTCTATTACAAGGCATATCACTATTGGTATGAGTGCAAATAGGTGCATATGTGCATTTAGCTATTTACTTAAAGGCAGCTACAAGCTCATGGCATAAATAGTTAAAAAAAAAAAATTAGATCTTACAATAAAAGGGCTATTGTCAATTGATAAAATTGTTTAGTCATATTTCATTTTGAAAAGTCTAATAGTAAAAAAAAATGTTGAAATATAAATTTTTTTTTAATTTATAATACATGCTGCGTTAAAGGACTACCACACCTAGTAACGACTAAAGGCAAACAAACTACAGCAGAAAAGTTGAATTACACTTACAGTAGAGCAGACAAAAAGCTTAACAAAATTTTGAGTAAGAAGTGCAAGAGACTTTTCCCTTCTGTTTTCTGTAAAGATTCATAATACCACATCAGAACATTCAGCTAACTGCTGTACTTCAAAATGACTACTTGGAATACAAAGCATATTCCCAACGAAAATGAAATGTAAAAGTACTTTAACAAAGTAGACACAATAGTAACTGTTAAGTTATGTCCCTATGATTTAGTGCATAATAATTAGGCATGAATTATATAATAAATTAGTGGTGAACATGAACTAGTATATTGGTGTAAGTGTGATAAATGTATATGATATGTTTATTTGTATACTGGGCTGCTAATGTGTTGGGTTCTGTTTGTTTATAAGTTCTTTCAGGCCCAATTTAACGCAAAATTGGTTAATATGCATCTAGGGTAAAATCGCCCTTTTACGGCAAAAAACTTATACCCAACAATAGGATTTTTGTTGTTCACTCGGTTCATTTGTTTCTTCTCTGTTCATACTTTTTGCATTTAATCCTTTATGTTTTTAAGAGTTAGGATTTAACTTCTCTATAAATGTTTTCAAGCTTTGCTCTCTGTAAACTCATATTTTATTATAGTAGATAAGTTTACCATTTCCAATAGATTAGATAGTCTAAGTTAGGGGCCGAACCACTTAAATTTGGTGTTCTTATTGATTTATTTTTTTATACATGATTATCTCTATGATTTACGATGGTAAACAAAAAAACTATTTGTTTTCGCAAATAGTATGTGAACTCATATTCACAAAGTAGTACAAAACGAGGTTCAAGTGTTGTTTGGCCTTTGAACCTTTATCGAAGTATATCGAACTCGTTGATTCCACAAATATTTAAATTAGGTTTGATTCTTGAGTGATTAGAAGATCTAGGGTTACTAGGACTTTTTGATCCTTGCAAATCTTGATCATGTTTAGTGATACTTTAGTGATTGGGATACCTAGGGTTTTCTTGATCCTCTCAAACCATTGTCCTATGGTGAGTTCTTTGGGTGACTAAGAAACCATAGGTACTCGAAGTCTTCTGAGTTCCTTCGAAGGACTCAACCTTTCGTTTTCAACTACAAACTCAAGGAGTTTTCTCAACCTTATACTTTTTGATTATTATTTGTTTTATTTACCATGAATACACAATATAAAATAACATTATTTGATAGTACAGGCAACTATGTTTTGTGGAAAAAGAAAATGAATGCAATCTTGACGCAACAAGATTGGCATAGGGCTATTGACTTCGATGATCTGCTTGAAAAAGCATTTGAGGCAATTTAGAAAAAGATTGAAAAAAAGGCTTACTCTACTATACTATTGAATCTGATTGAAAAGATACTCAGAAAAGATTCTAAGGAAACTCATGCGGAGAAAATTTTCTTTAAACTTGACACTTTATATTTAACTAAGTCTCTACCTGAAAAAGTTCTTAAAAATCATTTTTATTCTTTTAAAATGAATTTATCCAAAAATCTTGAATAAAATTTGAATGATTTTAAAAGGTTCAATACTGATTTAAATGATATTGATAATAAAGATAAAGATGAAACTCAAGTAATAATTTTATTAAATTCCATGCCTGGTAAATACAAAGAAATATAAGGATCAAAGGACTTGAAGATTATAAAGATAAAAATGTTACTAGTGAGAGTCTTTTCATTAGGGGTAGAATTAATAAAAGAGAAAAGAGCTGTAAAAAAAAATCTAAGCATAGATTTAAATCAAGATCAAAGAAACATGTGAAGTGCTATTTCTAAAAAAAAAAGATGGTCATTACAAGAATGAGTGTACACTTAAGAAGGGTAAGAAATATGATACACCTGAAGCAAGTACTGATAATGAGTCAGATTTAGTTTCTAAGAATTATAAGAACTCTAAAGTGCTAGCTGTGAGTTCCTATAAGTCAGAAAATAATTGGGTCATAAATTCAAGTTGTACTTACCACATAACTCCCTTTAGGCACTAGTTTCAAGATTCAAAAGAAGTGGATTATGGTAAGGTTCTTCTTGATAATGATCATGAGTGTCAACTTAAAGGTATAGGCTCTATTAAATTTTCACTTTGGGATTGTACAGTTAGAGTCTTAGAATGTGTAAGATTTATCCCTAAATTGAAGAGAAATTTGATCTCACTTGGTACCTTAGATGCTTCATGTTTTACAATGAAGATAAAAAATGGAGTTATGAAGATACTTAAAAGTTCTTTAGTAATCTTTAAGGCTGTCAAGGTAAATGGTTTGTATTTGTTGTAAGATACTACTTTAGATTCAAAGGAAAAAAACTAGTATAGTTAATTCCTTAGATAGTACTACCCTATGACATAGGGTATTGGGACATATTAGTAAAAAGGGTTTGAGTGAGTTAGTCAAATAAGGAGTATTAGGAAGAGAATCTTTAGGATCTTTGAAATTCTGTGAAAGCTGTGTGTTTGTTGATTTATATTTAGTATTTTTGTTGATTTATATTTCTTTATACATGATTCTCTCTCTAATTTGCAAAGGTATAAAAACTATCTATTTTTGTAAATAGAATGTGAAATCGTTTTTACATTAACCTTATTTACAGTTGGAAGAGTTGAATTACCTTAGTCTTACCAAGTCCTTAAGAATAAGATGACTCAAGTATACCAAAAAAAAACATGACTTGAGTATATGAAATAAAGAATAAGGTGACTCAAAGTGTGTGAAAGTTGAGTGCCTATTTTACAAAAGTAAAGCAATCTGATTATCAACTGCCCGAAAATTAAAATGATTTTAATAAGCCTTTCTAAAACAGAACATCAGTCCATGTGTTGGTGAAAAGCATTACGGTATTACATAAGAGTAGCAGAACAAACCAGCTAAAGCACTATAGTTATAAGCACAAATTTGAGAACGGGAAAAATAGTGTACGAAAGGGATTTCATATAGCAAAGATGTAAATTTCACCTGTCTTTGAAGACGCTGAAGATTTAAGACTAAAATTAGGGTTTAATTTGTCATTTTGACTCCCTGTAGTAGGGCCAGAAGAACCCTCCTCGTCATCCTCGTCATCCGATACCTGAAGTACAGCAAACACTCAAAAAATTACCAATATTTTACTATTTTGACAGCCTACCAAATCAATATGGAGACTGATAAATCTAAAGAAACCTTCATAAAATTAAATTACCAGTATGTCTGATATTGAAATTTTCATTGTTGGTTTTGAGTAGCTATTGCCTTCAAAGGAATTGAAATTTTCGTGCAGACCCTCTTCCTGTCATATTGTCAAAGCATTAATTAGTACAAATTTTTATGTGTTCATTAACAGCAAAGTGACAATCAGACCTTAAATTTGATGAGTTCAAATTTTATGTGACATTTTTAGCGTGTCAATTGATGTCACGAAAACATAGCAGACATGTAGGCAAAAACACTGAAAAAATGTGCTATGTTGTTGGGTCTATTTTTTTAAACATGTTTTCAAATTATTGGTATCAAACAAAGTGACATTAAAATAGTACCGGTGACAATCAGAACTTAAATTCCATAGCTTAAAAACCAAATTATTGAAGTTTTTACGTTTACCTTGAGCTGCTGTAGAGCCTTGGGAATAGCTCCAAATCCTTTCCACGAATATTGATTCTTTGCTTTTCTTGCAAGAACCTGAATTAAAATTCAAACCAGCAATAAGAATTTCCACAAATATAAATTCACAACCACTCATATAATTAATAAAATAATTTTAAATAAAATATATCCTACCCCAACGCTCTCCAAGACATTAACAATATCGTAGATCCGCCGTCTCTCAACCCCTGTAAAACCCAAAAAGCGATTAGATCTATAGAAGAAACATATTAAGAAAAATCCAGAAACAACATTAACGATGTCAGATAAAGACCTAATTTCGAAGCTGCGTCATCAAGACCAATGGAGGTGACACCGTCACGATTGTACAAGCTCAAGAAACTGAATGAGATCCAAAATTCAGATTAACAACATCTGCAAAAACAAAACAAAAAATTGCAAAATTCTAGAGAAGAAAACGCAGAGAGAGAGAAAGAGAGTACTTGGAGCATAAGAGACCAAGGCTTTTTTGCTTTCTACTGTACGTATGATGCTTAGAAGACGAAGACTCTTGCAAATTTGAAGCTGATGACAATGAGGCCATTGGGCTTTAGTTTGTTGATGATCTGAATGTTGTCAAAATGAAAGAACCTGAGAATTGGGAAACGTTAGAGGGCAAAGAAAGAGGGAAGGGAGTAAATAAGGAGTAGGACTTTTGAGAACCGAGTAGAGAAGAGGGAGAAGTGGCGGGGTCTGTAGATTTGAAATTTTTGGGGGATTGGAATTGGAGATCTGATCTGAGATTTAAGAGAGGACTAATAAGTTTAGAAGAGGGAGAATAAAATTACAAGAGGGAATTGTCCTGTTTTTCAAACGTTTGAATAAGCGGGAAAGTTTATTTTTTGTTTTTACTTTTTACAATGGAATGATATTTTCATTAATAAAAAATAGAGCAAATGATAACAATATTTTGTTATACAGTATAAAAAATCTTCACACTATTTCTATCCAAAAAAAAAAAAAAATCTTCACACTATATAATATATACATATATGGTTATATATTTAACTGTTAAATTATACCCTAATTTACATAATAAATTTTTTATGTATAAATTTTGAGTCTTTGATCAACTATAAGGTATTAGGTCTAATCAACATTAGATATTTTATTTAATATATTTGAATTTTTTAATTCTAAATTATATGTCTTACTTTTTATTTTCATATCAAATTAAAAATAATATTTTATATCTTTAAAATGTAAGAAAAATATTAGAACAATTTTTCAATTTTAAAATTGTGTCTTAACTTTTTTTTTTTATCTCAAGTTAAAAATATTATTTTTTATTTTTAAATATAAGAAATAAATTAAATATTTATTTAAATAAATTTTAATGATGAAATTATTTTTGTAAGTAACAAATTACATAATGTGATCGATTATAATTTTACTTAATATATATAATATGGTCATAACACACACACATATATATATATATCGTTGATTCTTTCCGTTTTGCTTGTTTGTATGAGATTTATAAACAAATCCTTAAATCAAACAAGTTATTCAACTACTTTTCTATTTTCTTTTAGGCACATGTTATTCAACATAAAAACTAGTCGAGTTGTAATTATTCCAAAACAATTCAATTTTTAAACTTTGTGGCATAAAGCATAGCAGTATGTAACCAATGATAAAAGATTACAAGCATTAGGCATTCAATCATTTTAATTGGTTTTTGAATATTGCTATAGGGATTTAATACCAAGAAATTACTACTATAACATCATAAATAAATCTTAAGCACCAACTTTTTAAAAAAATTATACTTGTGAAAAGTATATCTAATAATTATTTATACTCTTTAATACGATTGAACCATAGAACACATCATATAAGTTAATTTTCTCCCTTCCATTTGTCTTTCTCTTCCTTGCTCTTGACAATCCACTTGAAGTTGAAAGTCATCTTGCCCATTTCTCTCTATCCTCACCTTTCTCCTTGTTTAGTAATAACTTTTTCACCCATTGGATGGTTATTCAAATAGTAAATTAATTGAGGAATTTCCAACTTGATTTGAATTCAAATTAACATTTTGAATTTAAATTGAACTTGTTATGAAAATAATAATATTCATAATAAAAGCTTTGTTAATCTTATATTCCCCATCCCTAATTCGAAATCAAGGTATGGAAAAACCCTTATTAGTTTTTACTCCCCCTTGGCTTTCAACTTTGATTTTATTGAACTTTTTATTCAATGAAAAAGCCAGATTAACTTTGATCGGGAGAAAATATCAGCAGCGAGATTTTAATTACTTTAAGCTTTTGTAGGTTGAAGTGGAGATTAAAAACATGAATGGAGTGAAATTTTCATTTTGTAAAATTGCATGGAGTGGGGATGAAAACAGTTGGTATTGTCCTGAGAATTGTAATTCTTTGTATTTTTGTTGACATTTATGTATGCAAAATGATAAATGCATAAAAGTATAGTTGGTCCTCTTCCTAACAGCTTAAGCTTTTAGGAAAGTTGGTATCCCAACAACTTTTAACATAGTATCAGAGCTAGAGGTCCTATGTTTGGCCTGCATGGTGCATAGAGCCAACACTTGTGGGAGAGTGATAAATGTATAAAAATATAGTTGGTCCTCCTCCTAACAGCTTAAGCTTTTAGGAGAGTTGGTATCCCAACAACTTCTAACACAAAAATACATAGTTCATTTATTTATTTAGGTGACGTTTTGTTCGTTGAATATAGAAGTAATGATAACAGTAATTATAATATAATTGAATATAAAGAAAACAGTATTACTGTTATAATATTTATTTAAGCAGTGTAATCAAAATAAATAATAATATTAAAATAAAGATTATAAAATTATAAATGAAGTAAAATTAAAAAATAATTTTTTTATAAAAATCATAAATGATTATACAAATTGTGAGGAAAATAGAGAGGGCTGAAAACGTAATGAGGATTACAGAGAGTTGCAGACGTGATGAGTATTATTGCTACTACTGTAATCCCTTTACATTCAATTACAGAGTACAGTCAAACCAAACACAGTAATACTTTGAATAAATTTTATTACGATTACGATTATTATCAAAAAAACATACCCTTAGTGTTTTATCTTCCTCGATGTAAAATCAATTACTATCAGTTCAATATTGCATCAACTCACATAAAATTTAATAGTTTGTTTATTTGTATAATACACATATGACGAGGTGGTTATGAGCATATAATTTGCATGATAAGTTCTATTTTAAGTAACATATATTTTTTACGAATTAAAGGTATTGTAAAAAATTGCTTCATTTTTTTTCTTTTTGAAAGAAAACAATAATTTTTTAGCTTGCCATGTGTGGTTGTTGAGGAAGCAATAAGGTGGCAGAGAGGGGTATAGCAAGACTAATGGTTGTTACCCTTATCTTTGTGATCAACGAGGGCTCCTTAATAACTCGCTGCTTGATTGGCAAAATATCCTAAAATTAAAGAGTTTTCTATAAATACCATCTTATTTAATTTTCAAAAATAAGTATAAAATATGGCAATTTAAAAACTAAATGTTTCAAGATAATTTATTTTTTAACTTTTAAATCATTAATATGTTGAGTGTGTTTTTATATTAATGAGCTTTTGATAAAAAAAGTTGATTTCTAATTTGATATCAATGACACATTGTATATTGTTTTATATCATTGATACGTGAAGTGTTTTGTGAAAAATGCATGTTGAGTAGGTTAATTAAAATGGAATTAAACATTAACATTTAAATTTGTATATTAGGTACATGTGCATGAGAATTGTCATAATCCTAAATTTTTCACTATACTAATTGTTAGTAATTGTATCACACTATGTGGTATTAAGGCTATGGAGGAGAGCCAAATTCGTTCGTAGATCACAATTATTGTGCAGACAACACATGAGTGCAACTTAGGCGAAGTTAAGCATGGCTACAACTAATAAATATATTAACATATATTTTTAGTTTTTATAAGTGTTGATTTGTTTATTAATAAATTGTTTACTACCAAGTCGTTGTCTTAAGTTACTTATAGATGTTACTACATAGAGAATGAACGATACCTATATGGATTTATCAAATTATATTGTTGTACATGTATAATCTGTTATGTGGTTACTACACTCGTAATTTTATTTGAGTATGTTCCAACATACAAATATTTTACTGTTATTTGAAAAAAAATTCCTTCTTTATTGCCTTCCTACAATAGCTATTGTATGTTATTGTGTATTAAATCGTTATTTTAACTTGTTTAATATTTATGTTTTATTGCTTTATTTTGTTTACATATATGTATTTGTATGTAAAATGTAAGTCTTAAAGTATCTGTATCATTTTATTATAATTGTGCACTAAATTTTGGACTCTATCAAAAATTGATAAAAGTATAAGCTATAAAAATTTTATTAGAGCTAAAGTCAAGTTTTTATGATAAGTTAGTACAAAAAAAAAAAAAAAATCTCAATTAATGTAGAACTTCCTAAGCATAAATTTTTTTAAATAATAATAATAATAATAATAATATCATAAAATTAACTAAAAAATATTTATATTTTACCTAAAAATAATATTATATTTGTAAATATATTGACATTTTAATTAAATAATCAAATTAAATTTGAGTTCTGCGATGCTTTAAATCATATAATTTATCTATAACTAAATTTGAATTAATACTTTCACTAAGAGAAAAAATGTCAATTTAATCATATAATTGTTATAAAATATGTGCTTTAGTTTTGTAATTATTGGATTGAGTTGATTTGGTCCCATAATTTTAAAAAGTTAAATTGATATAGTTAACTTAATGTTAATAAAATCAAACATTATACATAACAAAAAGTTCATTTGTTAATCACATCACATGTTTAGTTACCTAAAAATTATTTTGAAAAAATAAATTCATATGTAAAAAAAATATGGAATCTTTTTTCTCACGTTACAAAGAAAAAAATGATTTGAAAATGATAAAATTTAAGAATATTATAACATCATTTGTAATCCAAATGGTTAAATAAACCATTCTGTACATAAATAATTTAGTTATTTAACTGATTTCATTTTTAATCCGCCTCAATGAAAAGAAACATATGTTCAATTTATTATAACACTAAAAAATATATGTTCATTTACGTTATAAGAAAAATAAACATATGTTCTTTTTTCTGAGAGGGTTAAAAATAAAATTTTATACATAAAAAATTATGCTATACAATTAAACCTTAAATAAATTCATTCAATACCCATGAAGAAAATAATCAAGCGTCTCTCACGTATATTTTCTAATGTCTTATTTAAAAGAAAATTCATAATTTGTATTTATTATACTATTTTAAAAAAAAATGGAATCAATTAACATAACTTAAAAATAATGTGACTAAACTGCTCATTTTAAAAAATAATAAAATTAATTTGACCCCTAACCTCCAATAAGCAATGTTTCTTTTAATATAAATGATCATATAATATGCTAAAATTTATTCCTTCATTTTGTTTCAAATATATGTTTCAATAAGATTCATATCTAAAAACACATGTTAAATGGTTGTATAATAAGAGTCTAATACTTAATATTAAATGAATTAATATATCAATTGATAAATATATAATTGACTTTTATTTTTAACTAATTCATGCAACAAAATCAAAAAATTTGAAATTTTTTGAAATTTTAAATATTTAACTATTAGGATAGAAGTCATAATGCAATTTGTTTTTTTAATTATTATTGATGAAATTAGAATAAATAAATTTATTTTAATTTATTTGTATGTGTTATATAAAATTATCTGATTATTGTGTCTATTTAAACTTTGTATATAAGTAAATATACAAAATGATGAAGTTTAAGTAAAATAGTCAAATTATTGATGATCATTAATTAAAGTTTGTTGTGATCTTTCATTACGTCACTAATAAAACTCATATCCATTAGAGATAAAGTATCAAATAAATATATGTAAATGTAAAATAGTAATTGAAACAGTCACCAATTTAATATATTAAATTAATTATAAATAATTTAACTAGAATAAATAATTATTTAATAAATTGTAAAAATAAATTTCCTTATAAATTAATATGGTAGGTATTTCAACATTCTATGACAAGCAATAACATTTTATTAATTATCAAATTAAATTAAATATTAGATTAAATATGAAATTTCATTAGATTAAATATAAAATTTAATTAGATTAAAATGGATTTTTTTTAAGAGAATGTGATTCCCCTAGGCATGTAGCATAGAGAGTGAGAGGTAATTTAATTTTCCCATGGACACAATTCGAATATGACTTTAATGGTTAACATTAAAATAGAAACTGAAATTCTATTCAACTTATGCTATGTTAAACTTGCTATTTAAATATCATATTCCTCACACTACACGCAGAAGGGGTTATAGATTAAAGTTGGTGAACCATAATTAATTTTTGATATACTTGAAGATAGCAAGAACAGCCTCACGTTTTGTTCACCATTGTGGGGATATAATCAATGGAAGTCTGAATGTTCTAATACGTTGTTCCATGATACATGGATATGTAAGAGTAATTTTTTTTTTACTTATAACTTGTACATGTTTTATTGAATAAAAAATTGATTTTTATTACGAAAATTATTTTCAAAACCAACATTAATCTCACAATGCATGAATATCCTTATCAAGTCTTCATGTTATTTATAGGTTAAGTCCAAATTTCTTAGTAATATTATAAATATGATCATGAAATGAAACTAGCAGTCATAAGAAGTCACCCCAACAACATTCCCTTAGCTTAGCTTTAAGTGCTTTTTAAAATTCACTAGTTTTGTTGCATTTAAAATATATTAAGACTCATATTCCAATACTTGATATAGAAAGTGATTAGTTTTCATAGCTTTTTCAACAAAAACAATATGAAAATAAATTCAAAATATTTAACTACTTTGAATATCTCTTTAGGTTTCGCTCTTATATTATTATTAGGTTCATTTTTAGCAAGACTTTTAAGAAAAGTACATGTTGTACTAAATATTTTAATTAACTTGTTGATTAAGCAAAATAAGAATTCAATCCTGTAATTTTAAGTCGTTGTAAAGTGCAAATTAATTGAATCCACTACTAATCTCAAATTCTCCGTATGCTAACAAAACTGCTAAGTTAAATTCTATAGCTAATTTACTTAAACTATGAGTAATGCTTGGTTGAAACTCCAACAAGATTAATAACTAAACTTAACTTTGAAAAGTCATACATCATGAACATTTTTAAAACTTGCAACTAATGTTAATTAGAGATTATTTACAAAATAATGAAAATAGTGTACAGAAGGAGAATCTTTGATAAGTAAAGCTTGTAATCAATTACATGTATGAAACACTTTACTAGCACCATTATACCATTGATTCAGATGTCCTTAATTTGAAGGTTTAGAATGTGTGGCTCATGTAGGCCTTGCTCAACATGTGTAGAAATATCTTTGGAAACTCAAAGTTCAATCGAAGGTTGAGCATTTTTGTGGGTGATGTGTGCATGACATCTTTAGGTAGGAGACGATGTGTGACTTTTGTTCAATATTCTTTATGTACACTTGAAGGAAAGACTATCAACCAAATTTTATTGGGTTATGAGTGTGAGTGCAAAATGGTATAATATTATCCTATGGTTAATAATCTTGATTTTACTTCAAGTTATTTTGTCTATCAGTTTTATGCTATTCCAGATTAGGCAAAAAAAAATCATATTAATGATGATAATGACAATTGTGGCTAATGAACTTCAAAGAATTTGAATAGCATGTAACGACTTAATGTTTCATAAATTCTATTTGATTTTAGAAATGTGTCTTATCTTGTTGAAAAATTATTACAAATACCCATAAATTTTTATATTTTATCACATATATTTACTACGTTGATAAAATTTCATATATATTTAACACTAATACAGTCAACTTTGCATAATATTTAATGGTAAAATTGTATTGAGATCACAAAGTTTAAAATGTTGGGTATCAAAAAGTGTATCAGATATTACGCAAGTGCACGTATCGCAAACAAGTAATATAATGATAAGAAAGATCGTTCCCACGAATATTGAAATATTAGAAAGTATTGTAAAAATTAACTAAAAAAATCAATATTGGATGTTTTTGTGTATCAAAATAAAATAAATAGCATGAGATTACAAGGGTAAAAATACTGAAACAAAGTTCAACGAGAAGGATAACAAGAATCTCAAGTAGATAAATCAGTAGTATTGCAAATGTGACAAATGATATAGACAGACTGCGTTGCTGCAACAATGCCGTGATAAAGTGCCCTAGTAACGAGAATTACAAAAATTACAAAGAATTCTTTCGAATATGCAATTTTTATAATTTTTTAGGCTCAATGAAACACACTTATATGCACAACTGAATCTAAGAACAATATTTAATGCACCAACTCCTTTGGATTACATGAGACAATTATATATTCCTATATTAATTGTAATTTTAATTCTTATTCTTAGATTCAAATTAAACGCACAATATTCAAGCTTCATCCAACTTTAACTAACATTTCCAGAATTAATCTCAGTTTATTATCCTATCAATTGGTGATCAAGCAATTAATAAAAATTAATCAATAAAATAAGCATTAAATAACTAGCACATTTTTGTCAAGCAAAACACAAATATTTAAAATTGAAGAACAAGACTACAATCACTTGCACATCTACAACCCTAATTAAAGGAAAATTAGCCAATTATATTTATGAAATCAAATAATAATTCATCCATATTCAAAATCAGATCCATTGAGTTATAGAAATTTGAAGAACAATAAAAGAATAATAGAAGAATGAATAAATTAATAAAAATCCTTCAATTAAATCTCAATCAATTGGATTCCAAATTTCTAACTCTTTTGCTTTCCTCACTAATAATCCTTGCAAATCAAGCATTCAATTTATCCTTGCAATTAGTCTCCTTCCAGATTCCAATATGCCGTTGTTTTTGCTCTGTTTCTGGAGTTCTTTTTCTGCTTGAGAGTTGCCTCTCGGCTGCCCCTATTTTCCTTGCTGATTTTCATGTTGAATTGGCCTCCTTTTATATGTTCCTCCTAGGTTTAATTGATAAGAGATTATATATTGTGTTAACTTTCAAGTTTGCCCTTAAATTGGTGAGTTAATATATGTCAAATATTGTCATTTTATTGAGAAGCCCAAGCCCATATGCTGATTTGACTATTTAATGCTATTCTTTCCTGGTGGTTTTACTGCAGATACGCTGTGGCAAAGCTAATAAATGCTCATTTATTATTCTTTTTGTTCTCTGTGAATGAACACATAAAAATCTTACTAGTAAACTTTAAAATATAAGTCTTTTTAATGCAATGCAAGATAATTTTAGAATTAATACCAAAGAATTCATCCATTTTCATAAATTTCATAAATGGTATCCAAATGAGCATACTGTGCAACTATTTTCACATGGCTAAGCAAGTTTAAAGAAATAAGAGATAATGCTTACTCTAATAAATTATAGTTATCAACCCCCTAAACTTAGCATCATGCTTGTCCTCAAGCAATAAACTCTAGGACAATTGGTAAGTGATAAAGCAAAGAAAATCATTTTATTCAACCTAAGCTAAAAACATAAATGTAAACTAATAAATAAACGAAACTTGTTTTTTCAAAGTTAGAAATAATCTCAAATTTATGATCCAAATTGATTTTTTCTCAAATGCTAACTCAAATATTTCAAGCTCATTCCAACATAATTCCAATGTGCGTGTGTGATGTTCATAATTTGTCTTTTGACATTTTCCCTCAAACTAAGAAAAACCATGATCCTTAAACTTAAACTGATGCTTCTATAAGTTGGCATTTTGAATATCTCTCCACCAGTATAGAAGTTGGCTTCATATTCCACAAGCACAAATACTATTCAAGAACTCTTTTAGAATTTTTATTTTCTTGATCTGACACTCTTAAATTTTGCTTCACTCTTTTTTTATTATTTTTTTTATCTCTACTTTTATTTATTTTCTGCATGAATCTGTTTTGCTGTAGCAATGCTCTAGCAAAGCTGCTTCCAGATTTTTTGCATTTTTTTTAAAGAGCTAATCTCAATACAATCAAGAAAAAGTGGTATTCATCACAATAACACTCATTCTCAATAGTATAATTTCCTTTCTCAAGATGTACCACTTCTTCTAAAATAATTCATAAAAATAGTAATGCACTTGTGAGGTGAAAATCAAAGGATATGCAAATAAAGTAAGGCTAGGCTATGATGTGGGTGTTAAGAAAAAGATTTTGATTACTCATGGCTCAAATTAGGTGTACTAAGGAAACATATTCTCAATCAAGGTTAGCATGAAAAGCACAATCAACTCCAAATAAGGCCTAAATCATCTCATTTGCTAGTAAAATTTATAGGATTTGCCTTGAGAGATTATCTAAACTAATTTTAGAGGCTTAAGCTCTCCCATAAACTTTCTTCACTCTGAGTTCATATCAAATTCAAAGCATGTTTGTGCACATGGGTTATGAGGGATATATTTTAAAATAAGTTTTCAAACTTTTTCAACTAATACTCAATCAAATCAATTTTTTTCATAAACCAAAATATTTCTTCTAACAGATTAACAATTAAACTTAAAAGCAAAGATACCACAAAGAAATTAACAGCAGTTCATTATCTTTGATTAATTATAACATCACAGTAGCACTCATCACCAAATCAGATTTCAAAACAAAAGCAAATAAATCAACCCCTCCAAACTTAAAGTAAGCAGTGTCCTCACTGCTTACAAGAAAACAGATAGCAAACTAAAATAAAATATGAAAAAGGTAAAGAAATGCTCCTATTTGCTGTAGTGTTGCTGTAGCAAAATTTTTCAGTTTTAAAATTGTGAATATGTTGTTTCTACTTTGCTTCATGCCTACTCTTATATCCTGTGATGACCTGAAAATGCAACAAAAAAAACAATTGACTCAATGAAATAATAAAATTCAAATAAACTAAATTAAAGCATAAAATATGAACGAAAAAGTAAGAAACATGGGTTGCCTCCCATAAGCACTTGTATTAAAGTCGACAGCCCGACTTTTCTTGCAGTCATGGTTCTGTGAGTGGAATAGAGGTGTGCTCCCTGTCAACAATTCCTCCCCCATAATGTTTGATGTGTTAGCCATTAACTTAGAATTTCCTCTTGGACCAACATTTCCAATATTTTTGGCTTAGATCAACAGTTTTCTTTAAGATCCTCCTAATTTCTTGATAAGAATGACATTGTTGTAAAATATTCACCATTTCATATTCGGGAATACATCTTCTAATCTTTTGATCTACATATTGTTTGAATATGAATTGCTTATCCTAATAGTAGAACTTCATATTATGGAAAAAAATTTATTTTGATGTGATTTTGAACATGGTGACTTAGTAAGATTGAAAGCTCTAGATGACAAGTCTAGGGATTGAAATTTATTTTTCGGTTTGTATGTATTAGAATCTGCTTCCAACTAAGGTAATTTCTCCTCATCTTCCTCTTCATAATCGGAATCATATTGCGATAAAAATTTTAGAAAATCATTGTAGCAACATTTTTCAGGTTCTTTAGATATCAAAGAATCCACAACTGAGATGGATGAGAACTCTTCAACATTACTGGGAAATTCCATGGTTTTAAACACATTGAAAGTGACCTGTTCATCTTGAACTCTCATAATTAATTCTCCTTTTTGAACGTCAATCAAAGTTTGGCCTGTAGCTAAGAATGGTCTTACCAAAATAATAGGCACTTCTCGGTCCTTCTCATAGTCAAGTACAATAAAATCAACTAGGAAGATGAATTTATCCACTTTCACTAAGACATCTTCAATTTTTCCTTCTGGATGAGCAATGAATCGATCTGTTAATTGTAAAGACACTATAGTAGGCTATGCTTCACTAATCCCCAACTTCTTAAAAATTGACATAAACATCAAATTAATACTTGCTCCTAAATCACATCGAGCCTTGTCAAAATATTAATTACTAATGGAACATGAAATTGTGAAACTTTCAGGATCCTTGAGCTTAGAAGGAAGTTTTTTTTTGTAACATAGCATTATTTTAACTTATTAAGGCAACTATCTCAAATTTGTCAAACTGTCTCTTTTTGGTTAATATGTCTTTCATGAATTTGAAATAATTTGGCATTTGTTCCAAGGCTTCCACCAATGAAATGTTGATATGAAGTTGCTTAAGAACATCCAAAAATATCCTGAATTGAAGGTCCTACTATTGTTTCTGAAATCTTTGAGGAAATGGTAGAGGTGGTCTGTGTTGCTGGGAACTTTGCTGCAGCAACGTTGTAGCATTCTGGGTACTAGAATTTTTCCATCTTTTAAAACTACCACAGATTTGTCCATCTCTTTTTCCTCCTTATCTTGAACTGAAGTGCTCTCCTTTTAACTCATTTTCTGCCCACTTGATCCCTCTAATTCTTTTCCACTCCTTAAAGTAATGGCTTTACAAAACTCCTTTCTTTCTCTCATTGGAGTTTCGATATCACTTGAAAGTGCACCTTGTGGATGGTTCCTAAGTTCATTGGTCAGTTGCCCCACTTGATTTTTAGATTTCTCATTATAGCAGCTTGACTTTGGAGTATTGCATCATTCTTAGCCATGTATTCTTTGAGTAAAGATTCCAACGAACTAGATGGTTTATTCGGTTGGTTTCTTTGTGGCTATTGTTGAAAACTTGGAGAGTACACAAAATGGTCGAGCATGCAAGAACTTGCTTGACCATCACCTTGGTTATTCTAAGAGAAGTTTCGATGTTCCCTCCATCCTAGGTTATAAGTGTTGGAGTACGGATTGTGGTTTCGGTTCACATTACTCACAAAACAAGCTGATTCTGGATTTGAAGGACAATTGTCAAATACATGAGAACTGAGCAATAAACACATGAAATCCCTAAATCTTGGATTCAATTCACATTTGTTGTCACATGTTTATTCTTCAAAAGATTAACTAAAGATGAAACTTGAGTTGTAAGTGTCATAACATCATTAACCTCATGCAAACCAGCCACTCTTTTAGCAGCTGCTACTCTATCCATTGGCCATTGATAATTATTACTAATCATTCTCTCAAGTAAATCATAAGTTTCATTGTAAGACTTGGCTAAAAGAGCTCCATTAGCAGATGCATCAACAATAGTCCTTGTTTGGGAATTGAGACCATTATAGAAAGTTTCCATTTGGATCTAATGAGGAATACCATGGTGAAGACACTTTCTTAGCAGTTCTTTAAACATTTCCAAAGCCTCGTATATAGATTCTCCATCCATCTGTTGATAAGAAGTAATATCATTCCTTAATTTGGAATTCTTTGTTGGTGGGAAATATTTCATCAAGAATTTCTTTGCCAAATCGTTCCAAGTTACAATAGATCAAGTGGCAAAGAATTAAGTCACACTCTAGTACAATCTCTCAAGGAAAAAGGAAATAATTTGAGCCTAAAAGCCTCCTCGGTCAACATGTCCATTTGAAAGAATCACTAACTTCAATAAACAACTTGAGATGCAGATGAGGATCTTCTGTAGGTAACCTACTGAACTACCCAACTGTTTGTAGCATTTGAAACATCACTGGTTTTAACTCAAAGTGAGTTGCTTGAATATTTGGTCTTATGATGCTTGGATTCAACCCCTCTAGCATAGGCAATGCATATTCATTTAAAGCTCTGTCCCTATCATCCTTTGGAGGTACCGGATTATCCAAGTTATTCACATTCATTTCATTGTTATCGTTTTCATCCCTTGCTTGTGCCATTCCTCCAATCAAAGTTAAACCTTGTTGTTCTCTCCTTCATTGCTTGAAAGTACGTTCAATCTCTGGGTCAAAAGGTGCAAGCTCCTCTTCACCAAGTCTGCTCATACATCAAACGCAAATGAAATATTAAATAAAATTAAAGAAAATATCAAAATTAATTTCTACAAATAATTTCTAATTTTTTCAATTCCCGGCAACGGCGCCAAAAACTTGTTAGTCTAAAAAGTGTATAAGATATTATGCAAGTACACGTGTCGTAAATAAGGAATATAATGATAAAAAAAATCATTCCCACAGAGATTGAAATATCAAAAAATATTGTAAAAATTAACTAGTAAAATCAATATTGGATGTTTATGTGTATTAAAATAAAATAAAATAAATAGCACAAGATGACAACAGTAAAAATACTGAAATAAAGTTCAACGAGAATGATAACAATAATCTCAAGTAGATAAATCAGTTAGGAATGCAAATGTGACAAATGATGTAGACAGACAGCGTTGTTGCGACAAAATGCACTAGTAACTAGAATCGTAAAAATTACAAAGAATTCTTCCGAATCTGCTATGTTTATAATTTCTTAGGCTTAATGAAACACATTCCTATACACAACTGAGTCTAAGAACAACATTTAATGCACCAATGCCTTTGGGTTATGTGAGACAATTATATATTCCTATATTAATTGCAATTTTAATTATTATCCTTATATTCAAATTAAACACACATTATTCAAGTTTCATCCAACTTCAACTAATTTTCTCAAATTAATCTCAGTTTTCTACCCTATTCATTGGTGATCAAGCAATCAATAGGAATTAATTAATAAAATAAGCATTGAATAACTATCAATCTTTTGTCAAGCGAAGCACAAATCTTTGAAATTGAAGAACAAGACTACAATCACTTGCACATCTACAACCCTAACTGAAGGAAAATTAGCCAATCATATCTATGAAATCAAATATTAAGTCATTCATATTCAAAATCAGATCTATTGAGTTATAGAAATTTGAAGAACAATAAAAGAACAATAAAAAAAGGAATAAATTAATAAAATTTCCTTTAATTAAATCTTAATCAATTGGATTCCAAATCTCTAACTCTCTTACTTTCTTCCCTAATAATCCTTGCAAATCAAGCTTTCAATTTATCCTTGCAATTAGTCTCCTTAGAGATTCCAATATGTCGCTATTTTTGCTCTATTTTTGGAGTTCTTTTTTTTGCGTGAGAGTTGCCTCTCGGCTGTCCCTATTTTCCTTGCTGATTTTCACGTTGAATTGGCCTCCTTTTATATGTTCCTCCTAAGTTTAATTGATAAGAGATGATATATTGTGTTAACTTTCAAGTTGACTCTTAAATTGGTGAGTTAATATCTATCCAATATTGTCATTTTATTTAGAATCTCAAACCCATTTGTGAATTTGGTTGTTTAACGCTATTCTTTCCTGGTGGCTTTGCTGCAGCAAAAATAATGTTATAAATTGGCTATAGCGGAAGCGAAGTTTGGGTCTAATTTAGTTGCACAAATAATTGATTATGGGTAATATCAAAATAATAAGCAATAAAAAAATAAATGGCACACCGAGGAAAATTCACTATCAAAATTCAAATGGATAATACAAACACTAATATTCAAAAGCCACTCAAATACCAAACCCCAAATGCACTCGATTGATCTCACAAATAGAGGAGAGCAAACTGATAATAAGTTAACAAATACTCAAAGGTGTGGAATGGCTTGCACGGTGGATGATTCAAGAAATTACCTTTAATGTTAATTCAAGATGATGATAACTAATCTTGATTTTTGTCTCATATGGCTTTAAAAAAATTGATGATATTTGTTTTTTTTCTTCTCATAGGATAGTGATTGATGACTTCTAATTCCTTTTTGCCTCTTCACTGTTCGACACTTGGCTTGAGAAATAAGCACTCATATATTTGTATATATGTTTCTAGGGTTACATAGAAAAAATAGGTCATATTAATTTGAAGCTAAAATTACGAATATGCTCTTTCTTTAAAATCCAGTTTTGAAGCCACAGTTAAATAACAAATCTCTACCTTGGCTCAAAACGAAACCAATTTCTCAAATACGAAATACCAAATGGTCGTCGTTCAAAAGCCCCGAAAGGCAATCACTTACTGCAAACACCAACCAAGTCCAAGCAATGATTGAACTTGTTAATTGGAACTGGTTTGATCAACATATCAGCTGGATTCTTTGCAGTAGTTATCTTATTTATAACAATAGCACCTTGAGACACAATGTCACGAACGAAGTGATATCTGACATCAATATGTTTGGTCCTCTCATGAAACATGGTATTCTTGGTCAAGTGTATCGCACTCTGACTATCACAAAATACAACAGAAGTATCCTGCTGTAAACCCAAATCAAAAACCAAACCTCTAAACCAGATGGCTTCTTTCACTACTTCTACTGCTGCCATATACTATGCCTCTGTAGTGGACAAAGCAACTTTAGACTGAAAAGTAGCCTTCCAACTAATGGCACAATGAGAAAGAGTGAAAACATAACCTGTCAGAGATCTTCTCTTATCCAAATATCCAGCATAATCGGAGTCCGCATAACCAATAACATTGCAACCAGTATTTGAACTCCAGTCATATACCGAACCAAAACTAGAAGTGCCTCTCAAATATCGAAGTATCCATTTCATTGCATGCCAATGACCCTTTTTAGGGTTACCCATGTATCTACTAACAACACTAACTGCATGTGAAATATCTGGAAGAGTACAAACCATAGCGTACATCAAGCTACCAACGACACTAGCATATGGAACCTGAGACATGTACTTCTCTTCTTCTTTTGATTGTGGCGACAAATCCAATGAAAGCTTGAAATGGGTAGCTAGTGGCGTACTTATAGGCTTGGACTCTTTCATACTAGTGCGTTTAAGATTTTTTTCAATGTAACTTTTCTGAGACAAATAAAGCTTGCCCCCTTGTCTATTCCTGTAAATTTTCATGCCCAAAATTTTATTTGCTGCATCCAAATCTTTTATCTCAAACTCTCCACTAAGTTGAAACTTTAATTTCTGAATCTCAAACTTATTCTTAGAAGCAATATGCATATCATCAACATATAGCAACAAATAGACAATTGAACCATCAGAGAACCTTTTATGATAAACACAACTATTATAATCACTCATAGAGTAACCATGATCAATCATAAAAGAAACAAATCTCTTATACCACTGCCTAGGAGATTGCTACCACTGCCTAGGAGATTGCTTCAATCCATATAATGACTTTTTCAATAAACAAACATGATCTTCCTTACTTGAAACAACAAACCCCTTTGCTTGATGCATGTAAATTTATTCCTCAAGCTCGCCATGTAAGAAAGCTGTCTTGACATCAAGCTGTTCTAATTCCAAGTCAAACAACACAACAATAACAAGTAACATGCGTATGAAGTTATGTTTCACAACGGGTGAAAATACTTCATTGAACTCGATACCCTTTTTCTCAGAATAACCCTTTACAACAACACATGCCTTGAACCTAGCTGCTTCAACCTCAAGTATACCTTCCTTTTTCTTGAATACCCATTTGTTTCCAACAATTTTCTGGCCTTTAGGAGGTTTTATCAGTTCCCAAGTATGATTCTTATAAAGTGACTCAATCTCTTCATTCATAGCAACTAACCACTGAGCAGACTCATCACAAGTGACAACTTCATGATAACTAGAAGGTTCATTCACCCCAATAGTCTTTGCCACAAACAATACATAAGAAACTAAGTCTGTATCTGCATACCTCTGAGGGCGTTGAATCTCTCTTATTCCTTTACCCTTAGTGATATTGTATGGTTGCGCTTGTTCTCATCCACAAATAGCTGATCTGAAGTGCTCTCTTGCACTTGATTAAGAGTTCCACTCTCAAGCTCCACCTACTCACTAACACCAGGATCTTTACCCGCAATAACAGACTTTTTTTTCTTTTCCAACATGGAAAACTCATCAAATTTAACATCTCTGCTAATTAAAAATTTAGGTGACTTAGGTTTAACACACCATAGTCTATAACCCTTCACCCCAAAAATATGCATTTCAATACCCTAAGCTCAAGCTTACCATCATTAACATGAGCATAAGAAGAACAACCAAAAAATTTTAAATCAGAATAATTAACAAGAGTACCAGAAAATACCTTAAACAGAGTCTTCAACTCAATTGAAGTTGATGGAGATCTATTCATCAAATAGCAGGCATGGTTACAAGCTTTTGCCGAAAAAGATTTATCCAAACTAGCTTGAAAGAGCATACAACAAGCTCTTTCCAAAAGAATTCTATTCATACGTTCTGCAACTTCATTTTGTTGTGGTGTATTACACATAGTACGGTATCTCACTATGTCATTCCTTTCATAGAACTCATTAAATTGACCCTCACAAAATTCTAAGCCATTGTCGGTTCTCAAATGCTTGATCTTCTTACCAGTTTAATTTTCAATACAAGCCTTAAACTTGACAAATTTTGAAAACACATCATTCTTATTTTTCAAAAAATACACCCAAACATGATGAGAAAAGTCATTAATAAAAGCCAACATATACCAGGCACCACCTTTGGACTCAACACGAGAAGGACCCCAAAGATCTGAATGAATATAATCAACAGTACCTTTCATTTTATGGATGGCTTTATTGAACTGGGTAAACGTTCTATATCATACTAAACGTTTTAAATTACTGTCAATTTAGTACTTTATTTTTTTTACTATCAATTTGCTACTAAACGTTTATAATGTGTTATAAACTTGATATTTATGTTAAAATATGGGTTAACTTTGGATGGAAAAAAGTCATGTGCTTCCCTCATGAAACTTAAGAAGGGCATTTTCGTCATTTTCATATATTTTATTTAAAAAAAATTAACAAAAGAGGCATTGGCATGGCTGAACTTACATTTTTCATTTTCAGAATTTAATTTTCCCTTGCCTTGTAGATGAGCCACATCCCATTTCCGTGCACCACTGCTGGAGACACTGCCGCACGACTAATTGAAAGCTTGTCGCGTTGTCAGCCACCCAAACTCTGTGATTTGAAATCGCGCAGAACAACACCGAATTGCTCTAAAAAACTCTTAGGGACAGCCACAATATAAAACCCAGCCTTTGCCTGACCACCACGCGCGACCACCACCACATCCCATCGCTGACAGCAGCGCGCACGAACCCACTAGAAAAGAGCTCTGGAGGGACCCAAAAAATTGAAACAAAATCGGAAAAAGATGGGAATAAATTTTGTTAATTTTTTTAATAAAATATATGAAAATGACGAAAATACCCTTCTTAAGTTTCATGAGGGAAGCACATGACTTTTTTTCATCCAAAGTTAACCCATATTTTAATAGAAATATCAAATTTATAACACATTATAAACGTTTAGTAGCAAATTAATAGTAAAAAAATATAAAGTACTAAATTGACAGTAATTTAAAACGTTTAGTATGATATAGAACGTTTACCCTTATTGAACTTAACTTTGCGATGCTTTTCATAGACACAATGCTCACAGAAATCAAGCTTTCCAATTTTCTGACCATCAAGTAAATCCCGCTTGCTCAAAATAGACATCCGTACCTCACTCATATGCCTTAAGCACATATGCTACAAGCGAATTGTGTCTAAATCTTGATCTGAAGAGGATGAAATTGAAACACTGCCAAATGACAGTGCTACCTTGAAGCACATAGAGACCACGAGACAATTGCCATTTAATAACCACCAGAGCACCCTTAATAACTTTCAAAACTCCACCTTCAGCTATGTACCTATAGCCTTGTGAGTCAAGAGTACCCAAAGATATCAGGTTCTTTTTCAAATATGGAACATGGCGAACATCTTTCAAAGTCCTGATAATACCATCATGCTTCTTAATATGGATAGTACCAATACCAACAGCTTTACAGAACACATTATTTTCCACAAGACAACACCCCCATTAATGGAATGATAAAAAACAAACCAATTCCTATTGGGGCACATATGGTAAGTGTAACCCGAATCAAGAATTCAAACATCTCTAGGAGAACTAATAGATACTAACAGAACATTATCACCATCGGATCCAGAACTATCTACAACACCAGCAACATCATTAGTACTAGAAGATGTTGTGGTAGATTTTCCTTTACCTTTAAGTTTCGGACAGTTAATTTTTCAGTGCCCTTCCTGATGGCAATAATTACATTTATCTTTTCTCTTTCTAGATTTCGATCTAAACTTGTCTCTATTGTTACTTAAGCTTTTTTCTTGCATTCTACCTCTGACAAACAAACCATTGCTACTATCATTATTACCATTAGACACATTTTTCTTCAACTCTCTGGAATTCAAAGCAGCTTTGACATCCTCCAAAGAAATAGTGTCTCTTCCATATAGCATGGTATAACAAAATGCTCAAACAAGTGAGGTAAAGAACGTAACAGAACTAAGGCCTGATCCTCACCATCAATCTTAACACCAACAATTTTCAAATCAGGAATAATTTTAGTAAATTCATCAAGGTGATCATGTAAAGGCGTACTTTTTAACATTCTAAAAGTGTACAAGTGTTGTTTTAAATATAACCGATTAATCAAAGACTTGGTCATATACACGCTCTTCAATTTAAGCTATAATTCAGCAGGAGATCTCTCATCACCAACCTCACGTAATATCTCATCAAACAAAGACAACTGAATTGAACTGAAAGCATTCTCCATTAATGCATATTTTTCTTCATCAATCAATTTTTTTGATCATTTATCATTGCCTTCAAGTATCTTAACGAGCCATTCTTTAACCAATATAGCTCGCATCTTCATTCGTTAAAGACTAAAATCATTCCTACCAATTTGTTATAAATTGGCACTAGCGGAAGCAAAATTTGGGTACAATTTGATTGCATAAATAATTAATTATGGGTAACAGCAAAATAATAAGTAATAAGAAAAATAAATGGCACACAATGATTTAAGTGGTTCAACTTTTTAATGTGAAAAGTTTAATACATTGACGACGACACACATAAAAAAATCCACTATCAAAATCTAAATAAAAAATATAAATACTAATATTTAAAAGTTACTCAAATACCAAACTCTAAATATACCCGGTTGATCTCACAAATAGAGGAGAGCAAACTGATAATAAATTAACAAATACTCAAAGGTGTGGAACGGCTTGCACAGTAGATAATTCAAGAAATTACCTTTGATGTTAATTCAAGATGATGATAACTAATCTTGATTTTTGTCTCATATGGCTTTAAAGAAATTGATGATATTTGTTTCTTTTCTTCTCACAGGATAGTGGCTGATGACTTCTAATTTCCTTTTGCCTCTTCACTGTTCGGCACTTGGCTTATGAAACAAGCACTCATATATTTATATATATGTTTCTAAGGTTACATAGAGAAAATATGTTATATTAATTTGAAGCTAAAATTACGAATATGCCCTTTCTTTAAAATCCAATTTTGAAGCCACAATTAAATAACAAAAACCCATACCACCTATATGTTTTGGTTTGCATAACCTCCCCAGCTATCCAATGTATTATATATCCTCATTTTTGTTAGCCCACCAAAACCAAGCTGCTAACCTCATTTGTAAGATTTATTGGGAGCTTGAATAAGCTGATTGGGTAAATAGGAATAGCTTGGTATACCGACTTCAGTAATATTTCTTTACCAACATTTGATAATATATGCTCTTTCCATCCTCCTAACCTCTTCATACACATCTCCCGAATAACCTATAAGGCATTTCTCTTATCTAGCTAAAGCTCTATTGGAATACCCATATATTTCTCTTGACATGGGACTTTGTTAACCCCTAAAATAGAGACAATGTTTTCCTTTGTACTTGGAGTAATATTTTGACTAAAAGAGATGGCTAACTTGTCAAAATTTACATGTTGTCCAATAGCAGGTTCACACGTGGTTAAAATTCTCTTTAGTTCCATACTTTGCATAACATTTGCATCGTAAAAAATAAAAGAGTAATCAGTAAAGAATAAGTGTGAAACACTTGCTCTGGACCAAGCCAGTTTGACCCCTTAGAACTCTTTGCGTGCCGCATGAGTGAAGATAACCCTTCATCGAAGAGCATAAAAAGATATAGACTAATTGGATTGCCCTGTTGAATTTTACGTGTAGGTCAGATATCACCTACAATATTTCCATTGATATTAATAGAATATGTGACTGTCGAGATACGTACACTGTTGAATTAAATAAAACCACCTATCTATAGACCCCATACAACTCATAGACTAAATAATATAGTCTCATTCAACTCTATCATATGCTTTGCTCATGTCAAGCTTTAATGCAACATGTCCCAATGTATAGCTTCGTATGCAACAATAAAATTATATGTGATATGGAGACCAGAGACAAACGCACCCTCAGCTTCATCTATTAAATCTGAAAGTATCTTCTTGAGCCTATTGATAATCAATTTCGAAATAGTTTTATAAATCACAATGCACAAACTTATCTATCTAAATTTAATAACTTTTTATGGGTTTTTAACCTTTGGAATAATTGAAATAACATATTGAGTTGTTGTATATATTACATTTTAAGTGACATTAATACCCATATCATTGTTTTTGTACATGTTATTTTTGTACCAATTATTTTTTAAATTATTTAGTGATAGTTTACTAGTTTCTAAATTATTAAAAATGTGCCTTTTTAAATCCAAATTAACATGAATACTATTGTAGAGTAATGTATTTTTTAATTATTTGAGCACCAATAAAATACAACTAAATAACTTAAAAAATATTATGTATCAAAATAATTAACATAAGTATTTATAAGATACCACTAAAGTTAAATAATTAATATAAAAAACATTAGACATTAGTATATATGTGGGTATCACTCTCACGTTTTAATTATTAATTAGATTTAAAATTATTAATGTAAAATTATAAAATGATGATATGATCACTTATTAATATATATTAATTATATTTTGTTAAGTGAATTAATGTATGTATTAAATTATGATAAAAAAATATTTTAGAAAAAAAGTATGACAAGGAGACTTTTGCATAAGAAATAATAGTGGACTTAATTATTTTATTAGTTTTCAAATTTTAAGTAAATTTATACATAAATTTTAAACTTTTAAATCATATAATTTAGTTTTAAAATTTTAAAAATTTTATACTTAAGTGTTAAATTTTTAAATTTTATAATTTATTTTTAAAATTTTAAAAAATTAGTAAATAAATTTTAGCTTAAATACTAAAATATACATTTGTTGAACAAAATTTTAAAATTTTTGTGTAAAATTTAAAAAAATAGAGAATTATATTTTCGTTTTAAAAGTTTAAAAATTTATATGTAAAATTTTAAATATTTAATAATTAAATTTTACGTTTTAAAAGTTTATGGATTTAAATAAAGTTCAGTGATGGATGATATAGATTAGTTATAATAGTATTCTAGAAAATCGTTTGGTTGAATTGTTGAAATGAGATCAACAAGTAGCGTCTTCACTAGATAGAGATCATCACTAAAAGAGCACCGACACAACACATACAGATCCAATAATTCAAAGCGAAGATGGCTATCCCAATACCTTGCAGGCAGCTATTCATTGATGGCCAGTGGAAAGAGCCGGTACTCAAGAAACGCGTACACATCATCAACCCCTCCACTGAAGAAATCATCGGTCTCTCTTTCTTAATTTTCTATCAATTTTAATGATGTACAGAGTTCGTTAGTTGCTCGATCATCTGTAAGGATATTACTGAATATTGTTTAGTAGAAAGAGGGAATATTTCATACAACCTTTGACTGTTATTTGATTTAATCGGGTTTATGATCTCGATCGGGCTTTTCTTTCTTTCCTTTACAAATCATGTGCAACGCTAATATCCACCATGAAAACAAGTATGGGTTTTGAGTTTCTGAGAAAATGGGTTTTTTGAAATTTGTTTTAGGGGATATTCCTGCGGCTACTGCTGAAGATGTCGAGCTTGCAGTGGATGCAGCTAGAAAAGCTTTTGTCAGGAATCAAGGGAAAGATTGGGCTAGAGCTTCAGGAAAAGTTCGTGCTAATTATCTGCGTGCCATTGCTTCTAAGGTATAGATTGTGATGTTTCCCTTTGGTTATGCAAATTATTTAATTGGTTAAGGAATAACTTTGCAACATGTATATTTGCTGGTTTCATGTCAAAGGGGTGATTTCACATTTAATTAATGAGATTGCGTATCAAGATGAGAGTTTTTATTTAATTTTTTCCTTATCAAATCGTAGTGGAAATATATTATTGTTTCAGCATCACATGATTATTTAATTTATTTTCCTCAAGTTCAGGTGACTTGATGGAGTTTGTGATTGACCATTTCGTAGTTGATCCTGTATAATGTTCACCTTTCTTTGTATGACTTTTCTTGCAGATAACAGAGAGGAAAAATGTGCTTTCAAAACTCGAATCTATTGACTGTGGTAAACCATTGGATGAAGCAGCATGGGACATGGTATGAAGCTTTTGTTATAGTACACTCGAGTATTTCTTTAATTGGATAACTAGGTAAAGAAGAATGTCCCACTATGATGTTCTACTCAACTGTCAATTGTGCTAGTTCTTGATTTCCACGTTGTGGACAAATCTGCGCATAGGTCATACAAATGCTCTTGCTTACATTGGCTCGCACATTAGATATTATTAATTTTTTTTCCATCTTGGATTTCCCATCAAGGTTTGTACTTTTGGGGGTCAAATCAATCATTTGTAACCTTCACAATTGGGAATCTTACTACTTTGACGTAGATGTCAGTCATATATGCTCTAGGACACCAGAAATCCACCAGAACCACCTTGCTTCAGTTATGAAATTGATGTGGATTGGGAAGAGGTAGAATTAGGGAAATATATAGGAAAGAAAAATTGAGATTAAATTTTAAAGAAGTATGAATCAGAGAGGAGAGAGAAAGATAATTGGGAGAAATGATATTCAATTTATATTCATGATCTGATTATACCATACAATACTATGCTCTACATATAGGACTATATGATATTCTCTAATTCAAAATATATAATTTAAAAACGAAAGACAACCTTAATATATATTTAAATCTAACAATATTTCAATTTTTAAAATCTTTTCTATTTCTAACAATATCTAATATCCTAGTTATTTGTTCTTGATTCCTATCATTTCTCCCCCTCTAAAAGAAACTCGATCCATGATGAGTGGTAGTCATAAAGTAGTAGACGAAATCTCAGAAACTTCTATGAGTGTCTTGGGAGAAGCATGAGGAATACCATACGTGGACATGTGAACAACTCCACTACACTTGCAAAATGTATAAAAGAGGTATTGACATGTATTGGTTAGGAAACAAATAATTACATTTGAAATATGAATGCACAATCATGTTAGTAGAAAATATTAGTAAAAGTACATTAGTTTAACAAATGGGTTGAGAAAAATTTGAGTTTCAATAAACGAAGACTGAGATCGCAGGTGGAAACAATGGGGAAAATTTTGGTAGGATTCTCAAGGGTAATAACAAAACAATGCTTATCAAGTGATTTGGCTTATGGGAGACACATGAAATGGGTGGGTGGACAATGTTTTTTTTTTTTTTTTAATGGGATGGTTTAGGTGAGGGCCATGGAAGAAAAGGTTGGACAATTGGCACAGGAGGTGATCGAAGGATTTCTTCATAATGAGTAGTTGGAAAATTTTCTTGTGATGGAGCACCTAGAAGAACCACTTTTTATCGTAGGAGGCTTAGCAGGCTCAAGGGTAAGTTTGGCTTTGGACTTAGGGTGAGTTGACGTTCTCCTTATTTCCTTAATGTCTCCTAACTTTTGACCACTTGCTCACAATTCCTTCTCATATCCTTAAATTTTTTCTAAGCACTTTGTCAAAACAATCATTTATTTGGCTTAAAAGATTGCTCAAACCTTCATTATCCTTGACCTTGGGAACTAGGGGTGGAGAGAGACAGGTGGACTAAATTGGTTTTGACTTAGAAGGATTATTATGTTAGTAGGAATTGTAAGGATTGAGAACATGCCTTTTTTGTTGTCTATTTAAGTGTTGGTAATTAGGGGCAAACATCTCAACTAGCTTGTCTCATGAAGGTCCATGGTATTGGAGGTAGATTACAAGGAGGTCGATGCTCAGAAAATTCTCTCATGCCATGCTCAGTATCATGATCAAATTTTTAATATTGTCCCAATATTTTTGACACAGGCGTCAACCTATACCTAGCAAAGTCAGCACAAAGATTTGTGGGCCAATGATGCCATGTAAATAATTCTTCCATTTCTTTAACCACTAAAAATAATTACGATCATAAAAAGGCGAAACAAATTTCTTCTTCGACGGGATATGTGGTATTGATAATAGGGTTCAAGTTTGGTACTACCACTACTTATGCCACTGGTATCACAAATAGGATAAGAGTGTGTGGGTTGAGAGTAATAATAGGTGGAATATGTGGCAGCATATATATTTTTTTAATAATTAGACAAAGATAAAAAAAGGAAGAAAGCTAGGAAAGGAAAATATGAGGTTTTTTGTTTATTACAAAGGAAAAAATGAGATTAATGCAATTTACTAAAATTCCTAACAAATATAACTAGCAAATAACCAAACTGAGTGGTAGAAGTAACCAGATAGTGTCAAAATGGACATAATCATTCAAAATTCTAATGAAAGTTTGTTTGGCTCTGAATTGGGCCGAACTAGTCAAGTTGGACCAGATTGATTGAATCGTTTTATAGTATCTTCTACTGCCACTAGATTGATTCAGTAGATCTGAAAGATTTTGGACAAGGGCAGCAGTTGGGCTGTTGTAGGGGTTACTGACAGTAACTGGATCCGATCCAGGTATGGGTCAAACATTCACGGTGAGGCAATCCTGGTGGTGTTGTCAGCAGTCAACGCAGGCAACGGGAGAGAAATTTGGTTCACAGATTGATTCAGAATTTCTCCTTTGCACATGGGAGGTGAGCTGCTAGTCGGATGGCCACGATGACTGTGGGATGAGCCAACAATGGTGCTCTGACCCAGCAGTGGAACTTGGATTTTGTGGCAGTGAGCAACTGAGGTGGTGGTGTTTGTTGTGGTTCGGGAACTATGGTGGTTGTGGTGCTGTTGGTTCTCGATTTGTTTTGTGCTGAAACTGTTTTTTTTTTTTGGTAATGGAATCTGAATATTTTTTTATTTGAAAAAAAAAAGGATGTGGAAGAGAAATTCCATTTAAGAAAACGAAAGTTGTTTATCTCTGATGCCAAATTGATGGGAATTGGGAAGATATAGAATTAGGGAAAAAGACAGCATAAATCGAGATTATAGATTGAAGATTTAGGAAAATAGAAAGGGATGAGAAATTGAGATTAGGGATTGAGGAATTAGGGATTTAGGAAGGAAGAATTGTAAATTAGGGAGGAGAGATAATATTCAATTTATATATTACACCATACAATAATACATCATATTTAGAGGACTATATTTTTAACATCATACATCTTAATCTCTAATTCGAAGCATATAATTTAAAAATCAAATGCATAATCCCAGTATATTTAAACATAAAATTCTTACAATATTTAATTTCAATGTTTAAAATATCCTAGTTATTTATTCTTGATACCCATAAAAAATACTTGCACTATGCCTTACGTGTCTATTCATATCCTCCAGGATGATGTTGCTGGGTGTTTTGAGTACTATGCAGACCTAGCTGAAGGTTTGGATGCTAAGCAAAAAGCACCCGTTACTCTTCCCATGGAAACATTCAGGAGTCATGTTCTCAAGGAGCCTCTTGGTGTTGTTGGGCTCATAACTCCATGGTATCTGCTGCTCTTTTTTTCTTGACTGTCTATGCATCTTTCCCCTGTCTGGTTTGCACTTGGTTATAGCATGAAAGTTTTTGGTCTCTTCACCTACACCATTGATTACAACTTATGCTTCTTTTTTGTCATATTTTCAATTTTCATGCAGTGATGCTTATTTTTCTTTTCTTTTCATGTTATTGGATGGTTTAACTTGTATCCCTAAAGTTTTATTTTCCCACTAAACCTTGTAACCTTTATGTTGAATGCAAAGAGTTTACATAAATTTTTTCTATTTGTCTATGCATCTTCCCTAGTCTGGTTTGCTTCTTGGTTATAGCGTGAACCTTTTTGGTTCCTTCACAGACACTGTTGTTACAACTTATGCTTCTTTTTTGTCATATTTTCAATTCATCCAGTGATGCTTTTTTTGTTTTTCCTTTTCTTTTCATGTTATTGGATGGTTTAAATTGTATCCTTAAATTTTTTTTTCCACTGAACCTTGTAAACTTTACGTTGAATGCAAAGAGTTCAAATAAAATTTACCTATTTCACTGTTTGTCTATTGATGAATGAACTTCCATTTATATTCTATGTTTTTACTTTTTAAATTTAATTGTGAGGGGTGGTCTTGTTGCCAGAGCAATGGTCACTATTGCTAGAATGTCAACTTTTAGAGCAACTTGGTGTAAAATTGTTACATTAAATTAATAATTATTCTGTCTCTAGCTTTTTTCTCTGGAAACCTGAAAAATTATCATAGTTGTAATACTTTGTAATCATAAAGGAAATAAATAGCTTTTTTTTGAACTTCCTTTCTTTAAGTTCAATCCGTCTCTTAGATTCCTGTAATATTGGAAATTCTTATGTATACTTTTATTTTGGTCATATTCACATGGACCAATGAACATAGGGAGCAAAATTCTAGATATTGGTTATTTTTTGTAAGAATTTATTATTGTACCCCACATTGTAAACTTAAGCCTTTCCCCGCGATATTGTAATCCGTTTTATGCTTTTTACTCATGTATGGTTCAGTAGACCTACGTCTCAATGGTAAATAGACAATAACTTAGTGGTTTATATGTCAACAATAATATTAACAAAGAGCCTTCTCTTTTATGTTGAAGGAATTACCCCCTGTTAATGGCAACCTGGAAAGTGGCTCCTGCATTAGCTGCTGGTTGTACTGCAATATTGAAGCCATCTGAGTTGGCATCTGTGTATGTTGTCCTTAACATTATGCTTCCATTTAATTTTGGTTTACAATATCTCTAACTACCCTCCTTTTCTAATTCCCAGGACTTGTTTGGAGCTCGCTGATGTGTGTCGAGAGGTGGGTCTTCCTGCTGGTGTTCTTAATATTGTGACTGGATTGGGGCCTGAAGCTGGTGCCCCATTGGCGTCTCATCCTCATGTGGATAAGGTTGATTCTTAATTCTACTAAGTATAACTATGTTGAATACTGAAAATTTGCTAGTTCTACTATATTATGTATTTACAGCTGTCAAAATAGTAATTCCAGTGTGGCCGCGCTTGTATAGAAATCATGATGTGTGGTACATAATAAATTTATATTGCAACAGATTGCATTTACTGGAAGCACTGCTACTGGGAGCAAGATTATGACAGCTGCAGCACAATTAGTCAAGGTGTGAAAGGCCTTGCTCATCGATTATTTATTTTCTTTCTCTATACAATTTTCTCTAATCCTTATTTTCTTTAAATGATCCTTGATTATTTTTCTATTTATGATTTTTTGCTAGCCTGTTTCATTGGAGCTTGGTGGCAAAAGCCCAATCATTGTCTTTGAAGATGTTGACCTTGACCAAGGTTAGTACCTTTTGAAGCATGAGTTGCTTGATTGTCTAGGTCTCTTTCATTATTACATCACTTGGCAAGAAGAATTGTCCCCGACTAATGTATTTGAAGCTGATTAAGTCTGAATGATGGTGGGTTATACCATTGTGTGATTAGTCTAGCTCTAACTACTGTGATAGTTCATTTAGCTGTTGAACAGACTGCTTTTGGAAAAATGGTCAGATCTACAGTATAGTTTTAAAAACCATCTAATGATAGTGGGTTATATTTTTTTTTAATAAAATTGCATCAAGGCTAGTATTTTATAAGCCTTCAGTTTGTGCCTCAACCGGCTGAGGCTTGCACCTCAGCACTTAAGTTTCAAGGCTTCAAACTCCTCTACATTTTGCTAAAATTCAGTTGAATTGATGGTTTGGAACTCAAAAATGGGTCCAATTTTGGTTTTAAAAGAAAACTCTTATTACATTAAGCCTTTCCAAGTTGATAACAAGATAAAACTAATAAAGTATTATAAATCACAATCACTATTTGGTTTTCAAATCTCTCGTTTATTTCTCCTCCGTCCACTAGTCCTGCTCCACCCTTTTCAACCCTTATATGTTGTTACTGTTGTACTTCTCCATCTCTAACTCTATTTTGAAGTTCTTAGCCCAAATGCCCAGAAGCGCTTCATTTTTATGGAGAAATCTGTTTTTTAATATTGTTCATTCTGAGTCTTCCTATTATTTTTACATGTAGTGCATATTAGGATAGTATTGATATTGTTCACAATCTCTCTCTCTCAAATTTTTCTTGTTTCTTCTTTTTTCGTTTTTTATTTCATGTCATTCCAAACAATGAATTAATTTTTTGGCAATTGCTAATTGTTTATTGCTTGATTGTCGATTGTTTTAGAGCTTTAGTTGTTACTGATTATTTCAGTTGATGATTTTTAAGTAGTTAAGGATTTAGTACAATGTTATTTGGTGATACCTAATGTCTTATTACTATTGCTTATTGATTTTAATATTTTATATGTTTTTGAAAATTTTGCCTGGAGGCTTAAGCCTCACATTGCCTTGAGGCTTGTACCTTGTTTTGGTGGAAGTAAAACCCCCCAAGGCCTAGTTTTTGCCTTTTGAAGCTTGAGTTTTTTGATTGTCTACTTCTCTTTCATGATTACATTAGTTGGCAAGGAAAATTGTCACTGACTAATGTACTTGAAGCTGATTAAGTCTGAATGATAGTGGGTTGCACTATTTGTGTGATTTGTCTTGTTCTAACTACTGTGTATGGCTCATTTAGCTGCTGAATGGACTGCTTTTGGTTGCTTTTGGACAAATGGTCAGATCTGCAGTGCAACTTCCCGTCTTTTAGTGCATGTAAGTATTCATTGCCAGATGTTATATTCCTTATCTGTTGTGCCTTTACCTTCTTTGTTGCCTATCCAAAGCTAGTAGTTGGTGAGTCGAAGCAACTTCAGAATGACATAGTGGTTTTGTTGTCTGATTATTTATGTCCAACGCATCAATCTATCTGGCTACAAGCTTAATTTCCTTTTTTAGTTTTATTTCCCCCTTTCTCTTTGGCACATATGAATCCCTTTAAAATTGTTTCAGGAAAGCATAGCCACAGAATTTTTGGATAGGCTTGTGAAATGGTGCAAAAATATTAAAATCTCAGATCCTCTGGAAGAAGGTTGCAGGCTTGGCCCTGTTGTTAGCAAAGGACAGGTAAGTTACCACTTACTATTTCTGATCTAATGTGAATGAAAAACCGTCTTATCTTTCCTTAGACCCATGTTATTACTATTCTTGATCTTTAAAAATAGGTAGGCATGTCATTTTGTGATTTGGCGTTAACAAAGATAGGGTTTCCTGGTAATAGTTTTGTGTCAATTGCACATACTGACATTATATCATGACCTGGCTACTCTGCAGGCAATAATCTTAAAAGTAATACTTGGTAGAGTTGAGCTCGTTATAAATAATAAATATCCATATAGAATCTAAGATTGATTTGCTATCTCATGCTTTCTCTTGTTCAGTATGAGAAAACATTGAAGTTCATCTCGACGGCTAAGAGTGAAGGTGCAACCATTTTGACTGGTGGGGCTCGCCCGGAGGTGTAACTCTCTGCTTTTACCTTTTACTCTCTCTTTTTGATGAATTCTTTTTAGGATCTTGTTGGTTTGAATTTTTGACAAGTGATTTGAAAGTTTGCGGAGTAGTTTCTCTTAGATCATTAACTCAAAAGGTATGAACACAAGCACAAATTTATTTACCTCACTTACAATTCAAGTGTCTTGCCTTGAAAGGTATTCACACTGTTCTCTCCTTTTGGGGCTTTTCTATCTTTTGAGGAACTCATGAAACCATTTTAACGGCTAACTATTTTGTACCTTGTCTTGTGTATTTGTTGTATTTCTAGAAAATCAAAACCACTGATAGAATTATTACTTGGGTTCCTTAGGGTTCTCTAACTACACCAACATTGGGCTGACTAGGCACAACTCGATTTCTATTTATAGACCACCAAATAAACTCTTGATTTGGCTCTGGGACAACTTCCTAATCTTTTCCTTTTAATTTTTTCCATTAATTAATTTAGTATAATATTTACTTTCATATAATTGCAATAAATGTAAGTCAACTTGCAATTTACGTTTAGAGTATAGAGCATTTCAAGTGAGACTCTTTATCATTGTAGTTCATAGTAATCAGTCATTCCTCATGAACCACTGTAGTCTAAAACTGGATAAAGTCACTGTCAAACACCTAGTTCATGTTCTCTGTAAGTTTTTTGATTTCATCTTTTATTTAGACTTCAAAGCATTTTCAATAACTCTCTTAATATGTCTAATAAAAAATACATATACTATAAAACAATTTTGCAAATATCACTTCTCGGTTTTATTCGTATGAAAATTGTTGGATATGCTTTCCACATGAACGGTGGATTCCATGTTATAGTTGAACTACCCCAGTGCACTCCATGGAGTGTTCTTTATTTGACCATGTTCACTGCATGTACTTGTTACATTGCACCCCCACGTGTAGGTAATATATCATATTAACATCAAAAGCCTAAAAAACAATTTGGGTTTGCAAAGAACCAAAAATCATTGCTCTTTGTACAATGGTTCATTAATAACTAGCATGAGACAATGTTTGCCTAAATAATATATTTTATTAAATGTATCAGACACAATAATAATGTATAGAAAATATCCAAACAAAATGTATGTGAAATTTTATTCAAACAAATGAAATAAATTTGTCTGGTAAATAAAAATATAATATTGGTTTTGAGGGCATAAAAGCAAAAACATAATTGACTCTGTAATGATTGGTTTGCAGCATTTAAAGAGAGGATTCTTTGTAGAACCAACCATCATATCTAATGTGACCACCTCCATGCAAATATGGAGAGAGGAAGTCTTTGGACCTGCACTGTGTGTCAAAACTTTTGGTTCTGAAGATGAGGCCATCGAGTTAGCGAATGATACCCAGTAAGTCTTTCGTTTTCTCCGTTTTTTATAATGGGAGCAGAAGTTGTCTGTAAGCTCTTTCAAGTGGTTTTATTCCCTAATTTTACACCTCCATTATTTTTAACATTTTCTCCTTTATTGAAAGTTGGTGGGTATGGTGCTATTGAAGTTATTTTTAGCAAACAATTTCATTATTTTACAGGTATGGCTTAGGTGCAGCTGTAATTTCAAAAGATTTAGACAGATGTGAGCGTATAACGAGGGTGAGAGTTCTTTGCATTGTTTTGAATAGGATTCACTGCTGTGGACACTTTTCATACTTCAAATAAAACAAATCATCCTACTGCATGTATCCACACACACACAAAAAAGCCTGCTGATACATCGTCTCTGTGCTTTTCCTTCGTCTTGTGCAGGCATTTCAGGCAGGGATTGTGTGGGTAAATTGCTCTCAGCCATGCTTCTGTCAAGGTCCCTGGGGAGGAACGAAACGCAGTGGTTTTGGGCGTGAATTGGGGGAATGGTATAAACCTAATTTCACCAGAATTTTACCTCGAAGATCTTGAACCTGACAAATAGCTAATATTATTTCCTTATTATCTCAAGAAAAATACATATTGCAGAACAGTTGATAAAATATGAATAGATTTTGGGCCTTAAATAGCATAAACATGTTATATATATAATTGAATTGATTTCAAAATGTACATTATATATACGTGTACATGCTATATACAAGTTAAGATGGTGTACATGCTTTATACAATTTAAAAGGCTATTGTAGGACCAATTTAGCATCAAGTACCTTCTTATTATATCCTTTTTAAGGCTAGACATGTATGAAATGTTTTCTAGCTGATATGTTGACATTGTTGTTGACGTGTAAAAAAAAAATCTCACTATGTACTTATTGATGAAAATTAAGGTCTAATGTTGTGATTTGGTTTTCTTTAAACAGGGGTCTCGATAATTATTTGAGCGTGAAGCAGGTTACGCAATATATATCGGATGAACCATGGGGCTGGTACCAATCTCCTTCAAAGCTGTAACATTTTCCCATTATCAAAAAGTAGGGAAGTTACTACTGTATGTAACTACTCCGCAGGAATCAAAGTGACTTAAATTAATATACTGAGCTTGATCTCCTTATGTGATATAAAACTCTCTTAAATTCCATGACCATCATTTTTATATGAGAAAAATATTAAAATGATGTCTTTAATTCTTGGTTGCTCTCTTTTTTCATTGAGGAAATTCTTTTCTAGTAGGAATTGGAATCTCAATTATGATAAAATTACGAATGTATAAATGGTCAGTAGTGGAACTACACGCAAAGAAGAATAATTTTAAGTGTAATATTTATAAAATTGTAGATAAATTTAGTGTATAAAATAGATTTATATATCTTTTAGATCTTTATTTTTAAGTGTCTGTCACTTAAAAATATACTATAAATTTAATAATTTAAATAAGATATGTATAATATTTTTTTTATATAAAAAAATAGTACTATGTTTTATTATTTATTTATTAGTTAAAAATATGTGCGGTGTATATGAATTGTTTTATTTATTTTAATTTTTTTTTATTTTGTTAAGTTTTATAATATATCTAAAATAATTTTTTTTATGTTTTTGAATTAATTATGAAAGTAAAATAATATTTGTAGTTTTTATTGAATATGATAATTATTATATGATTAAATATTTTATTAAATGTAATATTTATTTTATTATTATATTTTTATTTAATATGATAATAAATTTTAAAAGAATAATTAATATTAATAATTTATATATATATATAAAAGATTCTGGATAAGGTTGAAGGGGACGTGTGAAAGGTGACATTGTCAATATATATATATATAAGATTCTGGATAAGGTTGAAGGGGACGTGTGAAAGGTGACATTGTCAATATATATATATATAAGATTCTGGATAAGGTTGAAGGGGACGTGTGAAAGGTGACATTGTCAAAAAAAAGTGAGTATATTAGTAATAGTAGCATTTTTTTCATATAGTTACAATGAACGGATTAATTAATTTTATTTTAGTTTTTCAAAAAAAAATATATAAAAATATAATAAAAATAATATTTTTTGTGTTTAAATTTATATTTTTATGATTAAAAAATATTAATATATTATTTTTTTTAATCATTTATTTAATTTTTAGATGTTAATTTTATTATTATAAATTTTAAAAATATTATTTTTGATAATTTTTTATTTTTTATTTTTTATTATTGGCTTTCAAATAGCACAGTTATAAAATTAGGCTTTTATTGTGGTTATTGCCAATTTTCAGACAAGAATTGAATAATTCTGAAATTTAGAATTCCTTTTTTCGTTCGGACTTGTCTGCAAGTTAAAATAAAAGTTTTAGGTAGTATTATACAAAAATAGAGTTGAAATCAAGGCTGGACCTACTTCTGACCCCCTTATTCCTCAACATATATACAGACACACATACAATTTTCAGACGAGAATTGAATAATTCAAAATTTAGAATTCCAATTTCCGTTCGGACTTGAATGCAAGTTAAAATACAAGTTTTAGATAGTATTAAACAAAAATAGGGTGAAATCAAAGCCAGACCTATATTGGGGTCAGAAGTAGCAGACCCCCTTCGTCCTAACATATATATATATAATAAATTTGTAAATTTTTTTTTTTAATTTTATCAAATAAAATTATTAAAATTGTGGATGTTTATACTCTTTCATAGAATGCATGTTAAATTTTTATAATTATAATTATTATTTAGTTAAATTAAAATTATATTTTAATCTTTAGTTATTGTGTATATTATAATAACATATATTTAATTATTAATCATATTAATTGTGTATATTTATATAAATATATGATTATATATTAAAAAAAAATATTTATTTTATTTTATATTATAGAAGAAAAATAAATATATTAAAAATTTATATTTATATTTTATACAATAATTTATATTTATATATTAAAATATTTTTATTTGTTACTTAAAACTTAATCCTTCGAACATTTTACTTGTAGTTTTATTCTTGGTTGAAATTCAGTACAATGTTTCTTTTTATAAAAGATGGTGTTTTTTTTTTTTTTTTTACACAAATACATCAAAGAACTACAATTCATTACAATATCTATGCAGGGATCGATTATCTTTTCTGAGAGCAAACATTTAAACTTTAATTAAATATAGGTCTTAATTATAATTTCATGTTATAATTATTTTAAAAAATATATTATAAATTTAAAAATACAATCAAGATACGTAAACAAGTATACACTCAATAAATTTGTAAATAAATATACATAAATTTTATTCTAAAATTTATTATTATAATTTATATTAATATTTGACTTAATAATTTAAAATAACAAACATTTTAAAATAACAAAAATTACATTTTAAAAATAATTAATCATCACATCAATAAAAACACCAACAACGTCACCTTCATATTTTAACACATAACAGAAATAGGACACATAAAAAAATACACATTACAACAACATTTACACAACAAGTACACCCAAAGTAAAAACCCTCCCTACCGGATCATGGCCAACCCATTACCATCACCAAAGAAACTATAGCCAGCCAAAGTCTTTCAGATGGAGAGACACCCCTGACCGAGAGCAAAGGAAACTTTAGGCGCCGAAAATTAGTAGAGACTCCAGATAACGTACGGCAACTCTTCACCATTCATCAAACAAAACTTGAGCGCCATTAGAGAAAACTACACTCTCAGCCACCAACACTAGAGCAACGTCAGAGAAACTGACATAAAAATAAAAAGTCGACCAAATAAAGAAAAAAATGAACAAGGAAAAGAGAAAAAGGGTTAGTTGTCGGCCAAACAACTAAACAACCCGCCGTTGACCACTGTGAGCCAACGAACAACAAACCCTAGCTAAGAGAAAGATGAGAGAAAAAGTTTAAACAGGGAGTGGAACAATTATCTGGCAGATTATCTAAAAGGAATAAGGATCAATTATCTTAAATATGTTATATCTCATTTATTTTGTCATTTGTTGTTACTAATTGAATGAGGAAGCTTCATGGAAAGTATGAAATGACAAATAATAAAGTGCTACGGCTTCTTTGGCTCAGTTAATTTAAAAATTGTTTTCAAACAGTATTTTTCAGAACAAAAAACAAAAAAAATTGATTTAGTTATTGTATATTTTTTTTAAATAGAAACAACAAAATTGGATTAGTTTAATATTAAATTAACTAAAATTATTAACCATGTTTAAAATCTCAATAATGAAACTAATATTACATTTACTCAAAATTTATTTAAATATTTTAAATACTCGTTTATAAATTAGCCACTAGGGGTGGCAGATCGTGTCATTCGGGTCAAACCGTTTTCAACCCGACCCGAACATGCTTAACCCGAACATGACCCGAATCGAAATCAGGTCACATATATCAAACACGGACCCGGACACGAAAAACCCGAACACGACCTATATTTTAAACGGGTCTAACACGAACCCGAACCCCGAACCCGAAAAGTATGAAATTGACCTGAACTAAAAACAGGTAAGTTCGAACACGAACCGAACCCGAACACGAACCAATATTTTCCCAAATCACCAATAAATTAAACCAAATATATTCAACTGATTGTGAGATGACACATTACATTCAACATTCTTTCCATCAAAACAACGTTTAACAATGCTGGCATGCTGCTATTAAATTCATGCAATACAATTTTTGTAAAGAAATATATAACTGAGAACAAACAAAGTATCAAGTTGCAAAGTGTAATGCAGTTCTTCCTTCTGAGTCTTCTTCAATCTTTATTGGCACCAGAGGCAATAGCTGCTTTCAATCCCTAAAATGAAACAGACATATTTAAATTACAATTATACATCTCATCAGAGAAAACTAGATTGTGATAAACTAGTTGGAAATGTTATCTCATCAGGTAATGTAATTTATGTATATTTCAATATTTGAAAGATATATGCTACCTGCCTACCCATACTCATCGTACAAAAATTCCTCCATCTATAGCATTCAATTTTAGATGTATAGCCCATCACATATATAAGCAAATTGGATTGACTTGAAAGAAGGGTACCTGATTACGAGCACGTGTAACATCAGCTTCTGAAACTCTGTAAGCTAACTTGGTTATCTCATACATTATTGCCCAAGCCAAATCATCCAAGCCATCGGCTAAAATGAAAACAGAAGTATGCACATTAACAAGAAGTAAGCTTATAGTCATGTTACTTGTACAGTTGGTACTCAATCAAAAACGTAAACTTGAATGCAACTGAAAACCGACGTTTGACTGTCAAACTCTACTGTAATAAATTAAATGAAAAGAAAAAATAATAGCAATGAAAATAAAAGCTGTCTAGCAAATAGAACATCTAAATGTGAAGTAAAATTGTGAAGGCACTACTAGTCTACTATGACAACAAAATAATAGCAATGAGATTGCCCAAATTAATAAAATAAACAGAAGCCTCACATTTGCAACAGCATAAACACCAAATAGACCAGTGTCCTTATGGTTGGTATTGAAAGCCATCATACTTTCCGCAATTTCACTAATCCCAATTCTCTGAGCTAGCTCAGAACTATTCAAAGATGGCAAAACTAATCAGCCATGTTCTTAAAGATTCAAATGTTAAGTCAGTGTTCATTGGATACTAACGCTTTTGAATATATGTGTAATAATTATAAATAAGAATAAAACTTAAAAAGGTACTACTATAAAGTAATCTCAAAGCAAATTAAGTTTACTTCTAGCAACAGATTGAAAATCGCATAGGGTGATCAAACAAAAAGACAATGAGTGGCAGTATATGTGTAAAACGAAGATTAAAAATGGAAAAAAAAAAAAAAATTATTGAGGATGATTTTGTATAAAGATTTACTTATTATCCTAAAAAATACTTTATTAACACTAACTTAACATCCCAATGTCCAAACAGAACCACAAGTTCACTTTCGTTAAGTCTGTTTATTCTAATTACGCATTCAACTATTAAGGGAAGGGAAAACAAATAAAGAAATCAAGTACCAACTATAACCGATCATCATAACATGTTACTAAACCAATAAACGCCATGTCCATACATACTATTTCGAGATGGAAGTATTCAAATTAAGAGACAAGAAAATAAGGAAGACAATGGTTGCGTAATCTAGCCTCGGAAGACATAACCAAGTCCTTGAAAAAAAATTCTGAAATTTTTTATTACATCGCAAGTCATAATCAACTAAATAAAATGAGCAAAAAAAGAAACCCAAAACAATTCACCTCAAACTTACCTCTTCTACAGTATTATCTTGTACCAGCATATATAACCAATCAGTAAACATAATTCCTTCTTTTGCCAAAACGATGACCAGTAAAAATAATGAAAATTTCACCTAATCCAGGACTTGGGGGCTCTGCAACTGCGAACTTAGGGACAGAAATAGAATAGCTGAAGAGTGAAGACTGAAGTGCCGAACTGAAAAGTGAAATTAGGGTTAGTCAAATGCTCAATAATTTACTATTTATATTTTTGTTTTTATCCCTTTGAAAAAAAAAAAAAACAAAAAAAAAACAGGTCAAACGGGTCAACCCGAAACCGACCCGAACTTGACCTGTATTTATATTTTTGATTTTATCCCTTTGAAAAAAAAAAAAAAAAAAAAAAAACAGGTCAAACGGGTCAACCCAAAACCGACCCGAACTTGACCTGTAATTTTCGGGTTGACCCGTTTTGACCCAAACTTATTTTGTACACATTCATGTCGGGTTTCGTGTCGTGTCAAAAATTGCCGCCTCTAAGCCACACAAACAATTAATTTTAAATTTTTTATATATCTTTTTCTTATTTTTATTTGATTTTTTTTTTTTCAATTCTTTCGATTATAATTTATTTAAGTTAAAATAATATATATTTAATATAACTAAAAATAATAATTTTTCTTGTATGATCATTTTTTAAATAATAAATAGAACTAAACTATTGCAAAACTTAATTACAAGATTTAAATATTATTTTTATAATAAATATAGGACTTTGGCAGTATTTTTCTTGATATTAAAATATTAGTTAAGTATATGATATATCATATTAATTTATTTATTAGATCATAAATGAATAATGCAAATTATATTAACCACTCAAATGTTTAATGATGTTTATGTCTCCCATAAATTAAGCATTAAGAAAATTTATATCTTTTAAATTTAAAATAAATATCAAATAATATAACAGAAGAATGAGTAACAATATAAATTTATATTTATATTAATTATGATATGTTATATTATAAAATAATTTTAAAAATAATTATTATATATTTATTTATTTTTTTCATAATTTAATATGATTTTAAATTTAAATTTAAGTGTATTTATCATTTCTCTTTCTTCTTCTTAAAATGATTACATGCTTTCTTAAAAAAGTGAGAATATTACTATAATCTAAGCTAATTAACGACATTGTCATGTAACAATAGTCACACCAAGATTTAATTAATAATAAATATAAAATAAATATTTTTATAAGCATACAATACAAATTATACTATAATATTGTTTCAGAAATTTTCACCCTAAGTTATAAGTCTATAACCTGGACAAAGACACAAAGCAAGTAATTACCGCCAAATTATCGATGTGTTACGTATTCTCCGTGTTTTTTCTTTTTTTTTTTAAACAGTGAAAACACGTGAGAGATGTTTTCATTTTTTTGTTTTTTAGTTACAATAATTTTTTAAAAATTGTAACTTAAAAATTTGGTTTTAAACACAGAAAATAATTTTTAAGTTGAATGGAAAATTTTAGCAACTCCAAACCGTATTTGAATATAGTAATTTTTTTCCTAACAAGTTCATTAATTTAAAAAAAAAATGTATTATCATAATAATAAATAGTAAATTTTTATGTTTTTTTTTTTTAAATATTTTTAATTGCATTTGACAAATAAATTTTTAACATTAATACTTGTTAAAATATTTTTAATAAATAAAAAAATGAGAAAAAAAAAAAAACAAAATGACTATTTATCCTTATTTTTTCAAAGTAATTGAATTAAAAAAAAAAATAATACTAAACTTAAATACTTAGTTTTATAAAGGTCTTGTACCTTTACCGTCCCCTACCCTAATTAAGGCAAAAATAACTTATTTGACATTTTTTTTTTTTACTTTGAAAAGGTTAAACACATATTAATAATAATAATAAATTGTTATTTCGCACTTTGAAACAAGAAGAATTTGTCATTGTCCACGTTTCCAATTATTGTACAAAGTAGTAGACAATGGTTAATACGTTGGTACTCCTATTCTTTTCTTCTTTTAACTCTACATTCTAATCCTCTTAAATATAGCATGACAAAATAACAAATTATTGGTTGTATTTTGCCACTAAGCTAAGTAATGTGATAACCATAATGGGTATATAATAATAATAATAATAATAATAATAATAATAAAAGTTATAAATTTAAGGATAAAATTATTGCTACATTTTTTTTTTTAGAATTAAAATTTGAGGATTTATGTATTAATTTAATTAAAATTTAAAAATTAATAATATAATTTAATCATTATTTTAATAATTTAGTTCTTTAATATATTTAGTCTACTATTTTTAAATCCACTCTAAAATTGTTTATAAATTAACAATATTAATCATGTCTAATTAAATCAAAATTATGTGTAACTATTTAATTAACAATATTAATAAATTGAGGGGTTAATTTAGTCTCATTAATATTTAAAATAGTAGTTTAGTCTTGTTAATTTTTAAAAAATAACTTAATAAATTCGAATCGTAATTTGTAATTTAAATTAGATAAAACAAAATATCTCAAATACGTGTGACCTTTTTTTAAAATATATTGGATGCATTTGACTCATTCTGGTGCCAAAAAAGCTTTAATAGCTTTTAAAACTCGCAATTTTCAAATCATAGTTTCTTTTTAATCATTAGACACATAATTTCAAGCTTTTTGTTACATATAAATTTTTTTTTTTAACAATTCGAACTAAAATTACTAAGTTAGAATTAGTTAGCACGAATTTAGCAAATGTATTTTTTTTTTATATGTATAACATCTTATTTAAATGACAAATATTAATAGAAAAAAGATTATATGACAAATTTTAGTATCTAACTTTTAAATTAGATACTTTTAATCTTGTTATTTATAAAATTTAAGGATATCTGTATAGAAATGATCCTTTTATAGGACCTATGGCATGTTTAATGTACTATACTAGATATATTAAGTATAATTGCAATGAACTATATTGTGTTAAATTATATTTATAATTAGTTTATATTGTATTTGATAACAGGCTGTATAATATAGCCAGCTTAAATTGATTATATATATTTTAATAAAATAATTTATATTATAATAGTTTTTTATTATAATTTTTTAAAATTAATATTTAATTTATTTTTATATTTTTATTATATTTTTTAAATAAAAAACTATTATTTTTAATTTGAGATAAAAGAAAAAGTTAATACATATAATTTTATAATTGAAAATTCAGACAACTTAAATTAATTATCTAGTACAGTTTAGACTCATCTCCCTTGATCGTATAAAATTTCTACATAACTGTATTATTTTTATATTATATAATACAGTCTAATTTCACAATCAAATACATAAATATATAAATTATACAGTCAAAATATTTAATAATGTGTAACAAATATGTCATAAAAATGTTCATTTTTAATAGTTTGATAGATAAAAATATTCATTTTAATAATTAAAGAATTATGAATTAGAAATACTTACATTTTATAATATAATGACATAAGCTCATTTTGAGAAAGAAAAAAAAATTTAATGCCTTGCATCAAATTAACTCTTACGATATGTTTGGTGCACCGTATTATATTAATTAAGTACAGTTATATTAGAATAAATTGTATTATAATTAATCTGTACAATATTTAGTGAAAAATTATATAATATAGTCGAATTAAATTAGTTATATATATTTTACTAAAATAAGTTATATTTAAAATAAATCTTTATTATAAAATTTATTTAAATTAATATTTAATTCATTTTTATATTTTTATTATATTTTAAAAATAAAAAAATATTATTTTTAAATTGAAATAAAAAAAAAGTTAAGACATATAATTTTATAATTGAAAATTCAAATAGACTAAATTAATAAAATTTATTTAAAATAAAATTTAATTCATTTTTATATTTTTATTGTATTTTTAATTTAAAATAAAAGAAAAATTTAATATATATAATTTTATAATTGAAAATTCAGATAAATTAAGTTAATTGTCTTATAAAATCTAGACTCACACCTCTTGGTCGTACTATTTTTATATTTTACATTCAAACTCTTGACTGTATATAAATACAGTCATAATATTTAATACGATGTAATAAACATGTCACTAATGTTTAAAGTAATATTAGCAACATTTTTAATTATATTTTATTATTATTTTTATTATTATTTGAGTAATATATGTACATTTTACCTATTTTATACTTGAACTTTTTTTAAAATAAAAAAAATAAGATAATTATATATTATTATTATTATTATTATTTTTTTTTATCAGGAAGAAAATTATATGTTCTTTTTTCATACAAAATAAAATTTATATGTATAATTTTTAAAAAAATTAATGCAAATAAAAATAAGAGTGGTTGGCACTGCACTTGGTGTGCAACGTGAGCGGTGAGCTTAATAATAGAGCAGTAATCAATAATTCCTCATCGATCAAACCCGTTGACGAAGAAAATTCTCTAACTTCACGTTATCTGCGATACAATTCTAAATCGAATATTTAACTCTGATTCAATTATTCTATAAAATAAAAAAACTCAGATTCAGTTGTTGTATACTCCTTTGTACTTCTCTTCTTCTTCCGAAAAATCATGGCATCCCTAGGTCAAACACAACTTATGGGTAAGAAACCAGTTGTTGAATTTGCAAGAACTCATCATAAAACGAGTTTAATTCGATCCACTAGAGTTGGATTCCGGGTATTTGCATCTGAGACACGATCGGAGCCTGATCTCAGTGTCACTGTCAACGGGTTACAGATGCCTAATCCGTTTGTCATCGGGTCGGGACCACCGGGGACGAACTACACGGTGATGAAGAGGGCTTTTGATGAAGGATGGGGTGCCGTGATAGCCAAAACTGTAAGAATTTATTTGTTTGGTTGCTCAGAAAATTGAGTATAGAAAATGACAGTTAAATGACGTCGAACATTGTTATTTCTTCTGTGATAGAACGAATTAATACTGACAGCATGTGGGCCTTTATCTGTAGTGGTTATGGCCTTTAATTTATTGTCTAGGATACAATTTTACGGTTCTGGCATGATTTTATTGCTATAGCTGGTTATGTTAGTCATTGGACCATTTGCAATTATTGAATTGTTTCAGATCAAGGCCCCAGTTGATCAGTTTTAGGATGCATTTGGTATTTATTGGTCAATTAAATAAATAATTCTTCTATGTTCAAACTTAAGTTTTTGAGTTTGGTGTTGTTTGGCCATTAATTTTATTCGGTTTTCATTTTAATTGAAAATGAGTTTCAATTTTTTAGTATAAATTTGTAATTTAACAAAAAGAAGCTTTCAAAACCTGTTTTCTGTTTTCAGATTTCAAAACTTACCCAATTAAATATCTTATCATATTTGAAAGACCTCATTGCCTCGACAATCAAGATTCCACATCTTTTTTATCTTCGTCAATAAAATAAAATTAAAATTGAGAATATAAATGCAAAAATGAGTATTAAATAAAAAATTGTTTTCAAAAAAATTTATGTTTTCTTTAACAAACGAATTAGAAAATAGAAAACTAGTTTCAAATATAAGAAAACAAAACTCAAAAATAAAACTCGTTTTGTAACGAGCTCTAAAGATTCATCAACCATTTATTAAAACTCATCCGTTCCCATTCTTTTTCTCTATCAAGGTTATTCTTAATATAGCTTTAAGGGATATGGGGAGGGGATTTCTAAAGGGTGGAAAATTACATAAGAAAACCTCACTTGAGGCTTGAACCGACAATCTTAAGGTTATGGGACACCATCTTTTATTACTAGATTAATGGGTGATGGGCTTATCCGTTTCCCATTCGATTGATCAATTTTTATGCTATGTTTTCCACTTTGGTTATCGTTGGAAAATAGTTAAGGTTGGAGTGGGGTATAAATTTTAAGTTGTATTGAAATAATAAATGCTTAGTTAGACTACCTATTGTTCATCTTTATTTCAGCAGGAGGTTTTATTCGTGTGAAGCACTCAAGCTACTTTAGACTTTTGTCTGTTTATTATTACTATTTTTTTTTGTCTTTTCTATTAACAGCTCTGAATGGCTTTTATTATGTTGTCCTTTACTTCTATTTGGACAGGTTTCGCTGGACGCAGCAAAAGTCATAAATGTCACTCCACGGTATGCTCGTTTACGAGCAGATGCAAATGGTTCTGCGAGAGGAAAAATAATTGGATGGGAGAATATTGAACTCATAAGCGATCGTCCACTTGAAACCATGTTGAAAGAATTCAAGCAGTTAAAGGAAGAGTATCCTGACAGGATTTTGATTGCCTCAATCATGGAGGAATATGATAAAGCAGCCTGGGAAGAGCTTATTGACCGGGTTGAGCAAACTGGAGCTGTATGTTGCTGTTACATTCTAAATTTCTTCCCTCCATATAATGAGTGTCAAACTATGTTAGTTTTCACATTAGAAACTTTGTCAATGTAACTTTCTTGGTTCTTTCTTTAGGATGCCATTGAAGTCAATTTCTCATGCCCTCATGGTATGCCTGAGCGTAAGATGGGTGCAGCTGTGGGTAAAGACTGTGAACTTCTGGAGGAGGTTTGCGAATGGGTTAATGCAAAAGCTACAGTTCCTGTTTGGGCTAAGATGACTCCCAACATCACGGACATCACTCAGGTCAGCTCTCCTTTCATTTGGTGTTATCATTTGTAACATAATCACTGTTTAATCTGTTTTCATATAAGGAAGAATGTTAAGGACACACAATTTTGCACTCACACTAGTTATGATGTACCACGTAGCAAAATGTCACAGATTAGATAAGAATAACAATTAATCGATTCAAAATGGAGAATTATATCGTTAATTGGATAACAGGAAAAGAGAAACAAAAGCCAAGCATTCGAGAGGCCTGGTACTCTCCACAGAGCTGAGCTCTTTCTCACAATTCACATGCCTCACTCATTCTCCGTTCCACTACTTATTCATTCATTCCACTTTCTAACAGAAATCCTACGTGGATTTCTAATAACACTCTTGTAACTAACTTGCTGACTCATTGACCTTATTACCCTTTCTTCTAGAATACGTAAAATGCACTTGAGGCCTTACAATACCCCCCTCTAACACATTCACCTTGTCCTCAAGGTGGAAATGAGGAAACTGATTCTGGACAGCATAAAAATTCTCTCACGTAGCTTCAAATTCGGGAAGGTGCTTCCATTTCATGAGAACCTCTAAATCCTTTGTTTGTCCAGCTACCTTAGGCCTGACACTTAGGACCAATTCAGGCTCAACAATGAGTTCCAAATCAGCATTGATTTGAAGAGGTAAAGTGGGAGAGGAATGAGTGACCCCCTTAGCAGCCCTGAGCTGAGAGACATGAAAAACTGGATGGATAGACGCTGATTGAGGTAAGGCTAGTTTGTAGGCCACGGCACCAATCTGTTGTATAACTTGATAAGGTCCATAGTAGCGTGCTGCTAGTTTTTCATAGGGTCTTTTAGCAAGAGATTGCTGCCTGTAGGGACGAAGCTTAAGGAAAACCCAATCGCCTACTGCAAAAACTGCAAGATGTCTTTTCTTATCAGCATAAACTTTCATACGCTGCTGTGCACGCAACAAATGCATCTTTAAGTCATCCAAATTAGCATCCCTATCAAGTAATAATTTGTCAACCTCAGAGACCACTGCTACCCCTGTTTCATATCTGATCAGCTTTGGTGGAGGACGTCCATAGACGGTCTGAAAGGGAGTAGTGCCAGTGGATGCATGATAGGAAGTGTTGTACCAGTACTCTGCCCAATGTAACCATTTGGCCCATTGACGTGGTTTCTCTGTTGCAAAGCATCGCAGGTAGGTTTCCAGGCATTTGTTTACCACCTCAGATTGTCCATCTGACTGAGGATGATATGCAGTACTTCTCTTCAGTGTTGTACCCTGGAGTTTAAACAATTCTCTCCAAAAATTGCTCAAAAAGATGCGATCTCTATCGGAAATGATGGAATTAGGTACTCCATGAAGTCTGACCACCTCTTGAATGAAAATTTTGGCAATTGTGACGGCTGTGAAAGGGTGTGACAGTCCCACAAAGTGTGCATACTTACTCAGCCTGTCAACAATCACCAGTATTGTGTCAATGCCCTCTGATTTGGGCAGTCCCTCGATAAAGTCCATCGTGATATCCTCCCAAATGTGGTTGGGCAGGGAAATGGGTTGTAATAGCCCAGCAGGGGTACAGTTTTGATGTTTATATTGCTGGCAAATGAGGCAACGCTGCACAAAACTGATAATATCTTTTCGCATACCCTCCCAATACAGCTCAGATGATATTCTTTGGTAAGTTTTATTTTCTCCAGAGTGTCCCCCACTGAGAGAGGAATGAAATTCTTCAAGAATGTTGGGTAGAAGTTTAGAAGCTTTAGGGATTACTAACCGGCCCTTGTAATGTAGCAATTCATTAGAAAGTGTAAAACCTGTTGCTGGAGGATTTCCTTCTTTGATACTACGTTTGATTTTCTGCAGAAAGTCATCTGCCTCAATCTCTTGTAGTAGGGAAGGCCAAAATTGCCATTGAGGAACCATCATTTCCAATAACTCCATAGAAGTAGGCATGCGAGACAAAGCATCTGCTACCTTATTACTGGCCCCTGTGCGGTAGTGAATATCAAAGCTGTAACCCATGAGCTTGGAGATCCATTTCTGAAAATTGGGGCTCACTATCCTTTGTTCCAGCAGATACTTCAAGCTTTGTTGATCGGTTTTGACAACAAAATGTCGGCCTAACAGATATGGTCGCCATTTTCCCACTGCAAATACAATAGCCATAAGCTCCTTTTCGTAGATGGATTTCATCCTTGCTCTCTGTCCCAATGAATGACTATAATAGGCTATGGGTTTTTGATTTTGAGTTAGCACAGCTCCCAAACCAAATCCTGATGCATCTGTCTCCACCACAAAGGTTTGGGAAAAATCTGGCATGGCTAGTACTGGTACTTGAGACATGGCTGTCTTGAGTGAAGCAAAAGCTTGAGAGGCTGCTGCATTCCAGTTATATTGATCCTTCCTTAATTGGTCAGTAAGTGGTTGAGCTAACTGAGCGTAGCCAGCTACAAACTTCCTATAATATCCAGTGAGACCAAGAAATCCCCTTAACTCTTTAATGTTCTGAGGTTCTGTCCATTCCAGCATTGCCTGCACTTTACTGGGGTCTGCAGATACTCCTCGTGCAGAAATTATGTGTCCTAAGTAGGCAATCTCTTGCTTCCCAAACTCACATTTCTTGCTGTTAGCATACAACTGATGGTCGTTTAGGAGTTTTAACACCAACCTTAAGTGTTGTTCATGGGTGATCTTGTCTGGACTGTAGATGAGTATGTCATCGAAGAAGACTAAGACAAATTTCCTGAGGTAGGGTTTAAATACCTCATTCATGAGGGACTGAAAAGTGGAGGGTGCATTTGTGAGGCCGAAAGGCATAACCAGAAACTCATAATGGCCCTCATGGGTTCTGAATGCAGTTTTGTGCACATCCTCCTCTTTGACCCTGATCTGGTGATAGCCGGATTTTAAATCCAGCTTTGAGAAGTACTGAGCTCCATGTAACTCGTCCAAGAGCTCTTCTATCACTGGTATAGGAAATTTATCCAACACTGTTGTCTTATTGAGTGCCCTATAGTCAACACAAAACCTCCATGAGCCATCCTTCTTTTTCACTAGAATCACAGGGCTGGAAAATGGACTTGTACTAGTTCTGATGACTCCAGCTTGCAGCATATCTTTTATGAGCCTCTCTATTTCATCCTTTTGGATATGGGGGTATCTATATGGTCGAACACTAACTGGTTCCTGCCCATCTTTAAGTATAATTCTGTGTTCCTTGTGTCTTTTTGGGGGCAGACCTTCTGGCATATTAAACACAGTGTTATACTCTTGTAGGATAGTTTGGACAAATGCAGGAATATCTTGCTCACCCCCTCCTTGTTCCAAATGATTGAGCTCGATCAGAATTCCCTTGCCTTCTTGTTTCAAAGTTTTCACCATAGCTCTCAATGAAATCTTGGAGGTTCCTAAAGAAGGATCACCCCTCAAGGTTATACTCTGATCTCCCAATGTGAACTTCATAATCTGTAATTTCCAGTTGGTGTGTGTCATTCCCAACGTCTCCAACCATTGGATACCCAATATAATATCAGCACTGCCCAGGTTGAGTGGTAGGAAGTCATCGATTATAGTTAGCTCTTGTAATTGTAACTGCACCCCCTTACAGACTCCTTCTCCTCTTACAGAACTCCCTGATCCCAGAGTTACCCCATATCCTCGAGTCTTCGTGACCGGTAAGTTGAGTCTTGTTACCAGTGGTAGAGAGATGAAATTGTGCGTAGCACCAGGGTCGATCAGAGTGATCACCTTCTGGTCTCCTAAATATCCCACTAATTTCATGGTCTTCGGAGTAGTGAATCCCACTACCGAATTGAGCGATACTTCAATCTCAGGGGTTAGCTCTGTCATTTCTAGCTCAGTTTCTTGTATCTCTTCTTGGGTATCTTCATCGTTGTCTTCGTCATCGTCTTCATCACCGATGATCATTACCCTTAGCTCCTTCTTCTTACAACGGTGGCCCGGTACCCATTTGTCGTCACAACGATAACAAATCCCCTTCTCCCTCTTCAGTTGTAGCTCCGAATCGGTGAGTCGTCTGACTTCTGTTACTGATTTACTCGTTTGATTAATTCCATCTGAATTAGCTCGAAAAGAGTTGATAGGCGTGGGAGAATAACGACCACTGAATTGGGTTTTGTTGACTATGGTTTGGGTTCGTTGGTGATAAGGCCGGGCTGAGAGAGTTATCTTTTCTTCTATCATTTGGGCCAGATCCATGGCTCGGCCCAGATTTTGGGGGCCCAAGATCCTGAGCTCAGCTCGTATGTCAGCCTTCAGCCCATTGATAAACGTTCCCATCGCGATCTCTTCAGAAATGTTCTCCAGAGGAGCTGATAGCTCGATGAACCTCCGACGATAATCTCGTACCGACCCACCCTGTTCCAGTGATAACCACTGTTCGTACAGTGTTCCACCTTGGTTCGAACGAAACTGTCTTAGCAAAATTAGCTTCATCTCTTCCCAAGTCACAAAAACCCTCTTCTTACTTTCCCATTGATACCATAGTAGAACGTCGCCTTCAAAGCTTATCACCGCCGCCTCCAATTTCTCATCGTTGTTCATTCGATGGAAAGCAAAATACCTTTCTGCTCTCATAACCCAACCATCTGGATTATTACTATCAAACAACGGCATGTCTAATTTTCGAAAGCGAAAATCATGACGAGGAACTCCGTTGTAACTAGTTTCTGCGACTTCCCTCAAATTACCTTGGAAGCCCACTCCAGTTGGACTCATCGCCAGAGTTTCTTTTGCTTTTCCAGTGGTAGATGAAGTTTGTCTCGAAGTTTCTTCATGGAGCTTAAAGAGCTGTTCGAACCTCGAGTTCAAGTGCTGCGTCAAGGTTAGTATCTCTTCCTTCAGTCCACCTACTTCCTTGCCCAATTTTTCTTGCTCTTCATGCATATGCTCCAACACCCCTTCCAACGCATCCACTCTTTGATTTGTGTTTTTGGCCATTTCCCAATCTCGACTGCTCTGATACCAATTTTGTCACAGATTAGATAAGAATAACAATTAATCGATTCAAAATGGAGAATTATATCGTTAATTGGATAACAGGAAAAGAGAAACAAAAGCCAAGCATTCGAGAGGCCTGGTACTCTCCACAGAGCTGAGCTCTTTCTCACAATTCACATGCCTCACTCATTCTCCGTTCCACTACTTATTCATTCATTCCACTTTCTAACAGAAATCCTACGTGGATTTCTAATAACACTCTTGTAACTAACTTGCTGACTCATTGACCTTATTACCCTTTCTTCTAGAATACGTAAAATGCACTTGAGGCCTTACACAAAATAACTTTGAAAATTATGAAGTTACTCATTTTTTAAGAAAATTATGCCACATGGAACACAATAACTGGTGTGAGTGCAAATTTGGGGGCATTTAGCATTTCTCTTTATACATCAGGAATGATATGTAAAGTTAAGTGGCCCTTGAATTTGGGGAGCATATAGCTCTTCATAATTTTACTCTGCAATCACCTTCCTCAATTCTTCATCTAATGCAGCTCTATATGCCATACTATCCATATTTTATAGGAGGCATTACTAAGAAATTAGAATTAATGAACACATTCATTTGTTCGTTTTGTAACTCTTTATGCTATTAAAGGGATGTAAAATTCAAATTTTATTTTTTTTACAATGATAAAGATGAATATATGGAATACGCAAAACTAACTGTCATCAAATTGTTTCTTTAGTCACTAAATTATATTTTATTAGCCTCTGCAAATTTTATCTGATTCACTGACAGAAATCATTTAGTTGCATTTTACCTTACCAATATTCTCTTATATAGCCAGCTAAAGTGGCCCTGAGCTCAGGATGCGAAGGTGTATCAGCTATTAATACAATTATGAGTGTAATGGGAATCAATCTCAAGACTTTACGACCTGAGCCTTGCGTCGAAGGGTTTATATCTCAAACTAAGTGATTTATATCTTAGTTATCCTTTGCCATGTATTATGCCCCTGAAAGAAAATAATCCAAGGTTATTTCAGGTACTCTACTCCTGGAGGTTATTCTTCCAAAGCAGTCCATCCTATTGCTCTTGCGAAAGTGATGAGTATTGCAAAAATGATGAAGTCAGAATTTGGTGATGAGGAAGCCTCCCTTTCAGCTATAGGGGGTGTGGAAACAGGAGGCGATGCTGCTGAGTTTATTCTTCTTGGAGCAAATACTGTTCAGGTAGAATTAAAAACTTACTTTTCATTGCAATTTATTTCCAGGTCATTATATCTTAAGAAATTAAAGTGAATGCTATATAGTGACCACTGATCAGTTCTTTTGATTTGTTTTTACTAATTTTTCTTTTCTGGCTAAGAGGCTTAATATCAGTATTTACATTTTACTTCATAGATATTACATTTTTTCCTCTCAATATTTTAATGCTAAAATGGCTTGGTAGGTGTTGTCCTTTTCTTGTTGGCTGGAAGTTTATACATATTGTTTTTGGATTTTCATTTTTTGTATATTTTTGGAAGTTAAAGACAGTATTACTGATTGTTGATTAGTTGAAGACAAAGTATTACTTGCTCATTCTAAAGGCTCCATAAACTATTATACAATATGTTTCCATGCTTTTGAAATACTAGATCAGTGATCACTACTACATCATCTTATTTAAAATGTTTAATGTTTTTTCATGAAATGTTTTCAGAGCATCTTCTTATGTTTGCTGATCATGAAATGAGCAAGCTGTTCATATTCTGTATCCATTAAATTAGATCATTGAATTTTTTTGAAAGGTCTGCACTGGGGTCATGATGCATGGTTACGGCCTTGTGAAGCAACTTTGTTCTGAACTGAAAGATTTTATGAAGATGCACAATTTCTCGTCAATAGAGGACTTTAGAGGGTATGTATCTAAATTCTCCTAGTATGTCAATTTTCAACCTATGTATATAACGGTAAAATTTTGGTTACATGTCTATCTGTATTTTCTACACAAGTTGTGTAATTTTTTTCTTTCCACATGCCATGCTACAACTTTACCAAATTTTTATTGCAAAATTCTCGCAACTGTACATTGTGAAATAGTGTAAAACTTGAGTCCATTATGGGTAGTTACCGTTATATTATTAATATTTATTATCATTTTTTTCATTTTCCAGGGCCTCTCTTGAGTATTTCACGACTCACTCTGATTTGGTCAAGAGGCAGCAAGAGGCAATTCAACAGAGGAAAGCTGTCCGGAAAGGTTTGCAGTCGGATAAGGATTGGACGGGAGATGGGTTTGTAAGAGAGACTGAGAGCATGGTTTCAAATTGAAGTGCACGAATACGACACAAATATGCCTTCTTTGTTTATAATAAATGGCCATTTATGTATTCTCTTTCATTTCAGTTTAGAAGGAAACGCACACAATTATTTATTTTAATTGATCTCAGAACAAGCAATTATATCTCTTATGCATATAAGAGCCAGCTGAGTGATGAAACCCACTATTTATTTTGTTGTGTGAATTTCGCAAATCTGCGAGAAGCAAATATAGCGTGCGGGAAGGAGAAAAAAATGAATTTACACAGTTGTGTAGAAAGTTTATACGGACAAATAACTAAAATTTTACCATTATGTGCGTACGTAGAAAATCTACATGGGTGTGTAACCATGGCAATTAGAAGTGAAGGAAAAAAAAAAAAAAGCGAACAATGTATGGTAACATTTTGTGAAATAGGGGTGACTCAAACTAGATGTTATATTACTCACAAAATTCAAACAAATTTTGTGAACCCAAAAAATTCCAAATAAATTTGTTAAATTTTGAGTGCTTTTTGAGCAAAAATTGGATTGAATTTGATTGAATTGAACTAAATGTTCTTATAAGTTAAACTTAGATCGATTGGTGCATAGCACTATTTATTATATACTACAATCCAATTTAAACCGATCAAAATTATATAATATTAATATCGTGTAAATATGTCACTCTTCTAAATTTTTTTTACCACTTTCCATTATGCAATTTCACTCAATTTATTTAACTTGTAAAATCGCCGAAAGATTCTGATGTGCTTGAGTTCTTCTTCAATTTCTAACTTTATATAGATTTAAGTTTGTATGCATTTTAAATTTTAGATTGTAATATTATCATATTGCAGTAGTTTGCATTGTTATTGTGATCTTTGTGACTTTATTGTAGACCAAATATTTCTATGTTTATTGTTGATGAAAAACTTACAATATATGGTCAAAAAGGTCCCCAAAAAAAAAAAACAAGAAGAAGAAGCATAAATGACATTATATATCAGTTTTGGCCTAAATAACATTATTTTTAATAAGTTGATCAATTTTTTTTAATTAGCAATAATTCATAACAAAAATTATAATTTTATATCAAATTATTAAACAAATAGATCAAAATACTCTTATTTTATAACTTTAATAAAATAAGATCATTATAAGACATCATCACATCTCCGGCAACCTCATTGGAATTCCGCCCACCTCATCAGAGCTCTGACAACCTTGTCGGCGATTACCACTGGTGATGGATGTAACATAATACATCCAAAAGTAAAGTTGAATGTAATATGTTACATTTTTACTGTAGCTCTAGTTATGTTGCTAGAGGTATATGTAATATATTATATCTAAAGGTAGATGTAAATGTAACATATTACATGCATTATAAATTATAGAGTGAGGCTGAATCAACTAGAGGTAGATGTAACATGTAATATATATAAAGACATAGATAAATGTAATAGGTTACATCTGCTAGATCACCAACTAGGTGATGATTGTCGGAGATCTTATGGGATCTAATCTTATTTTCATTTTATTGAATTTATATAGCAAGAGCTTTTTGGTATTTATACATATGAAGCTATGAGTTTTGGATTAAGTTTTTGCTAATTTGAAAAAAATGCTATTGAAATTAAAAACATGCTATATGAAGATAATATTCTCCATTATAGATGGATTAATCTGTACCAACTTGATCAATTAACAAATCAAATCAAATGAAAACTAATGATCAAATTGGATGAAATTTTTTAGATCATGTCAAATGACTGGATTGGATTAGCTCAAATTCAATAGTTTTGAACTAATGATACCCCTGCTAAAAGTTATGAGCATCACAAATAGGAATGGGGCATGGACGATTATGGCAATAATTATAAGCGTCATGCATCAATTTTGGGTAGATTTGGGTAATAATAATTGATTATGAGCATGTAGCAATTTTTCAATAATTTAACCATGATTCTTATTTTTTAATATTTCTTAAAAGATATGTAGTTTAAAAAATTTTAAAAAGTAAAATAATACTTGTTCTATTAAATCATTTAAAACATTGACATTATTTTTATTATTTTGTTATTTATCACATGTTTTTAAATAAAATAAAAAAATACATAATAAAAAATAAAAAATAATCCTGTTATTTGAAATGTTGTTTTAAAATTAAAAGACACTTTACTACATAAACGTGTATATAAAAAATTGATTTTAGTATGTGTTTAATTTCAGTTAATTATCGATTCGAAATTGCAAGAAGCATTATGTTTCATGCCTAATCAATTATGGTTTATTTTAAAAAAAAAATCACAATTTTGATTACCACCGATAAAAATTTAAAATGCACATACCAAAGCACAAAGGTAAACTTAATAAACCAAAACCGGGTTGTGTTGCTATTGGGGAAAAATGATCACTTTAACAAATGGAACCCTACAGGCTGTGATCACTTTTACTCGATAAATTTGTTTCTAGATTCATTTAGAGCAAAATTTATACCAGTTCGTTGGTCACCAATCATTCAAGTTTCTAAAGAATTTTTTTTTCCGCAAACAATGCCTCAAGCAACTCAACCATAAAAGACAATACAAGAAGCAAATTTTTACAAAATAAAAACTACATTGGACGCTGAACAATGAAAAATGAGAAGAAATAGCTAAATCGTAGAGTAATAGCCAATATTACAAAGCTATAAAGCTCAAGATCAAGCTAAATAATGGCCGAAGCATTCTTAACCAGTAAAAGAGAGAATGAAATACAACAATGTTCACAACCAGCTCTTAACCAGTTTTTGGCCACCCAAGTCTAACTACATAAATTACATGAATCTGACGGACTTCGAATAAATTTTGGAGCAGAAATTCCTAACCTCCTATAACTGTTTATAGATGAGGACATATGCTTGGTCATGCAAAACTTTACTTGTGCCTATTGCAGTGACAGAAGCATCATCAAATCTTAACCACTGACCACCGGCAGAACGAGCATTGGCAGTATAATGCCCTTTTGAAGGTTCTCTTCCATGGTGAGTTATTGTAGCAACAAGCTCGTATTTTCAACCCTGAATAAGACATTACAGAAAACAGTAAGCCAGCATAACAGGGGCCCTAAATAAAAGTAAAAAGTTACGAGAAAGATGTGGGATTTTGACAATAAATGTCACCTTTTGAGCTACCAAATCACTAATAGAATTATTTCCCAACTCTTCAGTTCTACCCCACAATGTATGACGTAATGCTAAAAGACCTAAGAGGCTGAAGGGAAGGTTTCAGGCTATATGACGATAAATCAAGAGTACCCAGTTGAAAATGAAGATAATTTATTCATTTCAGCTGGTATAAACCAAAGGTGATTTGAAGCTCCATAACACCACGTATATATATTGTATAATAATTAAATAGGTCCCAAAATAAATAAGCTAGTACATAGCTACATATATGTAGCTAAATGAATGTACAATCATATACAGGTAACATGTTATTTTTGAATTAATTTCATTATGTACAATCCGGACTGAACCAAAGATGAGAGTCAAATTCTAAAAGGCAGAGTAAACAAATCACACAGGAAAAAATTTCTGAACTCCGTATAAAAAAATGAACCCTACCCTGAAATGTAAAAAGACAAAACAGAGCTACAAAGATAATATACATTATAAATTTGTGGGATACGTTCCACTTTTTGGAGTGGTATTTACCTCAGTAGAAGGAGAAACTAACAATTCACGGCTCAGGACCAGCTCAAGAGGAATATGCACAAGCTTATGCAATTTGGTGCTTCCTTGATTTCCATAACTAAAATGCATCAAGTGCAATATCATAATCTTGGAAAGTGATTCAATTTTAATTGATTTACTGGCAGCCACGACACCAACCTGAAACTCAATGACACACCAAAAATAAAAATGAACATCTATGTATTACATAATAACCAGAGCATGGAATCAAGTGCTCATCACATGTAAAACAAGATCCCAACCCCAAATTCTGCAATCTTTTTACGCAAAAATCTTTCTTCAATAGCTAAAAATAATGACGACCTTTAAGAACTGGATTCTTATTTTCTTATGGCATGATTAAAATAATATAAACACAAGTAACGACCCCTACCTCAAAAAAATACATAAATCACAAGATGTGGACGAGGACATATCCCAGAATTGTTGATATGTGAATGACGCAGATTGCAAAAGCAGGTCCACAAATAGAACAGGAAAAATATGATACCTTGCCAGTTTCTGACGTTCTGTACCCCTCAAGAGTTTCTGGTGCAGAGAACAGCTTAAGTGCATCCTCAATAGTGCATACAGCTTCAGGATAAATATCAAGATGAAACAATAGGTACGGTTGAACAGTAGCAGAAGCCTTATATCCTAAAAGCAAAGAAAAGTCACAAGGCTCGTAAACAGAACTGCTAAGGGCTCATTTTGTAACAAGTTCGGTTTTTTTTTTTTTTGGTGTGTGCTTGAAACTAGGTTTATGTTTTCTAATTCATGTTGACCAAAAAAAAAGTCAAAGTTTTGTTTTCTTATTTCATTATCTCTTAAGTCATAGCAAAGAAAAGTAAATGTAACTAATGAAAATAAAAGTATTTGGAATATAGTTTTCAAAGAATTTATTTTTTAAGTTTCCAAAACAATAAAAAGTGTGTAAAAATATAATTGAGTTCCAAAATTTTGAACTTGAAAATGAAATTAATTATAAAACAACACTCATTTCAAAAACTTGAGTACAAAATTGGATTTAAAACAAAATTGGTTACAAAACAAACCCTAAGTAAGCACAAGAAAAGACAATGTACCATATTGCATTATAATTCATAAAAAGACAGAACGCGAGCACATGGTAGTTTCCATTATTCCAACAGCTAAGTAATACAAAATTGCTTCCCCCTTATCATAATTCAGTAACCATACATACTGCTACTTACTGAGCACACAAAATAGCTAATGGGCAAAAATATATATGTTTAGATGAACTTTTTCTATAAGACAACAAACGGGAAACATGCTGCATGATAAAAAGTAGCATTTAAACCAGCTGTAAATAACCCTAATTCATTATTAAACATGGAAAAAAAGATGAGAATTTGAGGAAATTAGTACAAAATAGTGATAAATATTGTTTCTAGTTTTCCTTAAGATCAAAACAACCCATACGCTAATTCAAAATGCAATTTCCAAAAGAATCAGTATGCTAACATGTATAAAAAGTAGAAAGGCTAACAAAAAAGGACATCATTTTTTTTTTTTGTGGAAAAACTGATTAAAAGCCATATATTGTTCACCTCTGGCCTTCACAACACTTCTCACTTTTCCACCAAATATATCACTTAGTTCTGACGGAACAAAACTTTGTGTTCTTGTCACTGCAGATTTATTTTTTGGTCCAACTGTCTCCCATTCATCATCTTCAGAAGAAACAAGAGATGATATGCCCTTGCCAGAGCTTGAGGACTCTCCTTGAAGTTTAAGTAATTCGTTATGTATTTGATCCATTATAAAGCTTAGAAATTCCTGAGCATCTTCCTGTCTGTAAATGCCATGGAATGGAATATCAGAAAGGCAATTTCAAAAGTAATCACAAGTAAAACTTAATGCATATGATAAAAATAGATATGAATGCAAGGCCTACTAGATGTTAACTGCAAACTCTACCATGGCATATCAAAAACACTTTAACATGGATTTTTTTATCAAAAATATTTGGATGAAATTATGCATAATGTCTGCATGCTTAAATATAACGATAAATGATGGGAATTAGTAATAAAAAATATAGATAATTTTAATTTAAACAAGGTTTATCTGGATCAGGATATATTATCCCTTAGGAATTTGTTATGATTTTAAATTTCATACTTATCGATTTGATATTATTTGATATTTATCACTTTAGTCATTTTAGACCTATAAATAGGACTTGATATTGTATTTTGAAACAGACTTCAATTATTGATACAATACCAATTTCTCCCCTATTGTTCTATCTATTTCCTACCCCAATTCTATTTGTCTAAATGCCTACCTATAGTCTATTATTTCAGTTTCCCTCCTAGTACTATTCTGCATCAAATACATTTTCAAGAAAATGTTCAAGCCCATGCTACAAATATAGGGCTAATATTATCATGTCACATTTCTAGCTGCAAACAAAAGCTAAGAAGAGATCAATAAGATGGTTAAGGTATAGACAAACAGTGAGCTAAATTAATAATGTACCTAGGTCTGCCTGACATGCTACTTGAAATGTCTGGAGTGAACTTCTTCAAAACTTCTTCAAACATGGTAGGGATAAAAGGTCTACCGGTCTCTATGCTTGCATCTTTCTTTGTCATGTTTGAACTGCTGGCCATGTCAAGTTCAGATATAAACTCTACAAATGCGCTCAGTGTTGGATACCCAACCTAAAATTCCGATGAACAGCCTTTAAAAAAAAAGTTTACAAGGAGTATAAAAGAAAATTAAGATGTTCATGTGATTTAAGTAATACGGAGAAGCTAATAGAATTGACATGTTATTAGTCAAAAACATTAATGTAGAAAATTTTAAGCCTGCACACCTTAGGAATATTACGAGTTCTTATTTCTAGTAGAAGCTGAACAAAATGAGAACATGACAACAGAGCCTGCAGAGTTGCATTTAGAAAGCATAAATTCCCGGAATTTATCAGACCACGGGGTAGTAAGTTTGAAGAAATCACAACTGGCCCATTCAATGCCTTCTTGGGTTGTGTCTTTGATTCTACAACTAGCCCAATAGACACCTTCTTGTGATCTTCCATGGATAGATCCCCATTCTGCAACTCGAGACTTGAAAATTTATTTGAGAATCCATCTTCAATCAGGGATACAGACAGCAAAGCTGAATCAACATTGCCTATCACCACTTCCTTAATGCCATTGCTAGCAGGAGTGCCATAGGAAGAATCAGCTACAAACCCATTCTCGGCTGGAGCTATTAACGCTCCTTGTTGATCACTGTCAAATGTTTTTGCTTGTTTCAATTCACTGCCTTCAGAAGGCTCAATTTGGGCTTCTCCTTCAGAAGAATGTGGATTTTTGGCTAGCTGGCCATTGGATACACTGAAAGAGTTTTCAACAACAAAATTTAAAGATCCAAACTGCAGTACTTTCTTCTCAAGTGGCTTATCGTCATTCCTAGATGATTTCTTTACAAGCAAGGATTTAGTTTCATCTTCAGTAAATGACCCAAATATTAGCATCTGCAAGAGCAAGTAAATATAATATAATTTTGGAAAACATTTTTTTATTACAACTTAATGCATGCATAAGTCACATATCACAATATAATTAGCCTTTCTTAATAAGCGATCACTTCAACATCTCATCTTCCCAATTTAACAATAGTTACTGCATTACTCTATCATTTTACAAGTCTTGAAAAACAGTGCTTGGGGGACGAGCACTTCAAAGCAGATCTTCAATTTAACGAGTTAACTTCTTCCCCGAAACTATATAAGTCTTAATCTATCAATCCAAAACCAAAAACTCATATATCAGATGTGATCAAACAAGCAAAATAAATAAATAAATAACACACAAAAAAGAAGAAGAAGGAAAACGAACCCACCATAGAATCAGCCATGTTGAACGCAGAATTGAACTTGCCCGGCCAAAAAAGCTAAACAGGAATATGGGATTTGAACAATGACGCGTGTTGGAAAGGAAGCAGAATAAGAATCAAAACCAGCAAAATCTAGGGCTTCGTGATACCCTGAAGGGGGAGAAAAGAAGAGGAAGAAGTCGAAAGAAGACATGAAAGGAGAGGCGACTGAGCAATTGTTGAAGGAAAAAAGCAATTAACAGATAAACCCTTTATATGTCGCCTATTCTTAACCAGCTCAATACCAGAGCGTAGCATCGACCATCGAAGTAAGAATTAAGAGAAACATATAGATTTAGAAACAAAACAAGAGAGGAATAGTGAGTACGAGCCAACGAAATTTGTGTATTTGTTGTGTTGGGGGACTGGGGTTGGGGGAAATTATCTCAAATGGTGTCCATGAATAAACTTATTGCAAATTTCGTGCATGCTTCTTAAAAGTATCAACAAAAAAAAAACTACGTAGAATGGGTTGGATACTATCGCAACTTCTTCCAATTAGTAGAGTAATTAATTAAAGATAATTAGACATTTAAAAATATAAATTAAAAACAAAAATCCTCTCAAAATATGTAAAGATAGAGACTATATTTATTCTCTCTCTCACAATAATCTTCACCCATACTCTTCATCTATAATCTTCAATTATTGTTAGAGATTGAGAATTTCCAAAGATAACAACCAAATCGAATTGACAAGAGAAATGAAAACCTTTTCATAATTCAAACTTGTCACTTTTAGTGGCTTCTTTTTCTCTTATATTCATTTTAGATTTTTGGTTATTATATGGATTATTCATTGAAGATGTCTATATATGTAAGCTTCCATTCAAGCAAAAGATTTTTACTCCTTTATGTGCATTCAGAATGATATGAAATAAATTCAAAAAGTCTTATCATGGAAGTAGTGATATGTTCGGACATATAGATTGTCGTTAATTAATAAATTATGAAGTTAATAAACTACAAAGTCAAGTTAAATATGGTTGTTGTGTGATAGATAAAATTCTTGGAGTTGTTTATTTTTTATCAAACGATAAACACTTATTTTAGGTATTGGAAAGGAGATTATAAAGCCTTTGTCAAGGCTCAAATTTACGATTCTTTGAATGTGAGACACTTTTATTTACCTGCTAAACTTAAGGTTGGGGTAATACTGATGAACAATATTTTGACCTATTAAATCCTAACTAAATAGATAATTAATTGTTCTATTTTAGTCAGAATGAGAATATGAAATTTCTAATGCTATTTTATTTAATGTATTGAACCAAGAGTTCATATGTATTTCCTAAATTGCTACTGTTAATGTGGCAAGCCCATTAATCTATTCCCTACTACTACATTGGATTGAACTAGTTAGTCATTAATGGTCGGCTTGGTACATACTACCCTCACTTTTTTCGATATGCGTTGCTTTTTAGCGTCTCCTCATTCCAATATTTTATTATATTTTAAGTATTTATTTTATGTTTTATTTTGTGACGATCTTGTTTTGGAAAGTATTTTCTTGTTTTGTAGGTTCAAATAACTTTGGAAGGATTGTTTGATTTAAATGATCAAAAGGAGTAAAAATTGAACAAGAAGGGCTAACGTAGGTAAGCTCAATTATACTTTACATATTGCCTGATGAATAAAAAGCAAGCTAAATGTGAAATGAGCCCAAATTTCACCATTTATTTACCCTACTTAAGCCTAACATTACAAGCATGTAAAGTCCTTTTCATCTTTAGCAAAATGTATAATTTATATTAGTGGAGAGGGCTGTGTAAAGTAGACATATGAAATGTGTTCTGAGAGTTAATCTATTGGCATGCTCATATAAGTTGATTTCATAAATGCTTTGGATGATATCATGTGCATTACACACACATAATAGTAACTTCATAAAAAAATCTTTTATACACTTGTATTGATGCAAAGTTGATTAATGGCATATGAACCTTTTTATAATAGGATTGTACAATCTTTGAGGGGTATAATTTTTGTTCAATAAACATGTTAGATGAAATATGTTTGTAAATATTCTACCTATGTTGGTTAGTGATTTGTTCTTTATTTTTTAGCTTTAGCTTTGGCTTTGCTTGAGAACATGCAACGAGTTTAGTTTTGGGGTGTAATAACTCTACAAAATTAGAGTTATTTGTCAACTTTTAGGCTAATTATTTGCATTATTTTACACTTAAAATAGTTAAAATGACTTAATATTTGTTTAATTGAGCTAATGTAGGTAAACGGTAGCAAACAGAGCAAAAACAAGTGAAAACAGGCAAAAAGGGACACAATTAGCCTTTAGCTATGGTGCACATCTTTTTAGAGTCCAACTCGAAGCCTTGGTCTGCTGCGTGCCTAAGTGTAAATGCAACCCGAGAGCCTTTGGCTGTGGTGATTTACCTGAGCCACAGTGCGCCTAGTTGTCAAGAATTTTTCGAGCAGTTGAGCAGCGATGCTTACTTATTTGGGCCACGGCGTGCGTTGACATGTGCATGACAAAGTGCCAAATTTCCAGCATTCCTATTTAGACCAATTTTCTATTTGCATCATAACTCCTACTTGGACTACAATTGCATATGACCTACAATTCTTAAGTAATTAAGCAATTGGACTCACACATTTTACCACTAACCTACATAATTTAGAGAAAGAGACAGCATTTTATAACATGAGGTAAATCAATAGGAAGGATTCAATATTAAAGGTGTTGGAGTTTAGTTCCACCAAAGTGACAATTGATGGAGATTGATTTCTTAAGTGATAGCAGAGTCGATTTTGTCTTCCTCTTCTCCTTTATATTTTCATCTATTCTCTTGTATTTTCTCATTATTTTGAGACATTATTGAATATTTTATTAAGCTAAACTTATTATTATGATCATCTTAAACTCAATATTTTTATATAATAATTTAGTGTGTTCTTCTATTCTATTGTAATTGCAAATTTAATTATATTATTTAATTTGAATTTCATGACATTAATTGTCTAATTAACAATTATATCATAAAGACAATTAGGTAGCTTTGAGAGAAGTATTTAATTGCTTGTCTTGATTGAATTGCATACATAATTTCTAGACTGAGAGGTATAATTATTATGTATGTGATCGATAATTGACGTTCTTAATGAATAATAGTTTAATCTAACTAACATGAGATTGTGATTAAGTTATGTTATGTTATTATATTGTGTGTAGTTTACTTGAGAGAAGAATATATGCATAGGTTAGAGTTAATTGATCATATAATTTGTTAGACAATTGCTTGTGATGGTGGATTCCTATTACTTTTGGTGCTTAAGTTGTTAGTGTTATTGTGTGGGATCCAATAGTATAAATATTAAATATTTGTTATTTTTATTATTTTACCTATATTTTCCTTAGCCTAAATAGTTGAGTATAACTGTAGTTTGATACTCAAATATATATTAATTCAATCCTCGTGGGTACGACAACCCTTATACTTAAAAATACTTATTACTGATACACTAACCCATGCACTTGCAAATTTTAGTGTGGTCAATCTCTCCAAAGTTTCTTTTCTGTCCCTTGTAAATGTTAGTCTCCTCTATCCCTAATGATTTTTGGTGTAAGAGATTTGGTTCTAAACCACCTCTATTTGAAGGTATAAGCTTTGCCTATTGAAGATCTCAAATGTGTTCGTAATTGAGATCATTTGACGAAGAGGTTTGGTCCTTGATTGAAAACGAATGGAAGATTTCCTTTCAAATCTTAGATGATGGCAGTAGTGTACCCAAATCTTTTAACCCTTGGACTAAAGAAGAATTTCAGTTAAGTGACAAGAATCATCTTGGACTGTACATTATCATTAGAATTGTTCCCTCTTATAATGAAGATCATCTATAAAACTTCAGAAGTTCTAAGAAAGCTTGGGATTACTTAGAAAACATCTATAGTCATGATTTCATTTCTACTAAAGTTAATAGTGCAAGGACCAACTTCCCAGAGCTTAATGGATTGATGGCTTCTAATGTTGAAGAAAAGTCTACTCAATCTACTAGTTGGGTTGATGTTGATGATGGGTTCTCCTTGCAAGACTCCTATGATTATTTCGTGTATGAACATCTCAAGTTGAAGAAGATCATGGGTGATATTGAGCATAGTACTAAGAAAAAGTATAAGTTTCTTTTGGAGATTTTATGTCAACTGTTAGATGTTATGCATAACGATGAGAAAGATCTTAAATCATTGAAACTCAGACTAGATAATCACATCAAATCTCTTTAGTTACTGTTGCGTAATAATGAAAAGTACTTATCTCACATTGGTGAACTTGAACAAGCTATTTGACTAGAAGAGTTTAAGAGATCTATATTCCAGTAATACTAGACACCTCTTATGTTAATTTTAAAGATAAGCCTTTAAACTCCTAGGTGGCTCTAGTAGACGAGTTATAGTCTTGTGAGGGTCTCTAGTGATTGTATCCTCGAACATCTTACTCTGCTAAAAAATTGACTCAACTAGACTTAACTACCCGAATATCAATTCTCACATTTTATCTTAGAAAATACAATTAAATTCCAATATATAGATAGTTTAAAAATTACTTATGGTCAATCATAATTTAAACATTCATATCAATTTGTGCTCAACTCTTAAACATCCATTTAATTCACTAACTTTAATTTTTGTATTGGACATTCTTATACATGACATTCACATAACAATGTAATAATTTTAGAGTTGTTAGGATGCAATGAACATGCTCCTAATTACAAACTTAATATGCCTATTTTTTTCAATTCACTCTCTATTAATATAAGATAGTTACTTTACTTAATATTAAAATGTTTTTAATATGGTTGTAATGTAAGGCTAAGGTGGGAGATTAAGAAAGAAATGATAGGAATTCAAAACAAGAGACTTACTCATTTTTTAGTGCAAAAACACATATTTTCTAAATGCATTAAGAAATTTAGCCTCTTTATACAATTTTTAATATTTCATTCATGATTATGATTGTCCCCTTTTTTTTTTTTTACTATAGCTTCCTCCTTTTTCCACCAATGCAATGTAATACTTACAACCCACAACCTATCATATTATATATTTTATTTTGGAGTTGTATTTCCTTTTACATTTTTCTAACATGTGTGTGCACATGGTACAGTCTCTTGGTGTTTTTAAAAGTTGATTAATAGAATATATGGCTTATTGGATTCACTATAGTAGATATGGTATGACTAAATGGTTATTTTTTTAGGCTAAAAAAGTGGTGAACTAATGATATAATTTTCCTAGTTGGCTTGAAAGATTCAAACGTTCCAAAGATGACCCAGATCATTTTCTAAGCAAAACATAACCCATGATTTCGCTTCTAGTGAATATCAAATAAGTTTTAGAGTTTGTTGTAATAGACATGCTCATCAAATTTCATGCATGATAGGTTCCAAATACTCAAATAAATATGCTTTTATACCACAAACTATAAAAACTTTATACAAAGATCAATTCATATTTAGATCAATATTTCAACTGAAATAACTTTAAATTTTTCTAAATGTCGAGTTTAATTATCATTTCATTGATTCATTATTGAATAAATTATAGGTGATTAGCCTAAAACTAACAAAAACAAGCTAAAACTAAAAATTAATGTTAAAATTGCATATGCTCATAAAATAGAAAGGAACTTTTCCTCACCCCCAACCTAAGGTGCACATTGCCTCCAATGTGCTACGTCATAAACAAAAATAATGAACGTGAGAAGAAAAAGTTACCCCCCTTTTTGAATAGTGAAGTGATGCTATGTATTTCATGATTACAAATGCTCCTTGCCATTATGCACATTCTTGCCTTAGTTGTTTGAGCTCATGTATACCTTTTAATATGTGTTACTCACTTGAGTAGTTGAGTTGGAGAAGATGAATGTGCTTGAATGATCTTAAATTCTAACTTGTTGTAATGAACTCCAAATCTGAGAGCTCTTCGCTGCAGCCTAAAATGATCACTGTCGCGGCGCGCTATAGATGACAATGTTTCCTAATTTTCTATTTGAGAGCATGGTACAATGGCTCAAGTAAGTTCACACCGCTACCCAACCTGTAAAACTCTGTTTGTGTTAAAAATTCCTATAAACAAAACAAAGATTCGTTAGTATGTACTAAAATTGACTAAAATTAAGAAAAATAAATAAGTAATAAAAATTTGCTAGGTTACCTCCCAACTAGCTCTACTTTTTACGTCATTGGCTAGACAAACCTGCAAATGGGCTTATTTTGGGGTGACGTTGTGATCTTTGATCTTTCTCCATAAGTAGACCCCGTTTTTACCTTTGTTGCTCGTGGTCCCATTTGCGTGTTTGTTGACAAAATTGATATTTTCTTTGATTATTGTGGTCATTCTCATGGTGCCTAATTGGAGTTATTTGGGTATCCACACTTGCTTTGGTTTTGATCCTTTTGTTGGCTTGTAATCATTACCACTTGAGTTGCTATGTTTTGGTACCCACACTTGCTTGATTTCCATTTTGTTCAATTTCTTGTGCTTTCCATCCATCCCACCAACTATCTTTGCTTTTATAATCTTGGGTGGCTTCCTTTTTCTCTTGAATTATTATTACATTCACTTTTTCTTTAGAACTATTGGCTGGTTGCAAAGCCTTGAACGTAATCTCCTCATCTTGGACTCTCATAACCAACTCACCGTTTTTGACATCTACTAAAGTCCTTCCTGTTACTAAGAAAGGTCTACCAAGCAAGAATGGAATTTCATTGTTGTATATATCAAGGATAGCAAATCAGTAGGGAATACAAATTTCTTCATCTTTACTATGACGTTCTATTATCCCAATTGGTTTCTTGATAGTACCATCAGCCATTTGCAAAATTGTTGAAGTTGGCCTTTGGTTTTCCCATCCCAAGTTTCTTAAATGTAGACAGGGGCATGAGGTTTACACTAACTCTTAAGTCACATAGTGCATTCTTGAAGTGTAGACCTCTTATTGTGCATAGGATGATGAAGCTCCTAAATCTTTTTACTTGAGTGGTAGTTGGCTTTCTTTAATTGCACAAACTTTACTAGATCTGGCCAATTCCTTCTTCCTCTCAATCACTTCCTCCAAGAATTTCATGTTGGAGGGTGTCTTCTTCACTGCTTCTACCATTGGATCATAGATGTTCAATTCTTTAAACACATCCAAACTATTGAGCATTTGGTCACTAAAGTCTTGTTTATCAAGTCTTTGAGGGAAGAGCATGCTTGGAGTATATTCGTTGGCCCTCCTTATTTGTACCTCAACTACTTCATCCTTCTTAGGATCATTTACCACTAAAGGTGAACTTATTGTTATGAGTGCATTGCATTGCTCCTTGTTAGGTCCTTTAGAGTTCACTTGTGTATTACTAGGAAGTGCTCCTTAAGTCCTTTGACTTAAAGCTTGGGCTAGTTGCCTCATTTGTACCTCCAAATTTTGAAAATAAGCTCCATTAGTTGCTTCTAAACGATCCACCTTAGTATTCATAGTTTGCATAAAATCCTTCATAACCACCATCAAAGCATTTATGTTGTCTTCATTGGTGGGCTTCTTATCTTGCAGTGGTGGTTATGGTTGTTGGAATCCGAGTGAAAAATTAGGATGGTTGTGTTGATTACCCCTTTGGTTATTGTTCCATGAGAAATTGGGGTGGTTTCTCTATCCAAGGTTGTATGTGTTCGATTATGGGTTCCCTTGGCAGTTTTGGTTGTTCACATAATTGACTGCTTGTAGAGAATTCTCACATGTCTCTATTGTGTGAGATCTATTACAAACTTTACACACCACAAATGGAGTTTGCACCATATTTACTCTTATCGTACCTCCATCAAGTTTCTTTGTTAAAGTGAGTAACAAGGCATTTGTTTGAACTTGCATGGTTACTAGAGTTTGCACATCTATTACTTTAGCTACCTCATTATGATTTAACCTATCCACCGACCTTTGGCAATTATATGATGCCATCTTATCCAATAGAGCAAAGGCTTCATCCTCAATTTTACTAATGAAAGCTCCACCTGTTGCTGCATCTATGATTGTTCTTTGTTGGCTCATTAACCTATTGTAGAAAGTTTGAACTTGGAGCCAAGTGGATAAGCCATGATGCAGACATCTTCTAAGTAGCTCCTTGAAACGTTCCCAAGTTTCATAGAATGATTCTCCATCAAACTGTTGAAAGGATGTTATGTCGTTTCTAAGCTTAGCAGTCTTTGATGGTGGGAAGTATTTAGATAAAAATTTATGGGCAAGTTGATTCTATGTGGTGATAGAACCAACTGGTAGAGATTGGAACCAGGTCTTAGCTTTATCCCTTAATGAGAATGGAAATAATTGAAGACAGATTGCATCATCTAAAACTCCGTTCATCTTAAATGTATCATAGATTTCCAAGAATGAGGCCAAATGTGAGTTAGGATCATCATGAGCTAACCCTCCAAATTGAATGACTTATACCATTTGAATAACTCTCGGTTTCAGCTCAAAGTTGTTAGCATAATGCCTGGTCTAGCGATAGATGTTTGGGCTTCATTAACTTAGGGGACTACAAAATTCCTTAATGATTTGGGAGCAACTAAAGCTTGTTGATCGCGGTATTCTGCCATATTCCTAAATTATTGAGCTAAGTGTTCCCTTCTCAATCGACATATAGTTATCTTAATTTCAAGATCTATAGGGAGTAAATTTTCACTTGTCAACCTGTGCATATAACAAAAATATTAAAACAAAATTAAAAGTCCAAATTAGTGATACTATTATCCTAATTTGATATCCATTACCAATTAAAAATTTTTCCAGCAACTACACCAAAAAACTTGACATTTGCATGTGCACGTAACGGTGTACAAGTAATAAGTATTTAAAATACGAATCTCGAACCCACAAGAAAAAGTATAATTAATTGTGGAATACCAATACTGAAATCACTATTTGGGCAATGAAAGATAATTATTAAAATTAAATGACTAAATTAAATTAAAGAAAAAAATATGAGGGATATAACCTAGGTAGTCATTAATTCCCTAATTTCCTAAACATATGAATTCCTAAATTCTTCCTCAATTATTTAGCACAAATTATATGATCAATTGATTCTAAATTATGTATATATTCATCTTTTAAGTAAACTACACACAATATAGCAATCTAACTTAATTACAATCTCATGCCAATTAGAATTTGGTTACAAGTAGGATGCTAGAAAACAGGTCCGGAATTCACACAAATTGTACGCGATCTAGGCTCAAGTAATCCACTGCTGCGGCTCAAGCTTGCATGCTGGCAACATGAGTGCAGTCCAAGAGATCACCGCTGTGGCTCAAGTTGTTCTTAAAAAATTGTACATTTGATCCGAGAGGGTTAGGCCGCGGTGCCAAATAGCTTGGACTGGGGTGCGAATGTCTGTGAGCCAATTACTTTTCATGCACCACACGTACTATGTCGCATGACATACATTTTTACCGTTTAAGCTCAAAATACATGAAATCTATCAAAATATACCCGATAACTTCGAAAGCAATATTTGTGAAATAAATTAATAAAATGCATATAATTAAGTCATAAACTCTCATTTTAATCTTAAATGAGCATAGAATAATTGTATATTTTAGACGTGCATCATTATTCAATTGAGAGTTTTGATAACTTTTATAAAGTTTTAAAATTGAGGTATATCTGATTATGATTTTTAAAACTATCTGAAAGTTTAGGTCTATTAATTTAAAATTTAAAAAATAATTTAACATAGCCCATTTTTACTGATTTTAATATAATATGGACCTCTAATTTGTATTTTTATACATGTAAGGGTAATCTTAAAATGAGAATAGTAAAAAATGATTAACTTAGCCTATTTTCTTTTAAAGTTGTATAGAAGGCTTTAAAATCTATAAGATTTTATAAAAGTTTTTTTTTAAAAAATAGGTGTATTCAAAAAGTCATTAATTTTAAAAGATTTTAAAAACTAATGAATTTTTATGAATATTATAAGTCTTTTTTGAGTATTTTGTTGTCTTCTCATATACAAAACATGAAGTTAGTTAGTTTGCATGATACACACAATGGGGTAGTTGAGAACATATAGTTTGTATCTTGCATGATACACACAATGAGGTAGTTGAGAATATGTAGTTTGTATGCTAAGTTGTATTATTTTTTACTAATTGGATATTTGTGAAAAATCAACTTAAAAGTTTTTGAAAATTAAAACTATCATTTTTGTGTGTTTGTCAAGTGTTCTCCATTGTATTAGCCAGATGGAAGCAAGGCTGACAACTATTACCTTTGCCAAATGCCTCACTGTATATGCAGCAAGGGGTTGATGAAGACATTAGTGAGGTGCCGACAAGCGTACAAGAAGCTTAAGGGCTTTCTATAAATACTCTCAATTTCTAAAATTTTTTAAAAAATTAGAAAACACAAGCAAATTTTTGCATTTTTAAAACTCAAATTTTCATTGAGAAAAAATTATTTTATACTTCTGGATTATTAATAAGTTGAGTGTTGTTATATATTAATAATTCATAAAATTAAGAGTGTCGTATTGTTGACACGATAAAAAATGTTTTAGTGCCAAAATCTTTTTTGGGTAGGTTTCTAAATTAATAAATTAAAACCCTATTTGGATATACATATATATACTATGTATACGTGCATGATATTTGTCACAAACCTAATTATTGGTGTCTATACCACATCAACTAGTGGTGAGGCTTCAAATGAGAGCCCAATTCAATTTTGGATCACAGTTATTGTAAAGACAGCAGATAAGGGTAGCTTAGGTGCTATTGAATGTGACTCCAACTCGTAGAAGTATTAGCATACCTCTTTAGGTTGTAAATTGTTGATTTACTATTTTAGTGAATTGCTTGCTGTTGAGTGGTTATTTTAAGCAATTCGTAAATATTATCACTTAGGGACGATACCTAAATGAGTTTACCACGTTATATCGCTATGGATGTATGCTTTATTATTTACGTGAATACAATCATAGAGTTGTTTGAGTATGTTCTATTCCTCTATGATTGGAAAACATTTATTGTTTATTAGTATTTTATTATCTACTTATGTTTGTGTTAATTGCTTATATGTTTGTGTTAATTGCTTATATGTTTTCATTTTTGCTACTCGTATGTGAAGCGTGAATCCTAATATGTTAGTATCATCTTGTCATAGTTGTGTATCAGGTATTGAAATCTTTAAATATAATTAACTTTTTAGTTAAAATTATACATAAAAAAATCTTTACTTATTCTTCTCACCACCCAATTTTTTTATAAAAATTACTAATGATTTTTATTTTTTATATTTTCTCTTGTATACTCTTCTCATCTCTATATTGTTAGTTTAATTATAAAATATAAAATCTATTATAATTCATAAAATACTCTGAAATAAAATTCAATATATTTTACAAAATTTTATTAGAATCTAACAATAAACTTGTAACTTTTAAAAAGCAACAAAATTAAAATCGGTGAATTTGATAGGATAGAGAAAATAGTTTTATAAGTTATAACCTAGCTTATATTGTCATTTTTTTTCCTACCAAAATTTTCATTTGATAAAGATTCTTTTTTTTATCCTTATTTATAGTCCTAATAAAAAAAAGTTTATAATACTACAAAAAAGTGGAATTAAAACTTTTGTAGTACCCATATTTTACATAATGTATTATAAATTGATCATATTATTGAAAGTTCAATTTAGTTATCATATTTATTTATATTATATAAAAATTTGAATCACGCATAATATTTTTTGATAAAATTATGCATATATTTTAAGCTATTAATTTAGTTACTTTTTTAGGACTTTAAATATAATAATAGAATAAGAATCTCATCTATAACGACTATAATCATATGATAATTATCACATCTAAAAATGAATCTAAATATTATTGAGAAATAACAAATATAGTAATCCTTAAAATTTATAATAACAAAAAAATATTTCTTATGTTCAAATGATATATTTTCATTATTAAAATAAGATTATTACATAATTTTTTTTTAACATTATTCAATTGGACAACGTTCAAGTTGAATTGTAGCAATTTAGACACGTTCAATGTTAAACATCATCTAATTAAACGCCATTCAATATTATTATTGGGTTATTTTTGTTATTAGAAGTTTTAGTGGGGTTATTTTTTGTAATTTTTTAATATTATTTTAATTTTACGATTAATTTAAAAGTATAAAAAAATTAAATTTTTATTAATTTTAAGTATATTATATAAATTTACTAAAAAAATGAACATAAATAAAATAATTTATGTATTAAACACATGCTTTTAATTAGTTATTTTAAAAGTTTTAATTTAATTATTTTTTGAATAATAAATATAAAAATAAGATATTAAAATGATGTTAAATTTAATAACATAAATATTAAATGAGAATTAAAAAGAATTAAAGTAAAATTTTTATAATAATATGAATATTAAATTATTATTATTTTTTATTTATATAGTCAATTTATGGTATTTGATGTAAAATATGAGCATCACTCGACAATAAGGTAAAAGAAAAGAGAGAAAGAATTCAAATCCGTTGACAAGTAACATAGCACGCGTTTTCACTTGTATTAAAAAAAAAAAATTACAAGAGAAGCACTGCGAGAGAAAGAGAACGACAGATACGAACTGTCTTACCATCTCTCTCGCATCCTCTTCTTTCTCGTCTTTTTTTATTTCTGTCACCAAAATCCTGCCAAAAGGCCGTTTCTTGTCGATTCGTTGGAACTTCACATCAAGGTAATTGGGGATCTCTTCTTATCCTCCTTCTCTCCCCAGTTTTTTTTCTTCCTGATCTATGACTAATGATCGATAACATGAAGTAACCAATTATGGTGTTAATCCACGTGTTTGAGGGTTTATGAGGGGAAGTTTTATTTGTTACGTTTCCGATTGTTGATTTAAGATTTTTTGTTCTCACAAAAATGGTTTAGGGTTTAGATGGATTTACTCGCCTGTAGTTTTTATTGTTCTTTGCTGTTTTGAAGTTTCCATTTTTGTGTTTTGGAGGCATCGGCGGAGGCGATAATGCGTGTATCGGGTTTCTTTTTCTGGTTTTTCTTTCATGTATTCATCTTCATTCTGTAATTTTAGGTCAATTTTTGTTTATTGTTATAAGTTTTTTTTTCCCCTCTCAGTTGGGGTTTTGATTTAAGAGGGCTGTACTCAATTGATATTTTTAGGGACTTCTATGGATTTTAATAGTTTTATGAAAGTTTACAAAAGTTTATAAATTTTTTAAAATAAAAAGTATAATAAAGTTGAGTCGAATCAAAATCAAAATCAAATTTTATTGAATTGTATTATAATAAGTATGTTTAAACGTTTGGTGACAACCTCTATAGTAGTTAAATAAATTGTACACATTTTATTGAATTATATTATAATTTAAACTTTTGGTGACAACCTCTATAGTAGTTAAATAAATTGTACACGTTTTAGTAGAATAATATCTAATTTTAAATTTGAGATGACCTCAAAATAAAAATATTATTAATTTTATGTTTGATAAAGAAAAAAAGTCTACGCACAGAGTTCTAAAATAGATGATTCTAGTGATAAGACTAAGTAAGGTTTAGACTCAAACTTGGTGGGCTTTGTAAGTCTTGTAGTTTTTCTCATGTACAATACGTTCAAATTTCATAGTCAAACACAAGATTGGATAGAAAATTATCCGATAATGCTCTTTTATATTATCCGATAATGCTCTTTTATATGAGCCAACAAATATGTTGTTAATGCTTTAGAGATCTTAAAATAATGGTTTCTAACTTTCAAATTATGTAAAACCCAACCTTATTGAAGATAATTTATTAAGGAGTTGTTTTGCAACTTTCAAATTACGTAAGTTTATTAAAGAAAATTGCTTGTGTATGTGTAATAAAATTAAAATATCAATATTCTAATTTTTAATTATCATATATTTCATTTTTTAACAATCATGCTTGTTTATAGTTTTATTAGTTTAAATGATGTCTCTTTTTAACTAAACTATTTGATATGCCACGTTTTGGGCCAATAGAATCTTATTTGGTTGAGCTTCAGCGTTATCTTAAAAGTTTTGCTTGACATGACATTGAAGTGTTTTTGCTGTTATCTGGTTGAAAAATGTTTCTCACCAAGTTTAACCCATTTTCTGATGAGAAAGTAGGTCTTTGAATTATATCTATGTGTATGAGACCATCTTGATTGCAATTTATTTTTTTCCTTTTGAGTGATTTCATTGGTTTGTTTTCCTTTACTTTTCTATTTTTGATAGGAAACAAAATTCATTCATTTCATATGCAAGGTAAATCTTAAAAGTACAAATGTGGTCCAAGGGGTCAATGTACAAAGGTAATACTAAAGAGGCAAAACATATTTAGATTATATTAGTACATATGAGAACAAACCTGCTTTCTTCCAAAGGGTGTATGACATATGGTTCTGTTATTGTATGATTTGTATCTTTCCCTTGATGGTAAACCCATACATTATTTATAACTTTGGATTAACTCAACAAGTCGCGATGACTAGCTTTTAGATTGCCCTTAAGTTAATTCTCTATCTTCTTTTAAATAGAGTTCTTTTTTTTTTTTTTTTTGGTGTTTTAAATTTTTAATTTTGTTGCGCCAAATTTATTTTTGATATTTCAACTTTTCAGATTTCTAAATTTTTTTAAGGTTTCCTTACATTATAAGAAAATTCATTTTATTATTAGAATTTGTTTATTGCAGCTATGCAAAGCCAGCTTGTGTGTAGTGGGTGCAGGAGCATGCTTCTATATCCCAGAGGAGCTACAAATGTTTGCTGTGCATTATGCAATACAGTTACCTCAGTCCCTTCTCCTGGTATCTCTTTTATGTTCCAACTGATTTGACAGATTTTTTAAATATGAATAGTAATTCGGATACAGTTATTTCAGACCCCACTATTACTTATTTATGTTCATGTTTATTCCTCCAGGAAAAAATTAAAAATTTTCTTTTCACAAAACGTACTTAGCCTAAGAGGACTAAGCTAGTGATTGGATTAAAAAACTGAGATGCTAAATTATACATTTTGTTGGCAAACATGATATATTTACATCTCAATGAAGCCGTTAAAGCTGAGGCATGATATAGTGCTGGAAAATAAAATATTAAATATTTGCTTTCCTTATTTATCTGTTAGTGGTATAAACATTTAGAGTTTGTAGTCTATCAATTTATCATTGTATTCTATAGTTTCAATGACATTAAAAAAGTTATTATTTTCTCATTTTGCTCGACTATTTTTCTTGTTATGGTGTTAGAGCAGGCTCTTTTTGGAACCTAAAAATCTAGCTTTTATTTTGTATCTACGTCCCTTCACCTGGTGTCTTTCTATTAATTAAAATAAATCAGAATGGTCCTCCCCCCCCTCCCAAAAGAAAAAAAAAAAAAAAAGCTGCCGCACTCCTTTTTCTGTTATAGTCTACTAGCCTAGCAACTGTCAAAGCAAAACCACCAACCTTACTATTGTCAGCCCACTACCACCATCATCTGAACCCTTTTTCGTCACCTAGGCCATGTGCTGCTGTTCCGTAATTTGCTGGCTGTTCCTTGTCATATCCCTCAGCTTGCAATCTTGCTGCCACTAAGGTTACAATTTCTCAAGTTCAAGGTTCAAAAAAAAAAAAAAAAAACTAAGGCGGCGCCTTGAGGCATGACGGCTGATTAGGGCCTTGAAGCTAGTTCCTTCTCTACTTAATCTGAAGTTTACGCCTTTTACAGTAAGGGATACGCCTTGAGGCTATGCACATTGTGGCAACATGAGGCCTATGCTTTTTTCATAAAACTATAAAAAGGGAGAAAACTTAGTATGCAACCGTTGTATATGCCACGTGGTGAAACATATGAATCTTAATCATCAATTTTTATAAATGAGAATTAATATTAGACACGTGAACAAGATCGACTTATATTTATAGGAGGTATACAGCACGTTATATACAAGAATTTCTCATGGCCTAATTGTTTTGTTTTAATCTAAGCTTAGATTTTTTATAAAAGCCCAATAGCTCATTAAATAAAAAAACTAAATAAAAAGAAAAAGAAACAAAAAGACTCCTAGACTCAAGAGATGAAGAGGAAGAAACTTACCAACATATTAATACATGTTGTCACTTATTTGTGTTTCATTTTGAAACTTGTTTTATGAATTAATTTAAATTTTAACTTGTGATTTAAATGTTTATTTCTATGGTTTGTGACTTTAGTTTTAAACTACTTATGCTATTCTTACATTTTATAATTTGTCTTAATTTTTAGTGTATTTTTACTTTATATAATAGGTTATTAATAATTATATATATATATTTTTCGATTTTAGGTGAGGCTTATGCTTCACACTGCCTCGAGGTTTACGCCTTCTCATTTGGGGCAACTGCTTTAGTACATGTTTTTGCATTTTGAAACCTTGCTCAAGAATCCTTTCTTTTTTCTAGAGTCACTAGTGGTGCAAGGGGAACAATAAGGGTACTTCCTCCTCTTCTTCAAGCGGCCTTGACATTACTGTTAATATTTGGGTTTATTCTTGTTTGAGCAATTGAGTGTTGTCCCCCCTTCACCAGCAGCCAATAGCCACCATTGAGATTAGATAGCCACGAAGTGCAATACCCAAGGGGAGTAATATCTGTGTGCTGCCGGAAAGTTGTTGTTTGTGCCCCTGAGCATATTATGTTGTCTCTATTTTCTTAGCCACTGATCTACACGACGAGTCTAACCTATTTCTATGCCATCCTTACCTTGTGGACTTGTCGACTTTCATTTGCATTTTGTCTTTGACTCTTTGTTTTCATTCGGAATTCTTAGATTGAC